>JAJGRW010001239.1:122128-143655 GCA_025461045.1 Carex parvula | reverse complement strand
GTGCCGTGCCGTGCCGTGACAGTTAATTTTTTCACGTGCTGTGTCGGCCGTGACCAAAATGTCAAGGGTGGTCACGACATGCGAATGGTTACGTCACGTGAGTCACGCCGTACCTAAACGCTGTGACCATACGTGACTCGCGTGACCATTTAATCATAATTTATATTAGTTTTCAAGATTCACATTAAATTAATATTTAATGGTCCATAATTACACGTGACTCGCGTGACTACATGACGTGTGTTGCCGTGACTAAATCTTTCACGTGCCGTGCCGCGCCAAAGTTTCAAAAGATAGGCACGGCAGGAAATGGTCACGGCACAAGACACGCGAGTCACGCACTACAGTAACTGACACATTGTCATACCGTAACCATGCTATTCCGTGACGGAGCGGCTCCGCCGCCATTTTTCCCACTCTAGTTATTGTGTCCGGCTAAATATCTCCAACGTTTGAAAAAGAAAATTGTGGCTTTTGAGGAGAAAAGACAGTAACTTGTTAGAAGAAAAAGTGGAATGTATTATTCTGTGGTCATTTTGTGTAATTATTTATGTTTTGTAACATATTTTTATAAATAATTATGTATTTGAGAATAATCCAATTTATCACAAATTATTTTTTTTTAAAACAAAAAACAAAAATTAAAATTCTAATATGGATCATGAGAGATTCGTTGATCACAAAAAAATAAATAATTTTTATGTAGTTAATGAAGTATAAAACTATAAAATTTGTTTGATGAACCCTATCGGAATTGTGGGTCCCCTCACCATTAGAAGTCCCACCTCAGTTTATTTGCTGTCGGCAAGAAAAAAGTATTCCATGACATTTTATTTTAATAAATCTAAGAATGAGTTTAACATTGACCTAAAATAAATATATTCTTGCATTTCTATAAGATATAATTACTTTTATATTACATGGTTTAATAGGTTGTATATTGGAACTTCTATTACATAAAACATGATTATTTATAATAGTACTTATATCTTATAAATATGTAAGTATTAAAAAACCCAGCGCTCAAATTGGTTGACCATCGGTGTTGACTAGGGAACCGTTAAATCGGGATTTTTATCAGATCGATGTCCGTCATATTCATACAATATTCATAATAGTAGATAAAATAGAATTATAATCTAACACTTGATTTATATCAGAGATATCTCAATACTCATACAATTATGATTTATTACATTACTACATGTTCATATTGAAAATTGGTATGTTTACTATTTTTTAATTCGATGAAATATTTTTATGAGAAGGCTTTTCTTATCTATAAAAAAATTGAAATACTGAACTAATTATATGATTACTTGAGTTACCAATATTCTCTTTTATTTTCCAACCCTCAGATATATTTCAGTCAAAAGAAAGTTGTTTAATTTGTTATTTTAATACCTTTATAAGCTAGTTTTTAAATTAAATGCAAGCTAATATATTTCGTTATTTTCTTTTAGTTAGAAGACAGATTACATAAACTAAAAATTTATTTGATAATTATTCATACTCGTTTGTTACCTGTTAATCTTAAAAATAAATTAAAAATATAGTTAATACATAACAAATAAAAAATAAAATTAATATTTAATAAATACGAAAATGTCTTCACTAATTTTGTGTTTGGTTTGACATTTTTAAAGGATGAGATTCTTATTTTTTGGATCCGTAACTTCTATTTCAGCATGAATTATGCTTCTATTAACCCAACAATACCCACAACTAGTAATTAAATAGAAAGAAAAACGAAATTGAATTGTGACAAAAGGGGCTTATCTTTGTTTAATTGCCTATTGGATTTATATTTTAGAGCTCAACCTGACTAATATTGGGATAACAGTATACCAATCCTGTATCATTCTGGTATCGGTGTTTTCCTGTTACCATACCCTTACAGGTTGATTGTCTATTCTATTTTTATAATCTAGTTTTATTTATGTTTTGCTTATTCACACTTAATTTGTACTGTGCCAATGAATACTTCTCTGGTACATAACTGCTGTGCCGGCTTTGTACCATACCAGTCAGGTCTAAGCTGGTTTTTATTTCAGAATACTGGTACAATGGCTGAGAACAAGCAAATTGGAATGCAATTAAACTCACAACTTGCTGCAAATTGAAATTCAATTGCACCTGCATCTGATGTAAAACCAAAGAAGAAGATCTGTTGTGTGTAGGGCTGCAAACGAACCGAACTGAATTGAACTTACCTCCAGTTTGAGTTTGGTTTGAATTAATTTTGAACGAACTCAATTTCAAATCGAATTTTTTACGAACTCAATTTCGAACTTTTACGAACTTTGACGACTTATGAGTTATGACTTATGGCTGGGCCATAGTTCGAAATTACAACATTTCAATAAAAACTCGGGTATTCTGAATTATAATTACACAGTACACTAAAGTTTATATCAAAGTTAATTATAAATACCAAAATTTATATCAAACACCAAAGTTCAATACAATTAAAGTTCAGTATAATCACAGAATCCAAAGTTTTCCAAATAGCCAACAGGAGCAACATCACCAAAGTTTTAAAATATCCAAAGTATTCAAAGTACAATTTAAATATCAATAGAAGTACAGAACAATCACCAAAGTCTTAGAATTATTACAAACCCAAATATTATTCTAAATAAAACATTAAAGTTCATTATTAGCGGAAATTAACGGTTCACGTTTGAGTTAATTTCGAACTAAGTTTGGTTTGTGAACCTATTTCGAACGGAAGAGGTCCAGTTTGAGTTTGGTTTGAATTAATTTCGAACGAACTCAATTTTGAATCGAATTTTTTACGAATTTTTTCGAATCAAACTCGAATTGAATTACGAACTACGAATTTTTTGTGCAGCCCTAGTTGTGTGTGCCCAGACACAAAACGGCTGGAGATGAGTGTGTAGTGGAGCATGGTGAGGATGCTTCCACGAAATGGATCAATGCCCACAAATAGTGCCTTCGTGCCGAAAGGTTTACTGCTTAACATTGTTTTCTCTCAATGAGATTTGATTCTCTCTGTTTTTTCATGCTTAGTTTATACAGAGAGAGTTGATAGGACTAGGATATATGAGTGATGTACAATAAATTTGATGACCTAAATTTTCACTGATTGTAATTGTTATTAATTTCTGGCTGGGATCACCCAATTAGCCAATTTGCAATTTACAATTACATCAAAAGTTCTCCAAAATTTTTATTCATAAGAAAATGGAAAAAAATAATATTAAAAATAAGAAACGCTGTTCGGAAAATTTAAAAATGAGAAGGCGGTCACGAGTCATGGCGTTCCTACAAAAATAAGAAACGCTGTTCGGAAAATTTAAAAATGAGAAGGCGGTCACGAGCCATGACACATCTCAACACCGTGAAAAAAGAAAAAAGAAAAGAAAAGAAAAGGGGGACGCCATGGCACATCCCAACCAAAGAAAATTAAGACGAAAAGGCAAGTTTTTTTTTTTTTTTTTTTTGTCGCTGCTATGGAGTAAATATTGGGAGAGAGTGACGGGAGATATGAGGGGAAGTGGTGAATCTGTGGGAGCCATGACGTCCCATTTATGTTTTTTTTTAATTTTCATTTCTTTGGTTGGGATATGCTATGACGACCCACTTTTTCTTTTTCTTTTTTTCCGGTGTTGAGATGTGCCATGGCGTCCTACTTTGGTATTTTATTTTATTTTATTTTTTGAGTGTTGAGATGTGCCATGGCGTCCCGCATGGCTCGTGATCGCCTTCCCATTTTTTAATTTTCTGAACAACGTTTCATATTTTTAATATTTTTTTTTCCATTTTCTTATGAATAAAAATTTCGGAAAAGTTCTGGTTGATTTGGAATATGCATTTGATCAAGATCTGAGATGGTAGTGAGAAATGACTAACAATTGGATTCAGACTACACTATACATATTCTGAATTTATTTGTTCTTGGTACCAATCATCAAAACTCAAATAAGCTAGTATTCTGTAACCTAGTTGAATACTTGTTTTGGCAACTACTTCATAAAAGATAGAGCATTTTAATAATTAATCTTAGTCCATAGATTTATATACAAATTAATACTAGAGAAGCACAATTTCAAAGCACACAGTTGGCTTAGGATGAGACTAATAAAGCCTTTGGTTGCAGACAGAGTTAAGGAGCTGTACTTGTCTCAGTGATGTTCTCAGTAATATTTTTTTTTTTTCAGATTGTCATTTTAAGCCGAGTGCTAATATATATGTGAAAGATCAGGTGAAGACAGTCGACTATTTTAAAATAAACCATGTTCTATATATATTTTAGTTAGTTCTCTCACATATTATTGCATTAGGATTTACTATTTAGGGCTAATATAAAATGGTTAAGAGATTAATTTGATGGAGTATATAATAAATTAAAGAGCTGCGGGAGAAAATATTAAATTCAATAACAGTTGGAAGGTACCGAAAATCTTCGGCCTGTTAAAATAGAAAACAGTAGCAATGTACCAGTACTTTCATCTCAATACAAACAGTAGCAATGTACCAGTACTTTCATCAACATACCTAATACAAATTTTATACCAGAAAAATATCTAACAACTTGTACCACAGACTCAGCACACTTCCTCAGCTCCAAATGGTTTCCTCTCAATAACTTTCTCAGCAAGCTAGTAAAGTTAATAGAGAAAAACGAATGCAACTCAGTAGTAGTACCAGCTACAGTACCAGTACCAGTACTAGCATCATGAAGGATGTATAAATTAAAATATGCAAATTTGAAAAGAAGGAAATCTAAATTATATCAACCCCCCTGCACTAGTGGAAAAACGCACATTAGGATCGGCCTATTAGGAACGGACTTTTCATAAATGCGATACTGATATATATCTGCATCGGGCTTTATAAACAACCGATCTTGAAAGAGACTATCAGAGTCGGTTATACATAAACAACCGATACTAAAAGCGCTTGCTGAATCAGGATCGGTTCTTTACAATAAACCGATCCTGATTGTGTCGTTATTAGTATCGGTCTTTTAGAACAGGCGATCTTGATTATTTTTAGGATCGGCTATTTGTTTAACTGACACTGATAATTCCTGCATTAGGATCGGTTCTTTAAAATAACCGTTCTTGATAGTTTTAGGAACGGCCTTTTATTTAACCGATACTGATAGGCCCTGTATTAAAACTAATATCAAAAGTTCGCGAAAATGACAAGTTCTCATTTTCATTCCCGCTCCTCATTTTCATTTCGCTTCTCAAATTACATGGTCCACTTCTCAAATTCCTCCGCCTAGGGTTCATTTTCATTTTCAAATTTCTCTCTCTCTCTCTCGGACTCGGACTCCGATCCGATGAAGGCGACTCCGACTCCTCCGACTAGCGAGGCGACTCGTCCGATACCACCTCTTCACACTCGCCCGATCAAGGCGACTCCTCCGCCTAGCGAGCCAACCGTCTCCCATATGGCCGAGATTTCGACACCGGCCGCTCCTCTCTTAAATTCTCGGGCCCTCTCTCTCTCAATAGGAACTCGATTCCACTTTTCGTCTCTCTAAAACCATGGTGCGGCTCCAAATGGAGCCTCCAGTTTGAACTCGGTTTCATTTTTCGGCCAAAAGAGGAGTTTCCCTTTTTCCTTGAGCCTTAGCATCTCCTGCGCTGTACGTGTTTATAGCTTTCTATTGCAATTGTGCTGTTGCTCCTTTATCTATATATTCATCATTTTTTTTGTAGGCCAAGCAGGAGACAGTTGACAAGGTCTGTGACATAGTGAGAAAGCAGTTGGCCATCCCTGCTGAGACCACCATAACCGGTGAACATGCAAAGTTACTAAGGTGATAATTTCATTCATATAAGCTGTTTGATTTATGCTGTGCTTTCTAGTCTATCTAGTTAATTTGGAAAGACCGGCTATTAAATTTCCAAGTTTTTTAAAGGGAAAAATTCAGGTTTTGGCGGTTGAACATCCCAATGTAATAATTTAGTTCTTGGATTTTCATTTGCACGAAATTGATCCTTGAATTTTAGTTTTTGAACTTTCGAAAAAGAACTCAGTACGTACATTTCTCTCAGCATAACCAAATTTGTCCTCAAAAGGTTAATATGGGTAACCCCAAATGACCTTCTGTGACAGATCAGCCAGTGCAGGCTGATCAGAAGTCCAAACCAAAAATTTATTTGAACAGTCAGATAGAGGACTCAAAAACACACACTTTAGACCTAAATTTTACATTCATAGCATTTTTCTATGATTTACTAGCTATTTTTAAAGTTTGATTTCTGAAAATGCAAAAAAATGCTGTTTTCTGCATCTTTTACCATTCTGCCCCTGCATTCAAGCATCTGTTAAAAATAGTTAGAAAACTATAAAAATCCTGAAACTTGTCAAGCATGTAGTTTAGACTTTCCTTTACATTTCCATAAAAAGAACAAAAAAATTGGCTTTGTAGATTGTCCAGAATAAATTTTTAAAGATTGACTGACAGCAGCTAAACTCAGAAAATACCAGCAAATACCCTCTTATAAAATCACTTATTTGACATAGCTCTGGACCTTCAATGGATCTGAAACTTCTCGAGCATGTAATAGACACCTTGACATGCATGTTCATAAAAATAAATGCAAATTTGATGTAGCCAATCTCTGGGAAATGACTCCTGAAATCAGTCTTACCAGAAACCGATAAACTGTCAGCTGCTAAGGGATGGATTACACATCAATCTCCATACCCTATCATCTTTTAATCTATTTTACTCAATTAAGTACACATTTCTATTTGTTTAAAGTAACAGAAAAGAGAGAGGAAGGCAGAGAAGCCAAAAATGCAAATTGGGTGAAGTGGCAATGTGAGGTTGATTACGTTGAATAGGTCTCGTCAATTGAATGGCATTTCTTCTCGGGTGGTACTATCCTTCATATTAGTTATAGGTTGTAAGAAAGAGAAGCATTTTTAATTTAAGTCAAGTAAATAGATTTTTTTATGACAATTAACTTGGATAATTTTGTGTCTTTTGTGTGTTTTGTGGATATATGGAATTAAATTTGGATATTTTTTTATGGCAATTAACTTGTTTGATGTCTTTTGTTTGTGATTGTGGCATATTAATTATTGATCTAAATGTGATATTTGAATTAGCTCATGCGAATACCCACATTTTGCAAATATATATATATATATATATATATATATATATATATATATATGAACAGTAACGGTTGTTTATTAAAAGGCCGTTCCTGATTGTTAAAATCAGTATCGGTTGTTCTTAAAGGCCGTTCCTGATTATCAACATCAGTATCGGCTAATTACAAAAAACCGTTTCTGATTGTCCATATCAGTATCGGCTATATCAAACAACCGTTTCTGATTATGGAATTTAGTGTCGGTTATTTAACCGTTCCTGATTAGTTCTACTATCTGTAACAGCTGGGTCAGTGTCGCCTCTAGGTCCGTTCCTGATGCGTGTTTTTAACCGTTCCTGATGTGTTTTTTTTCCACTAGTGCTGGTTCTAGCTGCTGCTGCATTATTTCACAACCAATCTCAGCTTTAATCCCAAGGTAGGTTGTCCAAAATTTTTTTTTTTTTTTTGAAAAATAGGCAGAAGCCCTTCCATTAGATATAAAAGAAAAGTACAATTGTCCAACTAAGCAAAAATAAAAAGTATCGACTACCCAAGAAAAACCCAGTGCCAGAAAGGGTCTCAGTAGCACACCCGGCATTCCTAACTAGACACTAATTCCTCGACTGACCCATCAAGAAATTGTGTCAAGGTTTCAGCCTTTTATTAAACACATCATAGACCCAAGGCAAAACACAAGTACATCCAACCTAAAATCCAAAAAAAAGACCTGTAAGCACGAAATCAAGTCCAATAGAATAGTAAGGCACTTAACAAAACGTGCCAGCAAGTATCGGGAATAAATCCGTTATTACATCAACAAAAAAGACAGACATAAACAGTCACAGAGACATGGCTATTGCGGCAGTAAGCGCAAGGTCACTAGGGGAGCATGAGAACAGGTACCAATGGTACAGAAGGAGTTGGGGACATTGCAAGAGCAGGGACCGGGGAGAGAGACTGAAGGGGGACCTCGTCGTCCAAAATTATGCATGTTCAAGGTCGTCAAGGCTCAGCCGTTCTCCGTTGGCTCTGTTAAATTCGCATTGAAATTATAAGGGCCCTGTATATTCTGTTCAAACTCCTGTACATGAATACAAAAATATAGATCATCATTATATTGAGCAGGATGCCCAAAAGTACAAGACTAATCAATTAGATGAAAAGTATCAAAGACTAAAAGTAAATTATATCACATTGAAATATTGAATTCTTGGTAATCGTAAGAATAACCCATATGTTGTTACGGGATGAAATAAAAAGGCAAATTATATGCTAACATTTATTGAACATCAAATGAAATATATTGATAAATTTGTAAACAAGAAAATATAAGTAATCCGTTTTAACTTATTTTTGTTTGAAAGAAAAATATTAGGTCCTTATACATTACCTGTTTGTCCGACCCACCCATAAAAGTTGCATAATTGCTAGTGCTAGGACCCGGTGCATTTATATTCTGGTTACAGCTGAGAAGGTGATTATTGTTTAACACTGGCTCTGTAGAATTCCCATTGATATTATGATATAATTTAGGCTCCTGAAAATGTGCATTCGGTTCAACCACCTGAGGAAGAATACAAAAGTATAGTTCATTATATTGAGCAAAATATGCAAAAATTAGAATAACCAATTAGAAGAAAAGTAAGAAAGAAAAAAAGTAAATGAAATCACACTGAATTACTGAATTCTAATTGGTAATCCGAAGAATAACCCATATGTTGTTACCAGATGAATAGAAGGCAAAATATATGTTAACATTTGCTGAACATGAAATGAAATATATTTATAAATTTGTTAACAAGAAAAAATAAAGACTCTTTTTTAACTTATTTTTTACTGAAAAAGATATTAGATCGTTATACATTACCTGGTGATCCAACCTGCCCTCAGTAGTTGCAAAATTACTTGTGCTTGGATAGGGTGCAATTATATTATGGTAATCCATTGCAACTGTAGAATTCGCATTGAGAAATAATTGATTAGACTCCTCTACATCTGCAATCAGTTTAGCCATCTGTACAAGAATACAAACATATAGTTCATTATATTAAATATGCAGGGTTCCCAAAAAGAAGAAAATTAATCAATTAAAAGAGAAGTATGAAAGGAAACAAGTAAATGAAAGAACACTGAAAAATTCTCTTTAACTTATTTTTTGGGTTTAAAAAAACTAGGTCCTTATATATATATATATATTACCTGGCGATCCAATAACCAGCCCCAGCTTTTGTCCAAAGGAAGGTCGTCCAACTTAAAGCAATCATCTGTGTTGCAAAACGACAACAATTGTTTCGAACAACTTGTGTTTCTACCCTGTTCAGCAATTTTCTCTAAACAGTTTCTGTTGGTATCGCAACGCAAGTTAGTAGGCTTCTCTCGATATGTATTTGATTCAAACATCTGCACAAGAAGACAAATGTATAAATAATTGATTCAGAGGCAAACCAAAATAACAAGAAGGTTTTTACCAAAAATACAAGTACGGAAGAGAGCATTGAAGAAGAACACATTGAATTTTTAAATAAATATGAACATAACCTTTGTAATAAACTGCATAACTTAACAATTTTTTTAACCTTGAAATGAAACACATTCATAAAGTTCTTACAAGAAAAAAATATTTTCTTTTTCTTTTGACATAATACTAGGTTCATTGACATTCTATTTACAAAGTACTATGTTCATTTAGATAACCTACTTAAACCCTGAATTTTACTTGATAGTATAGCCTCCCCCCACCCCTCTTTTGACTCACTGTTCTAAATGAATGTACAAACTCCGGTACATCTTTTTCTGCATTCGATCCCAATATCTGTTGATAGGTGAGTTCATTGCATTGAACTGCATGGCAAGACATCCATTAATAATGCAAAATGAGTAATGCATGGAAGAAACAGGTTTGTGGATATTTAAAACATGCTGCACTCTCAAAACTACCTAAATGACATTTAACAGCCGTAATGAAAATGCCACCTATGGTCAATGTATATGATATAGTACATGATTCTACCGTTACCTCAGGTTTGGCTTGTTCTTGCCTTTGTGTGGATGTACCACATGCTTCCATTGTGTTTGTGTTAGTGCAACAACGACGTTTCCTATTGAAGAAAAAATAAATGTAAACAAGACGTTACAGTAAATGATAACATAGGAGTAAAAATGCATCAGTATGATTACTACAATGTAAGGTTTGAGACAGGAATAGCTTATAGCTATCATAGTCCCAAATTTAAGTCCATCATATATTTATGCTTCTTCTATATATTGTTAACTGGTTTGTCAGCTCTGGAGCTGATCAACAATTTTAATTAATGTAATTTAATTAACTTTACAAAGGATATCAAGAGTGTCAAACATATATAACATGAAAAAATTTCGAAGTTTAAGAATTATCCGTCCGTAACTTTCTGAATTCGTTGACAAATGTATGTATATTACGAAACAAATTCTTCAAGATTATACCTATGGTCTTGTCTCTATAATTAGTTATGCATGCGACAATGAGTTCCTTATGGAAATACTTACAGATTCTTCACTTCTTCTTCAGTATTGTGCTCCTTTGGGCTTGCAGCTGGTATTTCATCCATCTCCCGAGAAAAAACCTTCAAGTGCAAAAGTAGGTTCAAAAGAATATCTGGGGTGGATAAAAGTGATTTTTTAACTAACAATGAGATAATTATATATGTATATATGTATATATAATTATAAAAAAAAAAATTTCTTGTCCCACATTATCAGTTAAAAAGGAGAAAACATGTAAGGCTCGTCTTGTAACTGATAATGTGGAAGGTACCAATCAAGATATAAATCTTTAATGGTTTTTTTTTCTCATTAGAATAATTTCATCTCGGACTTGTGGGCAGCAACTGCTAGTATTGCTAACCGGTTGGTTATTATAAAAAGTGTGAACCATATGTTGCATAAAATGTGGATCATGTACAGAAACTAGTACTGCTTGAGGTTAGTGCTAGCTGGAGGACGATGTGGCGGAACACTATTATGGAGGAGCTCAAAACAATAATATTTGAGCGATTGTTTTTATGTCACTATCTTTAACTGCAATTAGTAACAAACAAGTCCAGAGAGTTGTCTAATTTGCTAAGGATATGTATCTTGGTTTACCTGAACTATGTAATTCTTTGAAAAATGCTTCCTAAATTCACTTAGTTCTCCTCCATGTACAATCGGCGCAAAGAACATCTGCACAGAAAGATATGCCACTATATATGAGGAACACCAAAAATGATATAATGCATTAATTTATGAATACATTCTATGTGTCCTGGCTTACCTCAAGTTTTGACTGATTATCGTACCCTGTAGCATTTTCAGAGTTACCACCTGCTGTACAATAAAGGATGTACTTAAAAAGAATATAACTGAGAAATAATGTAAAAATGGAAAAGAGCGCATGGTAAAGGATACAATGAGTAGCAAATTATTGAATTGGATGGACAATATTTTAATATAACTAGGCATTACAAATATTTCAGTTACTTCTAGGATAACCTTAGTTAACCTTTTGAAACTAGCCTTACTTCTAGGATAACCTCCAAGAAATCATGAATTTATGCTCTTGTGGATGGAGAACTCGTGTGAATTCTCCATTCAATTATGAAAAAAGGCGCTAACTTAATTAGTATACATTTAGACATTGGGATTATCTGGTAATAAATATTAACAAGGTATTATTAGGTAAAAAGAAAAAAAGAAAAAGATGAATATTATTGGCCCTACCTTCTTTTTTCCATTTTTTTAACGTAGGCTAATTAAAATGCCTAGTTATTTTCATTGCCTTGCATAAAGCAATGTCATTAATGTCAAGCTTGCAACAGCATCCATTTTCTATTGTGACTCTTGCGATACTAACCAGTATAGGCCAAATAGAAGGTAACTACGTACAGGAAAAACCGGAAAAATGCGTAGTATAGCATTTTCTGGATTATTGGCTAATCTGCTATTGCTGCTGATGTGGCTGCTATATATTAGAAACTATGATTTGTCTAAAATTATAGCTGTGTCTTACCTTGCATGGATTCTTGGGATAGAGAAGTTTCACATTTGTCCCCGATGTTTCTGTCGGTCTGATCAATTTCCTGCAATGGAGTTATTATATATCATCCAAAACCAGTTTGTGACTTTGTGGCTTAAAAAATAAATAAATAAATGAAGTCTGGTATATTATGCATGATTCAAATGCATCTATGCACGTGAAGTGGACCAACTCTTATTGTGAGACACTAGCTCTAGGTACGATCAGAAGGGGCATTTACCATGTTTTTTTGTTGCTGAGAACTTATAATGTCAAGTTTGTGGTTTAGTGTTGAATTTGTCTCTGAACTGTGCTCATCAAAATTTTATCTTATATCTGTCAAGTTTGTGGTTTAAAAACTTATAATGTACATACTTATGCATGAATCAAATATATCCGTAAGGTGCAATAATGCAATGCACGTGTAGAGGACCAACTCAGAAGGGGGCATTTACCATGCGTTTCGGCTGAGAGCTCGATGGAGGTCTGTCATGCGCAGACTTCTTGTTATCTGCAGTAATTCGGCATAGAGCATGCTTGGGCTGAAATCAATTGGAATATGATTGTAATTAATTAGAGATGAGTTAAAAGAAAGAAAAGAAAAAGTACATATATACAATCTTCTTGGCAATTTAGGTTTCAGTCTTTACTTATCCTCAGGACGTGTGTACTCAATCATGGTGTATTTCGGAAGTCCCATTCCTTCATTTGTGGCTTGCTTCTTATTTTTGTTTTCAACAAAGTTGTACGTGCGTACACAATAAGAGGCGTTTTCATGATTCTTCTCTTTCTGGTTCCATGTGCCACCTCCTGATGCCTTTCGAATAATTCTTGATCCACCCTTGGTGTAGTGAAGGGGAGTAATTATCCATGCTTGACCTTGGTCGTTTAAAAGTGTCTTCCAGTCATCTGTTGTTAGTTCCCACTCAAACAAGGGTATAGGGTATAAGGTTTAGAGTTTAGAGTTAGAGACATTAGAAGCTCAAATAGAATAATACGTACCTCCCTCATCTCCATTGGCCTCATAAACATTAACAGGTTTTATATCTTCAAAATTCGAGGGTAGATCAACGCCCAGAAACGAGGTGAGAGCAGAAAAAACAAGCCGTAAGCTTTGAAGGTCATCATCTGTTGCCCAAAGTTGAACATTATTAGAGATTTAGGAAAATTTTCCTGTTAAACGTAACTTAAATGCTACCACAAATTCTAATTTTTGCTTCTACAGATATCAAATGTACCTCTATTGTCCCTGATCATGATGGAAAACGTCGACCTAACACAATACTCTCTCAAGGTTGTTTCCTACAAATTCAAATACGGAGAATGAAGAGAAGGCAATAAATTTCTAATTTCTGGTCAATTTCTAACTTTTTGGCTGACGTAGCGTCAATTAAGTGACGTGGCGCTACATCTTTGCTAAACGTTTTGTGGGTTGTAGATGCTCTTACGTATCCAAAGATTATTAACTTCCTGCGTGTAGATCTGGGAAGAAACTGCAGATAGGAAAATTCAAATAGCGCTAATATAAATAATATAATATGGTAAAAAAAAATAGAGAACCTATCACTACTAGGGAACCAATTTGGGTCCGATGCCCATCGGACTCAAAGTGAGTTTGATGGGTTCGATGATCGTCCGATCTGCTTTAAGATTTGCATCCGCAACTTTCACGATCTTTAAAATTTGTGCGCAAGAAATTTAAAGTGGAACGGACGGTCTCTAAACCCATCAGACCCAAATTTGAGTCCGATGGGCATCGGACCCAAGCCTTTCTCAATCTATTGAGCCTCTCAGTTTCATAAAGGAGAGCCACATAAAGGGTAAATATGATATTATACTAAATAAAAGGTATATGTCCATTTTTTTAAAGGGTATATATGTCAATTTAACTAAATAAAAGGTAAAATAAATAAAAGAGGATGGAAAAAAAAAGTTAAATTTTTATGAAAATATTGGACATTATAGTGTTTTTTACGAGGAAATTAACTATTTTATAAAGTTTACATGGCATATCAAATCTTGTCAGCACAATATTTAAAGTCGGTATTATATTTATTGCTTAATGAAAACATTATAACCAATAGTATATTCATATGATTCTTTTGTAATACAGTTCAAGGATATGAAAATTTTAATAAAGTAAAATTGTAAATTCTAGATTACAAAATATATGTTACATAGTGATAAAAATAAACATGTTTGACAATATACATAGCATAATTATTTTTTTTCAATGAAATATGAACTTCTACTCTATAGATATCAAAAGAAAAATTAATATTTCCTGAAATATAAAAAAAGTAGCTTTCAGCTTTCTTTCTGTAATAAATTAATCACTTGTAAAATATTGCACAACAATCCACGTTAATTGGACTAATAATCTCACGACATCAAAAGGTTAAACAGTAATACCATTAATCAATGGGTCCCACTGTCATATGTTTCTTGTTGTCTTCGCTCCTTTCTCTTCCATATTTTTTATTTGTTTCTCTAGTCGATTTCGTTTCAATCTGAGAGCTCGAGTGAATCAGTTGAAGACCGGACTTTTCTTCAGTATGGTTCCGTGATTTTTTATAAAATTCGGCCCGTTAAACTGGTTTTTACCAGTCCAAAAGAATAAATGATTTTTCAAAACAACCAAATCAGACTGGTGACCGAGTTCGGGTTTTTGCGGTTTAACTGCTGGTCCGGTCCTGTTCTGATAACACTGACGGATACACGATTTGCTTTATCTTTTGATTATGTATCAATTATTTATATAATTTTGATGTTGTTGAATTTTTCGTCAAATACTGTTAAATTAATATATATCAACATACTGATCGTACATTTTAAATAATAATAAATTATAAAACTTACATCAAAATTTATTGTTTTCAAGCATTACGTAGATAGATTATTGATTACATTCTTACTTTGAGAAAGAAAATGCGATTCAACTTTGAGAAGAAACATAGACTCAAAAATGATGGTTTCCCGACCTTAGTGGTAATGCAACGCGTCAACCGGAATTACCAGTTTGTTAGAAAAGGATTAAAGGAACACCTTAAGCACTTCTGGAAGCAGTTGAAGTAAATACATGGCCCATTAAAACTTGGTCCACGCGAATTTCATCACCAAAAACTAACTTTGATCCTCCCTTTTGATACTAAGGTTTTGCTAGAAACAGGTACGAAGGAGAGTATCATAGAGGAAAGAGAACCAATGTCTGGAACAGAGTTGGTGGTACCAGTTGAGATTTGAGGACTCGACCTAGAAGACTGCAACAGATTTTTTTATATGTTTTGCTTTAGAACAGTCCAGTATTTTGATATATGGCTTTTGTTGCTACGTAGTTTTACTCAGACTATGCAATCCATGTAATAGGTTTAGATTTTTCAGAGAAAAACCGGGTTAAACAGTGGTCAATTGGCTGATTAAGCTAGTCTTGACCGATTCTAGACTGATTCTCACGATTTGAGAGCGGTTCCCTCCCAGATTTGCCGATTCTGCCTTTCCTTCGCGCCATTATTGGAAGAAGAGTTCGATTTAGGAAGAAACAACGAAGGGAGAAGAAATACAAATTAGTACATCTTAAATGGACTTGGTGTACAAGGTTCATCAGGTATAGAAATAAGAAAAAACATTTGGTCTATAGTGTACCTTGTGCAACGAAAAAGCTTCGTTGGGTAGATGGGACCACTTGCGAGATTTAATGGCATATTTATGATGCCTCCCCTTTTTTTTCTCATCTCCATTTCGCTCCTCATTGGACCATCCATTTCCACGGTTTTTTTTGCATTTTTTATTTGTTTTTTAATTGTTTTTTCATGTTTTCTACCTCATATTTATTTTCTTTTCTTCATTTATTTTTTTCTATACATTTAATTTTTTAGGAATCAAAAGTATTTAATTTATCAATTTTTTTCTATTTTTTTAGTACAAAATTTGCTTCTGCAAACAAAAAAACCGAATTTCCGATCCGATTCAGCCAATTTCGACCAATTCATCCGAGTTCTATTCTAGGATCAAGTTACCGATTATGATTCCGATTCTTATTTTTGTTTCTATGGTACCAACCAAAACAATGTAAAGGTTTCTTTTTATAAAAGAAAAGGTGGGATATAGACCCACTTATCTCAAAAATTTTAAATTTTGAATAAAAGGGAAGTGTTGTGAATCAATAAAATATTTATCTAGAAGATTGGAGAATGTGTGAATCGGATACAAAGCATTTTACTAATATAAAAGTTGCATTGATTATTTTAGGCATAATTGGCATAGTGGTTAGTTATTTTTAGCATGTTCTGTTTAATTAGTGGGTAGATTAGTGCATAATTTCTTTATTTAACTGCATTTTTTTTAATTTTAAATAGAGATATACTAGAATGTAATTTGATATAGAAAAAAATAACAAATTTGCATTGTTTTACATCTCTCTCTTCTATCTTTCTTTGACATACTGGTGCAGGTGGTGATGTATTGTATATTGACGTGGCGGCTCTTCTCCACTCCTCGGCTTGACCAGCGACCGCTCGTCGGATCTCCTCCACAGTCCGTTCCTAGAGTCTCCTCTGCAATTAGCTTCTCGGCTCGGGCTCAGCTGCTATAGTAAGTTACCTAGAACTCTATTTTTTTTCTAATCCGCTCCTCGGTTTGGACTCATCTCGGCTCTAGCTCAGCCGCTATGGATGACATTGGTACACTTCTCATTATTAATTTCCTAACCCTCACAAAATACTGGGTCCATACATTCTTTCTCTAAAACCTATCATTTGATTTCAAATGACAAATTTAAAATGTTGAAACTGATTAACTTCACAAATTGTGTTTACATTTCAAATTTTTAATTTCTAAATAAATTTTAGTATAAAATCAAGCGGTAAAAATATAATGTAACTTTTTTGGATCCCTAGCAAAAAAAACCAAAAGGTAAAGCTTCCTCTTTCCTTTTTGCCGGAAAAGGAAATTAATAATGTGCACGTCAGTACATTCTTTGAAATACCACATGACGTATTACGTTTGTATGAAAGTTTGGACGAGAGATTTTACTTTCTTTGTAAATATTACACAGTTGGAAAGATGGAAGTAATAAAAGCCAGCTGCACAAACATGAAATACTGAGTTAACAAGGGAACTTTGGACACTATATATTGTTATAAGCTTTACTATTTAACTTTTGGTTTGGTGACTCTCATCTATAACATAAATCACTATTTTTTTCCCGTGGTGTTTATTTATGTTTTACACAATTACCATTTTACCCTTCTCCTTAATACCCTGTTTGATTTGGTGACTCTCATCTATAAGCTTTAGAAGGTTACACGAGGTTAAAACTCAAAACTCATATCACTTGAGAGTAGGTCCGATGGGCATCGGAGCTACTTTGCTTCGACGGGTTTAATCACCGTCAATTTGCTTTAAGATTCGTGCAGAACACTTTAAAATTCGTGCGTATCTGTTTCAATTTTCGTGTGCAGAATTTTAAATTAGATCGGACGGTCATCATGCTCGTTGAACCTAAAAGTAGATCCGATGGGCATCGGACCTACTCCGTTCTCATCCAACAAAGCTATGGAGATAATTGAATGCACATTCAACGACGCATCATTTTGTATGCACTGTACTCACCCACTCAGGTTCTCCCACAACTCAATAAACAATTTTAACCACTAATACCTCGTATTTCAAGGGGGGAGGGGGGCTAAGTTATATAAAAATAAAAATAAACAGAAAATTAAATAAAACTTTAATTAATATACATAATTAAAAAATTAGAATTATGAGGGTGGCTTAGCCACCTTTGGAGTACACTAAGATTCGCCCCTACAGTCACTGTTTTGACTTACGAACGAACGACACTCACCAGTACAACCTTGAGTGCAATAGGAGTACATATATATATGACGTCTCTGTTTCGTTTCAATTTGATCTGACTGAACGTG
The DNA here is from genome assembly GCA_025461045.1 of Carex parvula. Lineage (NCBI taxonomy): Eukaryota > Viridiplantae > Streptophyta > Magnoliopsida > Poales > Cyperaceae > Carex > Carex parvula. Next base: position 125,614 of record JAJGRW010001239.1, on the reverse strand, counting down.
ATATTGATAGATCTAATGAATAAGCATGAGAACTCTTGTTGAAAATGGAAGTATTACATACCTCTTTTTCTAGCATGAAGTCGTCAAAATCATCGAGGAGAAGCTCTTTGGATTTTGCTGGACACTGCTCGCTGCAATGGCAGCTCAGCTCCGTATTACATCGTTTGTTTATTTGGAGCTCCAGTGATTGCACTAGACCCTTGTTGGTTATTTGCCGCTCGTTGGCTGCTTCAATCACGCTTTGGATATGAGGAAGTTGAATCCCCAATTTTGTGAGCATGTCCTTGGTCCCGGTGTGCAGATCTTTGTTGTCATGGAGATATAATAAATTAAATCTACAGAAATCCACAAATAAATAAAGATAAAAATGTATATGCTAATTCAGAGTATCTCATTGATCCGGTCGTCATTATCAAAATAAATAAATAAAAACTTTTAGAGAAATGTTAAAAAATTAATTTAGAAAATCTCATTGATATGTACATAGTCGAATTCATCCGATCGACTGATACTTTAGTTTATGTTTTGATGTACAAGATCGGAGAGTACTCGAGAAATCACAGGGTATATATGTTTCTTTTAGAAAGTATGTATCTCATATATATGATGGATAGACTTGCCAGTTGCCATAATCACCTTTCAAGATATATAGGTTGACTCCTATATCTTTTTTCAGTGGTTGCATCTCATTGAACTAGGGAATCATGCGAATTAAATTACAACAACAGTTCAAAACAATTAAAACGTAATGATATTGAACTACCTTATTTTATCATATGTTGTTAAGAGCAAAACCTTATATTTCTGAATATATATATATATATATATATATATATATATATAGAGAGAGAGAGAGAGAGAGAGAGAGAGAGAGTGTGGCTAATATCAAAACGTTTGCATCAAGTCCCTCGTGCAACCAAGTTGTTTTCGGATTTTCAAAGTTCAAACGGTCGATCCGAACCGTTAGATGTTCAATCTATATTAAAATCTGCTTGGAGACCAAATTTTACATTTTTTGGAATTTGTTTACTATTTATTAAGTCACTTTGAAAATTACTGATCCGGATAAACAGTAAAAACAGTGCAATTAAATTCTGGACCATGTGATCAGTAATTTTCAAAGTGGCTTAATAAATAGTAAAAAAATTCCAAAAAATGTAAAATTTGGTCTCCAAGCAGATTTTAATATAGATATCACATCTAACAGCTCGGATCGACCATTTGAACTTTGAAAATCCGAAAACGACTTGGTTGCACGGGAGGCTTGCAAGTCCCGGTGTGCAGATCTTTGTTGTCATGGAGATAGGAGTATCCCACATTGACCACATTGGTAATGACGGCAGATGCGAACCTCCCTCCAATAAACAACTCAGCTCCTGTCATTTTTAGAGAAACAAACAGCAAAGAAGAAGAGAGGGGAAGAAACTGAGGGATAGGTTGTGGTCAATGGGATGTATGGGGAAGAAGATCGAGGAAAAGGGCGTGAATAAGGGATCTCATCAGAGAAGAAATATTTGGATATAGAAGTTGACCATCAAAAGTCATCGTGTTTTACAAAGTTGTTAGAATGCCTATTCAGTACTAATACAATATATATTGTTATTAGAAAAAATAATAAATTAAATCTACAAAAATCCACAAATAAATATAGATAAAAATGTATATGCTAATTCAGAGTATCTCATTGATCCGGTTCATTATCAAAATAAATAAATAAAAACTTTTAGAGAAATGTTTTTTTTTTTGAGGAAACAAGAGGGGTCAAGCCCCACTCTTTTAGAGAAATGTTAAAAAATTAATTTAGAATATCTCATTGATATGTACATAGTCGAATTCATCCGATCGACTGATACTTTAGTTTATGTTTTGATGTACAAGATCGGAGAGTACTCGAGAAATCACAGGATATATATGTTTCTTTTAGAAAGTATGTATCTCATATATATGATCGATAGACTTGCCAGTTGCCATAATCACCTTTCAAGATATATAGGTTGACTCCTATATCTTTTTTCAGTGGTTGCATCTTATTGAACTAGGGAATCATACGAATTAAATTACAACAACATTTCAAAGCAATTAAAACGTAATGATATTGAACTACCTTATTTTATCATAGGTTGTTAAGAGCAAAACATTATATTTCTGAATATATATATATATATATATAATATATATATATATATATATATATATATTATATATATATATATATATTAGTAAGGCTACGGTGCTTTGCAAATTAAAGAGGGTGTTTTACTTCGGGCCACTTTTTCAATTTGCAAAATCCGAACAACCGATCCGAACCATTCAACATGTTCTAAATGTTGAAATGTGCTTGGAGACCAAATTTTACATTTTTTGAAATTTTTTTACTATTTATTAAGCCACTTTTTCAATCGCTGATCCGGTGGTCCAGAAAATTTTATTGTTTTTTACTGTTTACTGTCGGATCAGCAATTTTCAAAGTGGCTTAATAAATAGTAAAAAAATTCCAAAAAATGTAAAATTTGGTCTCCAAGCACATTTCAATATTTAGAACATGTTGAACGGTTCGGATCAGTTGTTTAAGTTTTGCAAATTGAAAACTATCAAAATCGGTTATTAATAAAGAACCGATCTTGATGGTTATCAGGAGCGGGTAAAATAAACAACCGATCCTGATTGACTTTCTGCAATTTTTTGATTTTTTTTAAAGCAACACATATGAAAAACAATTATTTGTTTAAATTTTCATTTTTTCTGCTTATTATATGGCTTTATATTGAAAATGTCAATTATGGACAAATTGACGCTCATTTACGTTCTTGCAAATCTGTTTCATACTTAGGTCTGGAAGAGAGTAGGTGGTTCTTCTCTTTTGGTGCCATTAGGATTTACGGAGCCCAACATGAAGATACATGTTTTAATAAATAATATTTCATGTTCAAGAGTTGAATGAAGGATGAAGGACCCTCAAAAAAATGCAAGAGTCCGATGAAAATTTCGACAAATCATATGTTTTTTCTATGGAATCGAAAAAATTTGAATCTTATTCTATGGAATAAAAAAATTCATATAGAACCGATCAACAATCAAGATCGGTTATTTGTTAACCGATCTTGAATGTCATCAGGATCAGATTCATTTATAAACCGATCCTGATTGACTTTCTGTAATTTTTTTATTTTTTTAAAGCAACACATATGAAAAACGATTATTTGTTCAAATTTTTATTTTTTCTGCTTACTATATGGCTTTATATTGAAAATGTCAAATCTGGACAAATTGACACTCATTTAGGTGCGGCAAGCGGTTTCCTACTTAGGTCTGGAAGATGAGGACAATTGGGTGGTTCTTCTCTTTTGATGCCATTAGAGTTTACGGAGCCTAACATGAAAAAACATATTTTAATAAATTATATTTCATGTTCAAGAGTTGAAGGACCTTCAAAAAAAAGCAGAGTCCGATGAAAAGTTCGACAAATCATATGTTTTTCTATGGAAT
>JAJGRW010001239.1:95528-115239 GCA_025461045.1 Carex parvula | reverse complement strand
GAGAGAGAGAGAGAGAGAGAGAGAGAGATGTGGCTAATATCAAAACGTTTGCATCAAGTCCCTCGTGCAAACCAAGTTGTTTTCGGATTTTCAAAGTTCAAACGGTCGATCCGAACCGTTAGATGTTCAATCTATATTAAAATCTGCTTGGAGACCAAATTTATTACATTTTTTGGAATTTGTTTACTATTTATTAAGTCACTTTGAAAATTACTGATCCGGATAAACAGTAAAAACAGTGCAATTAAATTCTGGACCATGTGATCAGTAATTTTCAAAGTGGCTTAATAAATAGTAAAAAAATTCCAAAAAATGTAAAATTTGGTCTCCAAGCAGATTTTAATATAGATATCACATCTAACAGCTCGGATCGACCAGTTGAACTTGAAAATCCGAAAACGACTTGGGTGCACGGAGGCTTGCAAGTCCCGGTGTGCAGATCTTTGTTGTCATGGAGATAGGAGTATCCCACATTGACCACATTGGTAATGACGGCAGATGCGAACCTCCCTCCAATAAACAACTCAGCTCCTGTCATTTTAGAGAAACAAACAGCAAAGAAGAAGAGGGGAAGAAACTGAGGGATAGGTTGTGGTCAATGGGATATATGGGGAAGAAGATCGAGGAAAGGGGCGCGAATATGGGATCTGATCAGAGAAGAAATATTTGGATATAGAAGTTGACCATCAAAAGTCATCGTGTTTTACAAAGTTGTTAGAATGCCTATTAAGTACTAATACAATATATATTGTTATTAGAAAAAATAATAAATTAAATCTACAGAAATCCACAAATAAATAAAGATAAAAATGTATATGCTAATTCAGAGTATCTCATTGATCCGGTCGTCATTATCAAAATAAATAAATAAAAACTTTTAGAGAAATGTTAAAAAATTAATTTAGAAAATCTCATTGATATGTACATAGTCGAATTCATCCGATCGACTGATACTTTAGTTTATGTTTTGATGTACAAGATCGGAGAGTACTCGAGAAATCACAGGATATATATGTTTCTTTTAGAAAGTATGTATCTCATATATATGATGGATAGACTTGCCAGTTGCCATAATCACCTTTCAAGATATATAGGTTGACTCCTATATCTTTTTTCAGTGGTTGCATCTTATTGAACTAGGGAATCATACGAATTAAATTACAACAACATTTCAAAGCAATTAAAACGTAATGATATTGAACTACCTTATTTTATCATAGGTTGTTAAGAGCAAAACATTATATTTCTGAATATATATATATATATATATATATATATATATATATATATAATAATGAGTAAGGCTACGGTGCTTTGCAAATTAAAGATGGTGTTTTACTTCGGGCCACTTTTTCAATTTGCAAAATCCGAACAACCGATCCGAACCGTTCAACGTGTTCTAAATGTTGAAATGTGCTTGGAGACCAAATTTTATATTTTTTGAAATTTTTTTACTATTTATTAAGCCACTTTTTCAATCGCTGATCCGGTGGTCCAGAAATTTTACTGTTTTTTACTGTTTACCGTCAGATCAGCGATTTTCAAAGTGGCTTAATAAATAGTAAAAAAATTCAAAAAAATGTAAAATTTGGTCTCCAAGCACATTTCAATATTTAGAACATGTTGAACAGTTCGGATCAGTTGTTTAAGTTTTGCAAATTGAAACCATCAAAATCGGTTATTAATAAAGAACCGATCTTGATGGTTATCAGGAGCGGGTAAAATAAACAACCGATCATGATTGACTTTCTGCAATTTTTTGATTTTTTTTAAAGCAACACATATGAAAAATGATTATTTGTTCAAATTTTCATTTTTTCTGCTTATTGTATGGCTTTATATTGAAAATGCCAATTCTGGATAAATTGACGCTCATTTAGGTTGCTGCAAAGTCTGTTTCATACTTAGGTCTGAAAGAGAGTAGGGTGGTTCTTCTCTTTTGGTGCCATCAGAATTTACGGAGCCCAACATGAAGATACATGTTTTAATAAATAATATTTCATGTTCAAGAGTTGAATGAAGGATGAAGGACCCTAAAAAAAAAGCAAGAGTCCGATGAAAATTTCGACAATCATATGTTTTTTCTATGGAATCGAAAAAATTTGAATCTTATTCTATGGAATAAAAAAATTCATATAGAACCGATCAACAATCAAGATCGGTTATTTGTTAACCGATCTTGAATGTCATCAGGATCAGATTCATTTATAAACCGATCCTGATTGACTTTCTGTAATTTTTTTATTTTTTTAAAGCAACACATATGAAAAACGATTATTTGTTCAAATTTTTATTTTTTCTGCTTACTATATGGCTTTATATTGAAAATGTCAAATCTGGACAAATTGACACTCATTTAGGTTGCGGACAAGTCGGTTTCCTACTTAGGTCTGGAAGAGAGGACAAGTGGGTGGTTCTTCTCTTTTGATGCCATTAGAGTTTACGGAGCCTAACATGAAAAAACATATTTTAATAAATTATATTTCATGTTCAAGAGTTGAAGGACCTTCAAAAAAAAGCAAGAGTCCGATGAAAAGTTCGACAAATCATATGTTTCTTCTATGGAATCGAAAATATTTGAATGTTATTCTATGGAATCAAAAAATTCATATAGAACCGATCAACAATCAAGATCGGTTATTTGTTAACCGATCTTGATTGTTATCAGGATCGGTTTAATATAATAGGCCAATCCTGATTGTCTTTCTGAAAAATTTTTTTACAGCAACACATATGAAAAAGAATTATTTGTTCAAATTTTTATTTTTGTCGGCTTATTATATGGCTTTATATTGAAAATGTCAAATCTGGACAAATTGACATGCGAGGTAAAGTGCGTGGTTCTTCTCTACTTAGGTCTGGAAGAGAGGTAAAGTGGGTGGTTCTTCTCTTTTGGTGCCATTAGGGTTTACCGAGCCTAACATGAAGATACATGTTTTAATAAATTATATTTCATGCAGAGACGCCGAGTGCAGGAGAGAGTCGAGAAGAGTGAGTCAAAAGAGGGTGGTAGCTAGTGTGTTTAATGAAATTAACTCATTTACTAAAATTTGAAAGTCGTTTATTAAAATGCCGTTCTATGGAAGAGCCTAATATGAAAATACATGTTTTAATAATTATATTTCATGTTGAAGAGTTCGACAAATCATATGTTTCTTTCAAGAAATCGAAAAAATTTATATGTTATTCTATGGAATCAAAAAATTCATATGTTCCTTCTATGTAGTGGAAAATATTTATCAGGATCGGTTATTAATTTAGCCGATCTTGACTGTTAACTGTCAGGATCAGATAATAAAAAACCGCTTCTGATACTTAACAATCAAGATCGGTGTCGTGGTTAACCGATCTTGTTTATTATCCGGATCGATTTAATAATAATCTGATCCTGATGTAGATTATCTAGATCGGTTGGTTAGGAAACCGATCATAATACCTAACAATCAAGAGCAGTTATCATGTTTACCCGATTCCAAAGGTATTAGTGTCAGTTTCTTAATTTAACCGATCTTGATGAGGCGATACTGTTTGCACATTTTCCACTAGTGGGTCTATGGATGGGCTACCGAGAGATGTCCATCGGGCAATCTATTTGAGCTACGAGGACCTTCCACCACCTTTGAAGCAATGCTTCATTTTTTGCTCCCTCTTTCCTGAAGATTTTAAGTTTCACAAAATAAAATTAATCTATAGGTGGCAAGCAGAAGGATTTTTGCAAGATAATGAAGATTTTTTGGAGTTGAGAAATGAGTATTATACAGAATTACTACAGCGCAATCTTTTGGAAGATACCAATGCATACTATAATCAAGAAGAATGCAAAATGCATGACCTTTTTTGGTACTTCGCCTGTCAATTAGGAAAAGATGAGAACTGTGTATTTCGGGGGAGACAAGTTTTATTTAGGTCTGAGGGTTTAATGAAAGTACGAAGGCTATCAATAGAAGGAAATGAGGTAAACATTGAATCAATTAAGAAGAAAAAGGATTGAGAACATTGATATATTTTGAGCCTGAAATTGCACTTGATGATCTCTGTAAAACCTTTTCAAATCTCCGCATCATAGATCTCAGTTGGTCCAAATCCCATTTGTCAAGCCTACCATATTCTTTGTGTGACCTCGTGCATCTGAGATACTTAGATGTTTCTAATTCAAAGTTAGCAAATATTCCAAATTCCGTAGGAAATTTAAGAAATTTAGTATATTTTTCTTGTTTTGGTTGCAAAGAGTTGTCACATGCCCCCCCAAGCATTGGTAATCTACGGGAACTGAGGTATCTTAATTTTCGTCATACAAAGGTCAAGGAAATCCCAACGGCATTAAATAATCTAGGAAAGCTCTCCACTCTACATGGCTTCATGCCATACAAGAATAGTTTCGAGGGATTCAGTAGCCTAGATGGGTTAGAATCTTTATCAAAACTCAGTTATCTTTGGTTAATTGGCCTAGAGAGTAGAGAGAGTATCTGATAAGAACATAGCAGAAAGAGCTAACCTTAAGAGAAAAAATCAGTTGAAAACCTTATACCTTGAGTATACCTCATTGAGCTCAGAAGAATAATTTTCCGAAACTAATGAGAAGAAGATAACAACTGAGGATGTTTTAAATGAGTTTTGTCCTCCCATTTTTGTAAAAAGAGTTACAATTGAGGGTTACTTTGGTAGATGCCTTCCTAATTGGTTGAATTTGGGAGCAGCCCTTCCAAATTTGCTAGATGTTCAAATCTGTGATTGTGCTTGCTTTGAGGTACTTGCCATGTTAGGCCAGGTCCCCAATTTGCATACACTTCATATAAAAGGAGCAAATTCAGTCGTGAGAGTGGGAGAAGAGTTCATGCATCGAGATAGCAAAAGCAGAGATCTAACAGTTCCTACGATGAGTGGTTCTGCTATATCGGCATTTCCCAAACTACATGATCGATCTAATGTTTGATAATATGCCTAATTGGAAAGAATGGCAGTGGAATAAGGGACAATCAGCCATGCCCAAGCTAAAGAAATTATTTATTAAAGCTTGTCCCCAGTTGAGATCTCTTCCTGAGGGTCTTTCGCTCCATGCTACTTCTTTAGAGTATCTAGAAATTGATGGTGCTGATAAGATAATTACCGTAGAGAATATCCCATCAATCAAAGATATTCGTGTTGTTAGAAATCCAAACTTGACGAGGATTTCAAATGTTCCCAACATCTCGCATATGCTAATCTACAACTGCCCAAACCTAAAATCTGTAATGAACCCTAAAGCTTTACGGATGATGGTGTTAATCGATTCTAATATAACATTCCTACCAGATTACTTGACGACCATAACGCCACATAAGCTAATAATCTGGTGTCATGAGGAGCTGCTGCTGAAGATTGCCAACCAAGGAGAAAATGGTTCTGAGTGGCACAAATTCAAGCACATTTCCAAGGTGAAGATTGGCACAAAGAATCGATCACTCCATGCTACCTACCAGAAGACACCATTCAGTTTCACCACCAATGTCAATGCCAGTTAAGTTCAGATGAACTGACAAGAAAAGTAGAAGGTTGATCTTGGCATAGAATTATTTATTCGTTCAGGTATGTCATTCTTCTCCTTGGTCTAACTAGCTTTATCATATCATGTATTCTATTGTGATATGTGCATGATTCATTAATTAATTCATTTGTCATATTCATAAAAGCGTCCATGATACTTCTTTGGTATATGGGCAGCCATACATGTTTGGTACCATAACACATCAACCCCATTGATAGTAGTTTCACATTTCAAACCCCTGACAAGTCAATTTAGACTTTAATTGGTAGATGTAAATTCTTACCAGATACTGGATGGATGTATTCCAATGAAACCACTTTAATTTTGCTACGATATATCTTGTCCCTTGTCTTGTTCAGTTAAGCTGTAAGTGAGAAATTAGAATTATCTAAAGCTAGGTAGTGTAAATATAATGTTCCATCAAAGAAATGAAAATGACGTTAGAAAGTTTCTAACGTCATTTTCATTTCTAATAGAAACAGAGAAGACTCAAGTAATTATTTTGGAAATTTGCCACCTTTCATAATTGCTTGGAAAATAATTCACAATACACAAAAAAATTTTATAACTGAAAGGCTGAACTATCTTCGTTTTGCGTTTTGTAGATTTTGAAACCAAAAGGAGTCAAAGCTTGAGAACGCACAAAAAAAGCAGTGCTGGGGTACCATGAAACGAGTCCGTATACTCTGAGATATCTCAATTTTTTAGTTAATAAGCTACATGATCTCCATATCAAAACATGAATAGTTCAACATGATCTCCATACTTAAATTCGTGGGGTATCAGTAAACTTTCATTTGTATATATTTTGAGTTAAGAAATTGCAAAATAACAAACGAATGAATTTCTCCATGTTTCAACGGGATAGAGGGTTAGTTATATATATGAACTCAAATCATAATTATCATCCCTTGTGTGACTAAAGAATCCGGATGTCCGGATAGTGACATTGTCTTTTTTTTTTTTTTTTTTGGTAAACCTGTTATATGGTTGTAGTTTTGTTAATAGAGCGAGTAAACAGAGAGCTTGATTGTGATGAAATTGTATATATATATATTTGTATATTATCAGAAGTTATCTTTTACAGTGATCGAAGCCTAATATCTATATCCCATATACAGTAACGGCTACTTATTGTACTGTTGGTACTGTTGCCTTTTCTAAATAAACTAAAGAATCTATACTATGCTTGATTTAATCTAAGCCACTCTATCAATGATGAATGACTGAGATCGATCCTCGACTACATTATTTTTAACGCTCCCCCTCAAGCTAAGAAGATATATATCATACAATCTTAGCTTACTTGTGATATCCTCAAATTGTTTCGGATCCAATCCTTTGGTAAAGACATCCGTTAGTTGGTATTCGCTTCTTCCAAACGGTGTTTCTATTTCATTGGCTTGGACATTTTATATAACAAAATGACAATCCACTTCTATATGTTTGATTTGTTCATGGTTAGCTTTTAATTGAAAAAAAATGAAATATTTTTATTTTTATGTTTGTCCAATAAAAAATAAATAAATAAACAAATGTGCAATCAATTTCAATTAAATTTTATTTTTTATAAAGTAAGAAAGTTTAAAAACACAAATATATGTTCGAACAAATTCAATTATTTAACTAAATAACAAAACATATAAATAAAAGTAATATGTTTAACATTTTTCTTAAAGTAAAAAAATACAATAGCAAAAGTACATCACTAATTATTACTCAAACATTATCATATGAAATATCACAAAAATAAATTTTAGAATCATTTAATTATTGCTCAAATATTATTGTATAATTTTATTTTATATAATTACCCTATATGGTAACAAGTACAAAATAATATTTATCTGTATTCTTACATGTTTAGTTAACGAAAAAAACCATTACCCAAACACATACTCAGAGGCGGGCCCAAAGAGGCTCAGGAGTAAACACTTGCTTACTCCTAAATTTAAAATAAGTTTTAGGTCCAATACAATTTGATATTTGTGTCTACACCTGATTCAATACAGTGCCTACCCTGATCCAGCCCATAAACCTTCATGATAGTCCATAGGCCCAGATGGGTAAGTGCTTTTAAAAGCTACACGTTGTGCCTGTTTTATAGCATCTGCATTTGTTCCAGCGCTTTATATTCTTGTTGTAAGATGAAGCTGCATGTATATAACAATCTGGATGCTGCTGATGTTAAGAGACTACTTGGGCTCCCTTTTGGGCCACTCCAGGACCAGTAATAAGTAAGTTTCTTCAAACATTATTATGCATTCTTTCTTTCAGAGGCTTATTTCCTGGGTCTTATTTGATCGACTCGTACCTTATTTTGAGTCTACCAAGCAAAAATTATAATAACTAAGTTTCTTCAACAGTGACTTAAGTTCACACACACAGCGTTGCCAAGACCAAATAACTCCCGACCAAAAAATATATTCCACATAAATTATTACGTGGTCAAATTTTTATTAATTTTCAATTTAATTTAAACTCATAAAAGATTGTTTGTTGTGTTTATCATATTGATTATATTTTATCTAGTACTATATTAATTAACAGGTTTAAATCTAATTTGTTATTTGAATCCGATTAGTGCCCTACTCTGATGAAAATTATGAATCCGCCCCTGTCCATACTCAATAAGCTGACAAAAAAGAAAATCTTACTCATACCCACCTTAACAAATACGATACGGGTAGAGTAAATGATTAAAAGAATATCATGATTATTATTCTGCGACAACGTTAGTGCAAATATTTAGGACAATATTGGACCAATACGCAAGCTCTGCTCCTGCTATCTGAGTATCTGACTTGTGCCCAGCTTATAGAGTTCATATCCAGTGGGGTATCTAACTGTGTACAACGAGGAGAAATTTGTATTCATAGAAATTTTTAAAAATGACAGAGCAAAAGAGAAAGAGTAATTTTTTTTTATTAAATATTGAAGGTCAAACTATCTAACTATATAATATCTTTGTTATTATAAAAAAAAAATTCCATTCGGGTATTTAATTGTTAGATTCATAAAAAAAAACCGGTAACATTGTCTCGAATTTAAAGTTTAAATCTGAAACAATGCATCCGATTAAAAAAAAAAACTATTTTGTTTCTTCTCAAGTTCAAGAAAAAGTAGTCATTTTATTATTCAATTAAATTATATGTGGGTCCCAACTCTTCAATATCCAGGACGTGAATTCATCTTTCTACACGGATCCATATCCTCGACGGTACCGTAAAAGATTCCCTTTTACAATTAGCTATTTACGGTTTGAGATTAACTCTCAGCCGGTTTAGGATTCGGGCTGACTGAGGAGGCAGTATTTATTGGGCTTTTAGATTCGTGTCAAGTTAAAAAGAACGGTCCAGATCAAGTAATTGTAAAAGATTCCCTATTACGGTACCGTCGGTGATGTGAATTCCTTTCTACACCTCCTTTGAAAATAATCAAACTGGGGCCCACCTCTACCCCTTTCTCCAACCAATCACATGTCCCTACTCTCTCGTATGATTGGATCTCAGAGAAATGGAGACGAAAAAAATAAGAAGTTTTGGATCGGAGACAATGTCTGCGGTTTTTCTATGAATCTGAATCACTCTTTTTCTTTTTTCTCTGTCAGATTCTATGAATAAAAAATTCTCTACAATGAGGGATCTACAGTGACATTGTCTTTTTTTGGTAAATCTGTAATATGGTTATATTGTAAAATCTGCGACATTGTATGAATTATAATGTTCGGACAGCGACATTAATATATTTTTACAAATTACAGATCTTGATGTATATCTTTAAACAATGATAATTTAATGGACGATTTAATAAGATCGGACCACCGTTCGTATCATCTTGACCATATTCATTTATTTTTATATTTAAATTTTGTTAATTAGTATATGTATCTTAAAATCCATATGATTTAAATATTTGACAATTATTTGTTTTATATCCGTATTTGTGGATTAACTGCTCCGTATCTGTTTAAGGCTGATTTTGTTTTAAATTTTGACATCCGTTTACTATCCGTATTTGTATTCATATCCGTTAATTGAAAAGCGGATAGGAATTTGAAATTAGCTTATCCTCTCCAAATTCGCTCTATTTCCACCTCTACTTCTGATTCAAAAAAATATTAAAATATTTTTATTTTTATATTTGTCTAAAAATTTACGGAATATATCTCAGATTTAATGGCATACTATTTTTCGAAATATAATTCTATTTATATGAGTTTCTCAGAAAAAAAAAACTATAAAAATATACTTAATAAAGGAGGATTCAAATACCTCCATATTTTGTGCTCCATAATGCCTCCACATTTTATTTTTTAATAAAAAAATACAATTTATATGTCAAAATAAAATTGTTATATGTGATATATATTATTTTTTCCAAACGCACAAAAAAAAATTATCAATTGTTGATCTTGATTTAATATAAATCAATAAGTTGCAAAATCAACGTCTAGAATTTATCCACATAGTTGTATTTTTGCAAACTTTTGATACTAACTAAAACAAAACCAAAATGTTGAGATATTTACGTGTGCATAAAGAAAATGATATATATCATATCTTACGGTTAGGGCTGCACAAAAAATTCGTAGTTCGTAATTCGATTTGAGTTTGATTCGAAAAAGTTAGTAAAAAGTTCGATTCGAAATTGAGTTCGTTCGAAATTAATTCAAACCAAACTTAGTTCGAAATTAATTCAAACCAAACTCAAATTGGACCTAGTTCGTTCGAAATAGGTTGGCAAACCAAACATAGTTTGAAATTAACTCAAACGTGAACCGTTGATTTCCACTGATAATGAACTTTAATGTTTTATTTAGGATAATATTTGGGTTTGTAATAATTCTAAGACTTTGGTTATTGTTCTGTACTTCTATTGATATTTAAATTGTACTTTGAACACTTTGGATATTTAAAAACTTTGGTGCTGTTGTTCCTGTTGGCTATTTGGAAAACTTTGGATTCAGTGATTGTACTGAACTTTGATTGATTGTACTAAACTTTGGTATTTGATATAAATTTTGGTATTTGTAATGAACTTTGATATAAACTTTGGTATACTGTGTAATTAGAATTCAGAATGTCTGAGTTTTTATTGAAGTATTGTAATTTCAAACTATAGTCCAGCCATAAGTCATAACTTGTAAGTCGTTACAAAGTTCGTAAAAGTTCGAAATTGAGTTCGTAAAAAATTCGATTCGAAATTGAGTTCGTTCGAAATTAATTCAAACCAAATTAGTTCGAAATTAATTCAAACTAAACTCAAACTGGAGGTAAGTTCGATTCGGTTCGGTTCGTTTGCAGCCCTACTTACGGTTGTATTTTGACATTTAAGTTTAAATTTTAAATTATTGTAGTTCTAAAAATGGAGACATGATAGAGACTCAAAAAATAAAAACATTTGAACCCTCCTCTACTTAATATTCAAAATCATTATAAAATTATATCTCACTCTAATATTATGACCATCTACTTAACATCTTGATTCTGGTTCCGTTTCCATTAAAACATAAAAACTTGATTGCTCAAAATTCCATCCGAATAATGGAATAGTTCTGGATACTATGACTTGTATATACATTGCCCTTTTAATTCCATTCAAGATCCTTTTATATTTCTTTCTTCTCCAATTGATTTTGACTAGCCGTTTCATCATTTAACCAGGCTAATTGTTTTCAGTCGATTATCTTTGCTGTTTTTCCATATCTCAGGCGAGAGGAGAGGGAGAGCGCGCAGTGTCGAGTTCGAGACGCGCGAGCAGAGAAGAGTGAGCAAAATTAAAAGAGAAGGTAGTCTAGATCTAGTAAATCAGAAGCGATTTCTCTGATTTGCACGAATCTTAAAACATATTTGAGAGTTTGGATTTTAAAGCATGTTTAAAGTAGAAATTGTATTGAACGAGCAAAATAGCATACAAACAAGAGATAAAATAATTATTTGAATTGAAATATCTAAATAAAAATAATTGTACTATTTTCGAGTTAGTGTTATTTTCATATATTTAAACATACCTATATAATGTTATATGATATATTCCTTGGAATATGTTGAACTGGATTGGAGTGTAGATTAGAGTTAATTATTGCTGATGCATATGGAAACAGTGCAGCTTTTTTTCTTCATATTTTTTTAGGAAACATAAAACAGAACGTGGGTTTGATCGTTGTGTTTTTTATTTTTATAGGCGGAATAAAAAATATATTGTAGTGTGTATTGCGTGGATTGATCTGTATTATAGAGTTATATTTTATTTTGAAAGTTCAAATCGTTTTCTGAACTATTCAACATAATTTCCGTATGAAAATGTATTTATAGATCAATTTATATAACGAAACCATCGTTTTATTTGGTCAATAACCGTCAAACACCATAAACTATAAAAATATAGTAATAATATGAAATTGAAATAAAACGTCAAATACTAGAGGAAATGAGCATGCAAATTTAAGATCAATCGTCAGAACAAATATTATCGAGAAGCAAGCCGCCTTTTCATATTCCGTCTGAGCATTGAATGTACTCACCTTTTGTCCTCAATATTTGTTCTCTGAGACCAAATATATTTTATCCTTACTCTTCGATTCTGATCTATCAAATCTAAAACTCACATCAATTATAAATGTTATATTAAATAATATCTACCGGTTTTGGTTATATAAACAGTTAACTGTCCAAAAAATACTTGTGCAGCATTGCTAATTTTGCATATAGAGGACCAACCAACCCGTAATGTGCTCAAATAACAAATTTATATATCTTTTAGTAAAAAAAATTTATAACAACTAAATATTTGTGTTTTCTCCAACATCTCAAATTCTCTAATATTATGGATTCTAATTAACAATAAAAGATAGAAAATAAAATTAGTAAAATTAATATTAAAACTATTGGAAACAGACGATATAATATATATAATAAGCCACAAATAAAACAATTGTACCACAACATAGAGGATGCATGAGTTTTAAATAGAAGTCGCATTAAGCATGTAAATGACAATTTCATGACACAAACAGATGAGACGATTTTAGCTTTTAAAAGAGGATGGTTGAACATTATGTTGTCAATGCCGCCTCTGAATTATATATACAATTCATTTGGAAAAGTTCGATTTGTTTGTACGCTTCTCTTCTCTGATTTGCCTATTGGGTTGGATTGGTGGTCCAATAAATGGCCTTGAATGGGCCTTAATTTAGGATTTGGGCCGAAGTATGGATCATGATCTTCAACAGGAATCCCGCACACACCCAAAAATTACTCTCACATGGAAAAACAAATGAAGCATGGTCCACTGATTGATTACTCTTATTTATTTAACAGATAAATAATTATTAGTGAGAAACAGTTCAAGTATATACAGAGAGTTGAGTTTAATGTGCCATTATTATCGAAAAGAATACATTATCATACACAATAATTGAAGTTCGGTTCAGTTCGGTTGAATGAAATCATTATTACACTAATAAAATTCGAGTTGAACCAATATAAAGCGGTCGGTTCGGTTTCGTCGGTTTTGAAAAGTCTAAATCGAACCGATCCATTTAAACCTAAATAATTCAAAATTTCAATCGAACTGATCCATTTAAATTGAAATTTTCCAGTTCAGTTAAAAACTGGACAAACCGAACCATTTGAACATCCCTAGCTGGACCTAGGAAAGGAGGATAAAGATGACTTTGGGAATAAATAACATGTTTAAAACTTTTTAATTTATAAAATATCGATTTTATTTTTTATTAAAAAAATGGAAAAATAAGTAGCATGTTTAAAAAAAAATTCAGTCTTTTAATTAACCCGGTGATCCAGTTTTTAACTAAATAAATAATAACGGCACTCACCGGTTCAAGCTTGACTGAAATGAGGTACATTGTGTCTCTGTTTCAATTGGTCTGATTGAACCTGAGACTGAGGGGTTTGTTTATTACTGAGATTGACTGAGGGGTCAATTTTTAGAATGAAATATATTGAAAGATTTTTATTTATTATAGCATTTTTAAATATCAAATTGATTTTTAATTATATTCATATTATAACTGGATATAAAATTTGGATCTTATCAAATACAGATTAACTGAGGGGTCTAATTTTTAGAATGAAATATATTGAAAGATTTTATTTATTTTAAAAATAAAACTAATATTTTAATATATTATGGCATTTTCAAATACCAAATTAATTTCTAATTATATTTATATTATAACTGAATATAAATTTTGGATCTTATATATATTTTATAGAAAAAAAAATTCAATAAAATCATTTTGAATCTTGCGGGTAATTATTTCTACTCCATAAATCCTAATGATCCTGGAAAAATCAACTATGTAGGCTATCTATATATAACATGGCAGTATAGTAGTCGGTCCCTCTTAGACTATATATCGGCTATTAGCACTTTGGAAAAGAGAAAGTGGGCCCAAGTGAGGATTTACTCTTCTCTTTTTGAGCTATTGGAATTTTTATTATGATACACTAATTGATCTTAAATGGGCCTTCATATGGAAATTCATATCACCGACGGTACCGTAATAGGGAAATCTTTTACAATTACTTGATCTGGGCCTTTCTTTTTAACTTGGCACGAAACTTCAAGCGTGTACAATTAGAGGTTGTGAAGACCTCAAAGCCCAATAATACTGCCTCCTCAGTCAGCCCGAATCTCAAATTGGGTGAGAGTTAATCTCAAACCATAAATAGCTAATTGTAAAAGGTAATCTTTTACGGTACCGTCGAGGATATGGATTCTTCATATGGTCCGAACATTAATTTTGCAACCAAATCCAAAAGATAAGATGGATATGAAGCAAGTAGTGTTATTAAAAAGAAAAGGCAAAAAGATGTTGCCCTTTTTTCAAACAATCAGAAATCTATTATTCTTCATTCGCACCGTTCAAGTTATTTCAATGGTCTTTTTTTAATTACATCTGGACTGTTGAAAAAAATGTGAATGATTAAATATATTCTTCTTACATTTCTCTCATAAAAATAGCAGATTTTGAATCCCAAAAAAATATAGAAACATACATAATTAGTATACTCAATAGTGACGTGGATACATTGTCTTTAAATCCTTTCAATTTCAGAAACATACATAATTAGTATACTCAATATTGACGTGGATATATTGTCTTTTAAATCCTTTCAATTTCATTTCAGTTTTTTCTCTTTGATTTAGAAAAAGAAAGATGTTAAATCTATAAAGAATGGACACCTGGTAGGCGAGGTGCTAATTTTTGGGCAAGTAAAAACTAAAAATGGCTTCTATTTATTCTCAATTAGATATTTCATTCTTATAAGTAGGCTTTAATTCAATTAATAAACTACATCAGCCGACATTTATAACTTACCTATATAATTCAACAAACACAGCCAATTTGTTCCATTAACCACAAAAATTTCAAATTTACATATTTTTTAGTAAAAACGAAATATTATAACACCTCCTAAATATTTGTGTTTTCTCCAACATCTCAAATTCTCTAAAATTCTAAATTCAATTTTAGAAAACAATGTTGAAAAATATAATTAATAAAATACATATTAACACTATTTGAAAACATACGATATAATATATATAATAAGCCACAAATAAAAAAAATGGACCACAACATAGATGATGCATGAGTTTTAAATGGAAGTCGCATGAAAAATGTACATTACAATTTCATGATACAAAAAGATAGAGACGATTTTTTTGTTAATTTGGATACACTACTACAAAAACGGGATCCGCTATTGCTCATTTTCTGTCAGCTTGTGGTAGCATACCAATACGAGAGATTTAACATAGTATAGCGGTAGTGTTGTCCTACTGATATAATTATTTGATGATCTTCTCGTATCGGATCAAATATTAGTACCGATAATAAGAAAATGCATCTTGTTCTATTGGTTGTGATTTAAACCGCTAGAATATAGAGACTTTAATTTCGCTTCTCTTTACTAGATCGAGGTCTTCAATTTTCATATTGGTCCTGTCCAATTCAATTAAATTATCTCCTCTATCTCTTCTTCCTCTTTATTTATTCATTTTATCTCTTAACCTCCTATTCCTTTTTCTCTCTTTTATATCTCTTTGACGGTGGTTGGGACAAATTTAGCTCATCAATAGTTTCGGGTGCCACCCAGTTTAATTAGTTTAAGTAGTGCAAATTTGACACGATGGCACGCGAAACTTTGATGATCTCAATGATCGTCAGACGACCGACCTAGGGTTTTGGTTAGGTGGTCCATGTGGCTTATTGTGCTCGAAGGGTGGATTTGTACTTAGTGGTGTCTATCGGTTGTGATTTAGATCTGATAGAACATTCATTATTTGGCACCATTTCAGTATCTTCTCCCTATTTATTTGCTCTATCGGTTGTGCCTTTATCACTCACATCCTTTCTGTCTAATCAAATGATTATCTCTCCTCTCTGTCTTCTCTCTATTTATTTGCTCTATTAGGGCCCGTTCGGCAGCTTGCTAGGAATAGGAATGGAATAAGAATCAAAAATTTTGCACTACTTTTTACTGTTTACCGTGGAAAAAAAAAAATTGACTCAAGAGGTAATTTTTTTTTCCCACGGCAACAGTATCGTTGCCGAACGGGGCCTTATTCTATCTTCTCACTTTACAACCCTTCATATGTGAACCAATTTGGACCCGATGTCCATCGAACTCAAAGTGAGTTCGATGGGTTCGATGGCCATCCAATCTGCTTTAAGATTCGTGTCAGAATTTTTGTATCAGCTTCCAAATTCGTGCACACGAATCTTAAAGTTAATCGGATGGTCCCTGAACTCATCGGACCCAAATTTGAGTCCGATGGACATCGGACCCAAGCTGTTCTCCTTCATATGTTCAGAAATATATAGGACTAGGATTAGTGATGTACAATAAATTAATTTGATGACCTGGATGAAGCTTTTTGTCGAGAAATATTTTTTAATTCATAAGTTCTTTGCCAAAAAAATTTGGAGATTGAATATAATTGTTATTTCTGGCTGGGATCACCCGAATAATTAATTAGCCAATTTGCAATGTACAATTAGATCAAAAGTTCGGGTTGATTTAGAGAGCATTGGATCAAGATCTGAGATAATAATGAGAAATGGATAACAATTGGATTCAGGCTACACTACATATTCTGAATTTATTGACACTCGGTACCATTAATGATCAAAGGAAAGAGGAGGCAGTACAATTGGTTAGGAAAAAAGTCGTGGAACAGTTGGTTACCTAAAAATCGAGAATTCGATTCTCACTCACGACTTCGCAGCCTCTGTGAAGTTTTAAAAAAAAAAAATAATCAAAACTCTAATTGAATAAATGTTTAGGCAACTACTTCATAAAACAAAAATCATTTTAGAATTAATCTTGGTGCATATATAGGTTTACAAACAGATAATTCATCTATTGTGTACAATGTCAACAAACAAATTAATGTTGAAATTAATACTTTTGTTATAATGTTATTTTAAATTAGTATTTGTCATGTAGTATGGAAAAATAGTTAGTATAATTATTGGACTATGTTTAGAAGTATTTAGGGCTATAGAGGTAATAATGTAATATTGATATTAATTGTAAATGATCCATGTAATTAAGGTCTATTTTTTTTCCCTTTTGAATTGTCATTTTAAGCTTAATGCTAATATTTGGCATATATGGTGAAGACAGTCGATTATTTGTTGGTAAAGGAAATCACAATGAAATACCCATATGTTGTTACGATGAAATAAAAGGCAAAACATATGCTAACATTTGTTGAACATCTATCCGCTCTGTGCCTTTTAACATTTATTTTTTCGTTCGAGATGATGAGGTGGCAATTGTATCTCTAACTTTTGCGTAACTGACGTACGTGTACGGTCTCTATTAGGGGATAATGCAGGGGGCTAGTATTATTTGTGCTTTATATTTCGTGCAGAACGTTTTTGAACGGTTCTTATTTAAAAAAAACAATCAAAGTTTGAGATATCTCAGAGTAGGATTTTTTTTTTTAAATAGAACTAATTTTTTATTTTAACAAAACAAGTACAAAAAAGTTGGATTTTATAAAAAACAACTCCACCAAGACGAGATCCGTGGAGGAAGAAACGCGTTTGCTCCACCGATCCTCAGGGACATACTCACATGTACTAGGGGCAGCTGCATTCTCCTGAATTTTGAGTTTTAGTGGAGATCTATCTGGTTTTGACCGACTTTGTCTTTCCTGAAAATTATTTTGCCTCTCTCTGATATTTGATTTATACTTGGGTTAATTTAGAGTTAAAATTAAAATAATTTTTTTGAATTATGATTGATAATTAGAATTATAAGTTAGAGAATTATAAATTATAAAGAAGGACATTGGAAAGTATAAGTTAAAGTGTCAAGTATCTAATTAGTTAATGGGTTTAAACCTAATGAGCTATTTAAACTTGATTCGATATTTTTTTGCATAAATATTTTTACAGAAAATAAAAAGTGTAAGTTAAAACATTAAAATAGTATTAAGTAAACTTTAAAGTCAATTCTATTTTCGCACGAAAGATGGAACGCCCGTTTTCCTCAATACTATTTGTCCGGAAAAATTTTACGTCTACCCTTCAAAAATCACAAAATTACGTACGTAGTTCTTCCACTAAAATTCATAATATCATAATTAAATGTTATTTCTATGAAAAAACTCATTTTAAATTTAAAAAATATATATTTTATCATTTATTAATAAATAAAAAATAAGTAGAATGTTTAAAAGAATTGTTTAGTCTTCTGATTGACCGGTTAATTTAGTTTTTAACTAAATAAATAATAACGGCACTCACCGGTTCAAGCTTGACTGGAATGAGGTACATGATGTCCCTGTTTCAATTTGGTTTGATTGAACCTTAGACTGAGGGTAGGGGTGTCAATGACACTCTTTTATTCGTTTATCCAATCCGTAACATATCTGATAAAATGAGTATGGGTAAGTTTTTTTTCGTAAACTTATCGGGTACGGTTATGGATAAAAAAAAATTCCATTATCTAAACGGGTAAGGGTACGAGTGAAGCCTATTACGTACCCATTACTCGATCGGGTAATTATAAAAAAAATTATATATATTATATATATTAATGAGCAATGAATATTAATCCTTCAACTATTCTCGATAGTTGTGCATGCTACGCTTAATTAACTATTAAAACACGTAAATAAATTTTAGCAAATCTCAATAAAAGTTTAGACATTTTAAACACGTATATATATTTGTGAAATGAATGTGTTTTAATTTATTATTTAGTAAATAATAATTTTTTATAATAGCATTATCCATTATTTATCTTCTACCGTTTCGTAATCCGACAACCATAACGGGTAAGGGTAGGGTACAGGTAAGATAATCGTAGCGGGTAAGGGTAGGGTACGGGTAAGAATAATTTGTAACGGATACGAGTATGAAAATGCTTCCACCCGACCCTTATTGTACCCGTTGACACCCTAACTGAGGAGTTTGTTTATTACTCAGGATTGACTGAGAATCCATATCGTCTAAGGTAACAAAATATTTATGTTTGAATCACGAACGTCCGATTGAAATCCAGACCAATCTGGCTCGAGGTGAAACGTACAGGGCCACTTTAATAGTCATGCGGATTCTGATTGAACGGTTCATATCCAAACAGAAATATTTTGTTACCTTAGGTGATACAAATTCGATTGATTGAGGGGTCTAATTTTTAGGATGAAATATATTGAAAGATTTTTATTATTTTTAAAAATAAAACTAATATTTCAATATTATTGCATTTTAAAATATCAAATTATTTTCTAATTATATTCATATTATAACTGAACATAAATTTCGATCTTATCAAATAATTATTTTTGAATCACCAATTTTTCATTGTAAATGATAACGTAGTCCTTTTTTTAAGAAAAAAAATAAAAATATTTTGAATCTTGGAGGTTATTTCCAGCCTCATAAAATCCCAATGATCCTAAAAAAATCTGGGCCAATCTGGGCTCGAGATGAAACGCACGGAACTGCTTTAATAGTCACGCGGATTCTGGTTGGACAGTACAGATCCAAACAGAAATATTTTGTTATTTTAGGTGATACGAATTCGATTGATTGAGGGAGGGGTCTAATTTTTAGGATGAAATATATCAAAAGAATTATTTTAAAAATAAAACTAATATTTTAATATATTATTGCATTTTAAAATATCAAAGTAT
>JAJGRW010001239.1:22813-89028 GCA_025461045.1 Carex parvula | reverse complement strand
TCTTATAATCATACCATAAAATCATTTGAAAATTAAGAAACCTTAGCATTGCATGCATGGTTCCTTTAGATGCCATATACTTATTTTTAATTTTTAGATTTTATGTTGTATGATTATAAGAATGAATAAATATCTAAAAACTCTAAGAATCAGCTTTCAATCTAATGGTAAAAGGTAACATTCTCCGTATGGAATTAAATAAAAATTGGTAAGCTAAATCTCTATTTTCTATCTCAAAAAAATAACTACAAACCGTAGCATTGCATCATTTCTTAGAATTTAGAAAACAAAAATGTCAAAAATAAAATAAAAATCATATATGTTATTAAAAATAAGTTTTTAAAATACTAGAAATAAAAAAATGGCCAAATAGTGCAGCTAGGGGGGACACCACAACCCTGTCCTCCACACGTTGATGAATGGTGATACCTAAAAGAGAAGAATTAATTGTGAGAGATAAAGGATTGTCTCTTTCGGCATCCATCCGATTTTGCTTGATGGACCACACTAGGATCTAATCTAGGGTTTCCTCTGATCAGACCTAAGACACTGTTTTGTGGGCCCATTTTGGGTTTTGTAGTGTCTGGTTAGATTAGACTTAAGAGGCTTGATTTGGAGGTACCCAATGGGGCCCCTCTTTGTACAAAGGGGGTATAGGCTTATAGGCTTTGGTGTTCATGGGCCCAAATCTAAACAACAAGTTTATTTTGTAAGGTTCTACCGAGCATATATTATCCAATTTGGTACAGACATAATATTTTTTATTAATAATAAAAGAAGTTGATTCTGTTTTCATGGATTAGAAGTATGGTGTGTAAAGAAGGGTAGAGTAGGATGAGTTGCCATCAATTAATTTCATGACAAGGGTACATTTGGATGGATATGTTAAAGGTGATAATTAAGTTGTATATATAAAGTTTTAAATTAATCAAAAAGGCTGTGAATCATATCTCAAAATGTTTATGTTACTGTATTTGGTCTAAAGATTATGGGAAGGTTTTGGCGGTACCTTATAAACAGAGAATTATGTGGTCATTGTTGGATTGAAGCTGGAACCTTCGTTTATGAGAAGAAAAAAAATTAAGATAAAATAGAGGATAAATTTCTCACCTTTAATATTTACAACAAATTTTACATCTGAATGTTGAATCAAAGGCGGATGTAAGAAGGAGCAATGGGGATTCATTAACCTTTATTTAAAAAAAAAATTGTATTATGCATAATTTTCTATATCATTTAGAGTAAAATATTATGAACTGTAAAATTGACTCCATTCTCCATCAAAAAAATTATATGATTGAACCTCATATATATTTGAGTGCTATAATTCACAAATCTGGCTTCGCCTTGTGTTAAATATCTGACATTCATATAAATAACATTGTTTTTTGTCACTAAATCAAAAGCTGGTTATCATTTTTGTCGCTCTATGTGTTGACATAATTATAACACGTATAAATATTGATGACATAATATTAGGATCATATATCATCTTCTAATATGGCTATAACTAATGCATGACGGGAGCGCGGGGTTTTCAACTGGTATCAGACCAAAATTCATCTGTTGTCTGGTCTAAATTGTCTAATTCACATCAAGATAGTGCGAGTGAATTTTAAATATACACTAATTTCAACCATATGCATGAATCTCATCGCGTATCAAACGACTTAGACCAGACACTGAACAATGCATGACTGATTGATTTAAGATCTATTTTGTGAGTTAGTCGACAAAAACACACCCTAGCAACTCATAAAAAATCTAAAAACAAAAAAACAAAAAATGTTTAGAATCATGCGGATAATGTTGCAATGTAGCCTAGCCAGGTCATATAACACGAGAGAAAAAGGAAGCTGTGCAATCGTCAGGATTGGAGACCGAGTGGCCCCATGAAATTGGGACAATTTGGGTGGCATTTAGCGAAGGTGACAAGATAAGGGGACAACTTGGAGAGGGGAAGAGCCAAAGAATGGGGTTGGAATCAAGTATGATCCTGACTGGATCAATTGGAGCTTAGTTCCATCTAAGTTTGTTTGATGGAAATCGAATCAATATCACCTTTTTCAGGCCCCACTTTTCTTCTTTGTTATTATATCGTATCCCTGGATTTATCCACATGGCTTTTCTACACTTTCATCACACAATGCTCATCTTGCAATTTAACCCATCAAAATATTTTTTAAGTCAATGTTCAAACCAAGACCATGCTCGACTAAAAATAAGCTGTGTTCTAAATAACGGTATGCGCTGGTCGGACAAACAGGGTACCGCCAAATAATTAATTAGAAATAATCAGGAATAATCAGTCATAATCGGAATAATCGACCGAGTAGTTGAAAAAATCTATGACAGTTTGATCGCCGCCAATGACTAAACGGCCGTTTTTTACAACACTGAAAATAAGGAATAATAAAGGGATAATTATTATCATTATTTTCAGTATTCTCTCAAAGTAATATTTATTTTTTTAATTTATATCCTCCTACCAAATATAACACTAAATAAATAAAAATTGTCTTATTTTTTATAATTTTATTTTCTCCTACCAAACATAACCTAAGATAATTTTTCCTAAAAGTAAGAATTATTTAATTATTTGTTTAATCTTCTAGATTACATGTTTACATAATATTATTTAACAATATTGAAGATAAATTAACAATGTTCAAGGTTAATTTATACAATTAATTGTAATCCGGCTAGTATGACATTGGTGTCATATGATACCAACTCCAAAATTTATTGAATAGACTTCGAACGACTAATCCAAACCGTTTAAATTGATTTACTTTATGAGTGATGTGTTTACATGCAATTTTTTTGTATTTTCGAGTAATTTTGGTATCAAGTCAAGAGGTACAAAATGTTGAAAAGTGAATGCATTAAATTAACTTAAAACTCACACATTTGACCGCTTGACTTGATACTAACTAAATTCGAAAATTATAAATTTTGCATGTAAACACACAACTAATGAAGTAGATCCATTTGAACGGTTTGGATTCACCATTTGAAGACGATTCGATAGGTTTTTGAGTTAGTGTTATATAGACTGAAATGACACTGATATAATACTAGCTTAATATACAGACAAAAGAAACAAATTAGAAGAACATTTTCAGAGTGAGTCTATGCTACTATGCATAGTACGATTTGGTCCGTAAAACGAATCAATATTTTTTTTTTAAATTCTAATGATCGATATGAACCGTTCAATATGATTTTCATATGAATATGTACTTGTAGACCGAATTTTAAATTTTTTTAAAATTTTTTTACTATTTTGTAAGATAGGTAAAAAATCACTATTTTTGGATCGTTCAGAATTTTCGATCAGGTGATTTTCTACCTATCTTAAAAAATAGTAAAAGAATTCTAAAAAAATATAAAATTCAGTTTGCAAGTACATATTCATATGTGAATCATGTTGAACAGTTCAGATCGACCGTTAAAATTTTGAAAATGAAAATATTAATTTGTATTACGAACCAATTCATAATATGTATAGTACCATACACTCACTCACATTTTTTTAACAAATTTTTGCCCCTTTCTATTTTCAAAACTAGAATGAATTGTATATTGACTATTTTCCTCTTATCCCAATTGGAAGAACACGCAAATGGTGAGACAGGTTCTGACATGTTATTTTTTCCGAAACAGAGTTGACATGGTGACTTGACACGATGACTCGGATGGGTTAACCGGACCAAAGCCATTTAATGCAAGGTGCCTTGTACAGAGAGCAACCCACCGGCCACCAGTGTGAATTCAATTGAAGGGTTGTAATTGTAAATGTGCCATTAATTCTCTTTCTATTAGCTCCATTTCTTCTACAACTGATTCTAACTATTATATGTGTAGCGGGTCGTAACAATCTCATCTTTCCATAAAAAATGTGTATAATTTAGGGCTATTAACAAGAAGCTTAAACTCGTGGCTCGCACGAGCTACGATTTATTTTGTCAGTTCTATAATTCTATAATTCATATCACCTAAGGTAACGTAATTTCTGTTTAGAACCATACTGTCCGATCAGAGACCGCACAAATATTAAAGAAACCCCGTGCATTCCAACTTCAAACCAAATTGGTTTGAATTCTACTGAGACTGTCTGAATCTAAAGATAAAAAATTTTGTTACTTCAGAGGATATGGACTCATTGTCGATCACATGCCATATATTTGGTGTGTTAATAACTGCACCAGGGAATCTTGGTTTATCACAGACTTGAACAAATCAGATGCTTAGCGCATGGTAACATGGCATTTATTTGCTTTTTATATTTTCTTGGAGATTTAGTACGAACTCGCCAATCGCATTGTTATGATTTAAGAGGCGGTGGTTTTTTATTTATTAGGATCTGATTACTGACTGTTTAGACTGAACAGGAAATTAGTGTTACGTAATTGGCTGTTTCAGAAATTGCAAAGGGATGAATCTGATTTAAAATTTGTGATCATAATTTGTTGATTACTAATCAAAAGATGTATCTAGCATGTGAACAAGATTGATTTTTTTAATAAAGAGAAGGGATCTATCTGATTAGTGTTTATGTGGTCTATCTAAGATAAGTACGATTTTTAATGCACTAAGTCGATCATGACTTAGGTAATGACTTTTTTTTTTTTTTTTGGGTCTCTGGTAATGACTTCAAATGTGAGCAGTATACATATTTAAATTTTGAGGAATTTCCTGTATACCCTTCAAAAATATTGAAAGTACATATTTTTCCCTCAAAATTTCGTCATATCATATTTACCCTTCTAAATTTTAAATACTCAATAATTTACCCAATTAATTATTTTTTAATTAAAACTCATTTTAAATTTATACAATCCCTTATTAAAAAAATATGTCGCATGTTTAAGAGAAATATTCGTTCTTCTAATTAGTCGATTCGGGAGGCAAATGGTTTAATTTCTTACTTGCGACGTACACACAAGTATATGCCTAAATGTTACTGTGTATGTGTCACAAGTAGATAAATGAGTCATTTGTCCTGGATAACTGACAAATTAGAAGACTAGACATTTTTTTTACCCATGCCATATAATATATTTTTTTTAATAAAAAAATAAAATGTGAAATTTGTAAATCTAAAATGAGTTTTAAAGAAGACAATAATTGAGTAAATTTGTGAGTTTTTGAAATATACAAGGATAAATATGATATTATTTATTTTAGAGGGAAAATACGTAATTTTAATATTTTTGAGAGTTTTATATGAAATTTACCTTTAAATTTATTTGAGTTCAAATTTAATAAGATAATTTGTAATGACTATAAATATGAGTACTTTGTAAATCTGAAGTGAAATCAGAAATTTGAGCTTAGAGAGGCTGAATAAATTACTGTAATATAATTTTACTTAATGAGGATAGCTGAAAAATATAAGTACTTACAAAAATTATACAATATAAAAGATAACCTTACTAATTCATTCCCCTCCATCTAAAGAAAGTGTAAAAAAAACTTTGTTAATTATGGAATTTCTCTCTCAGAAAATGGAGGAAATTTTAATCTGGCTAGTGGTGTGGTTGTATAGATAGTTTGATATAATAATTAGAAAATGTTACAATATTAAATTCATGAACTATTAGTTAATTGATTGAGATTGATCCTATTCATCTCAACCTGGTCTGTAAGCAAGTAATTAATGCAATAAAGTAAAGAGCAAACATGGCAAATTGGCACCTCCTGTCTCACCATCACCTGATTTGGTACCTTATGATCATTAAATATAGTCAAACCTTGTTCTTTGACTGTTAATATTTCATTAATTTCATGCTACATAGTGTCTCCCCTAAGCATGAACAAATCCTGTGAAGGTTCCAATAATCTCTATTCACACAACCAAGAGATCTCTTTTCTTTTGTTTAACAACTCTACTAAATCAAATTTTGATTTTGCCATCCTGGTTATGTTTGAGAATTTTAATTTTATTTTTTACAATAAAGTTTTCAACAGTAATGAATTTTAACACATAAAGTTTTCAGCAGTAATGAATTTTTGATAGATGTGATTTATATTTTTTGTTTATACATGTAATATATTTAACATTTTTATTTGATTGACATGTAAAAGTTGTAATAATACATTTTTCGACAATTACTGAACGTTAATAATTTTTATTTTATTATTTGATTATAAAAGTTTCTATCTAGACTAGAAAAAAAATACGATAGAAGTTTCTCAAAAAAAATATCGGTAGAAGCATTAAAAAAAATCAAAGTACGTCCTCGTATAATTTTCACGTCTATTGCTTTAAATCTTTCAGACTGCGATTTAGGTATGCTCCCGAGTTGTGGTACAAAAAATGATCAGAGAGAATGCAAGACAAGAGAGGAGGATGAGAGACATTTATCTTATTTCCATTAAAATTATAAGAGGTGAAAGAAGGTGAAGGGAGGATGGAGATAATCTCTCTATTTATTTTTTTCAAAATTTATCTTCTTTTAATTTGAAGGATAAAAAAGTTAATCTCCTCTTCATTTTCTTTGATTCTCTTTATTTTTTTTTCTCTAATTAACTCAAGAGCAGATACTTAATCATCCGATTAAAAAGTTGACAACATGCTTATAATATAAAATTGCAACTAATTAATTAAATTAGCATAGTATTCCTTCCTTGGTGTTTGACTAGATTCTCTTCTCATATAATTAGTATAATAAAGGTACACTGACACTTGTGTAGTTGCAGTGTTATACAATTATACAATACAAGCTAAGAAAGAAAGCATGCATGAAGCCTGATGATTCCCACAATCTCAAGCCATAATTGGGAAAAATATATTATTTATGTAATAACTACGGCCGGTGGGTTCTACTTCTAAGTATCTTTTGCAAATAGCCCCTGAAAAATGCTAAAATTACTCAATGAACAAAAGATATAATTATCAGATTTTTATCCTTGCTTCAACAAATTACACTTGTTATGAAGAAAATTGCTAGGCAAACTGTATAACTATCTAGACATTTATAGGTAAAGTTCAATAAATTCGAGAACCGGCTTTTGATCTAGTGACAAAAGACTATATTCTTTGCATGAGAAGTCATATGTTTGAAATATGGATAAAAGATCCCTTGGATACATGGGCGGATCCATTCAGTATGAATGGTGATCTCTATTTTTTTGTTATTATAATTTTACATTCATGTATGATTTTCAATATAATTTAGAGTAAAATGTCATGGGTATTGTAAAATTGACCTCTATTTTTAACTTGAAAAATTTGTATGACTAACCCGCATTGTGTGTTTGACCCCTATAGTTTAGAAGTCTGACTTTGTTCTGCTTGTGAATATTAGACAGTTGGATATAGTTTGATCTCAACCTCTTATGAAAAAAGATAACATAAATTATAAATACACAATTATAGAAGAAATTACACTTGTAATGAAGAAATGGCTAGGCAAACTATATAATTATGAGGAGGGTTCAAATGCCTCCATTTTGTGTGCCTCCGTCATGCCTTCATTTTTGAAAACTTTAATAACTCAAAATTTAAAACTTAAAAGTCAAAATAAAACCATTAGATATGATCTACATAATTTTATCTATGAATACGTAAAAAATTATGATATTTCAACTTTGTTTTGGTTGTCATCAAGATCTTGTAAAAACATACTAATGTGGATAATTTATAGATGTAGATTTTTTTAACTTATTGATTCACATAAAAACAAAACCAAAATGTGATAATTTTTTATGAGCATATAGAGAAAATAATATAGATCACATCTAACGGTTTTATTTTGATGTTTATGATTCAAATTTCGAGTTATTAATGTTTTAAAAATAGAGGTATGGTGGAGGCACAAAAAATGGAAGTATTTGAACCCTCCTCTATAATTATATTATATGCTAGTGGAGAGGAGCGTGCTTCAAGATTAATTCTATATAGAATTATTCTAGAGGAATTGCACCAATGCTCTCTGCATATATATGTATAATTACAACCTCCAATATAATTAAGTTACCTATTATCATATTATTTGTCAAGTGTTTGATCCTCTCGTTAACATTTAACAATGATAAGCAACACATGGGTCGATCATGCCATCCCATGGTAATTGATGGCACAAGGTTGGTGATTTTTTGTGGCATGATATGTGTAAGCATATGTGGCAAAAGATGTATAGATTTAAAAATGTCATACCAAGCTTGCAGAGATACGAAATTCTTGTTAAATATGATAAAATACAGAATGAGGAGGATTTAAATGTTTTTACTTTTAATATCTTCATTATGCCTCTATTTTCTAATTTCTTTAATTATAATTTTTTTACAATGGAAATGACATAATAAAACTTTTGATATAATCTGGATTAATTTTCCTTTAGACATAAAAATCATGATATTTTGACCTTATTTTAGTGGGTGCGAAAGTTACGAACTCAATATCTCGAAATTGTCGACATTAGTATTTTTTTTGCAAATTGTTGATGACAATCAAAACAAATTTGAAAAATTATATGTTTTCGTAAGTACAAAATGATGTCTCATTAATTATATCTAACAAAATTTTATTTTGATATTTAATTGAGTTTCAAAATCTTGAGTTATTAAAATTTTAACATAATAATATAATAGTGACATAAAAAATGTAAGCATTTTAGTATTTCTCAGCATATTTTGTGCTATATTATTTTCTCATTAATACATAGCCTATTCGACTAAAACTTCTGGTAATTAAACTTATGTTAACTGAATACATAGCGCATTTGACTAAAACTTGTGTTGTACATCATTTTTTTTACAGAAAAGTGGGATAGAAGTGGGCTATTCCACCGATTTCATTAAAAATCCATATTTTCACAAGTGTCGGTACCGAAATAGTACCAATGACTTATGAAATGTTTGTGTTGTACATCATAATATATAAAATTAAGTAAAACTTGTTTTGAACTATTCTTCCATTTTATTTTAAAAAAAAACTTTTTGGTTCCTAGAGATTTAAAAGCACCTCATATTACCTTTAGTCACTCTTGCTAGATTGTTATCTTCTTTATAATCATCATAATCATGATGGTTTCTCATGAGTCATCTTTTTTTAGCAATATTCCATTCATTATAAAGGGTTCTAAAGCTGCAAACTTGCATACATTTTAAATTTATAACTTTTTGAATAAACTCCTGTTGAACATGAAAGTTTGAGAAAAAAAGAAAAGCTAGATTCCATGTTCCTTTTGCTTAGCTATAGTTTGGTCAAGCACATTCATAGACCATAGTGTGTGGCCACAAATTTCAAAAGGGGCAAACTTTTTGTGAGGTTCCCCAAATTACATAAGAATGTCAAAACATGATCTTTATATATTCAATCCAATTTTATCTAGAAACCACTTGTGGATATATATATTTCTGATAACACGCAAAAACTTGTGACACACGGTGAGTTGGGTTATGGATAAATTGATCATGATGAAATTTTTGTGTGTATATATATTTTTTTTTAAATTTTGAAGTTTTGTATTTATATCAATAAAATTATTATATTATATTCTTTTAAAATTTAAATTTTCATAGTTATCCTTCTCAAATTTGAAACTACATATTCCCTGTCAAATATTATGAATTTCATATTTATATTTACAAGTACATAAAATACAAAAACTCTTTTATATATATATACCCTTCTTAAATATTGAAATAATTTTCTCTTGAATATAGGCAAACATTATTTTTTTTTTCTAAAACACAGAAACTCTCCAATAAAATTACCTTGTTACTCTCTTTCTAAATAAAGGAACCCTCTCTCTCTCTCTCTCTCTCTCCCGATATTTTTATAAATACCCAAAAAAAAAAAATTATCAAATCTGCCCCCACCCCAAACTTATTTTTAAATCTACCCCAACCGCCTGTCTGCTGGGCAGTCCAGATCCAGAGCAGACCGCCCAGCCACTGGGTGGTCCACTACCCATAGCTGACCGCCCAGGGAGCGGGCGGTCCATTTTTTTTTAAGAGACTATGAACATCAAGATGCTGAATTCTAATGCTAAAAATGTGTTGTTTTAAATATTAGTTAGATTACTTCTTTTAAGCATAATTATACTAAAATACGCTAAATTACTTGGAATTATGTTAAATTACGTTGAATTACACTAAATTACGCTAAATAACAATAACTTCGCTAATTATGCTAAAATACGGTAAATTACGCTAAACTACGCAAAATTACGCTAAAGTAGACCAATTATGTGCCATCTTTCATGAATCATAAAAAATAGTAAAAGTTGGTATTCTACAAGTTCATTATGTAACTAATTTACTGAACTACTTGGATTGAATAATAGAAATGAAAATCTTAATCGGAAACTTCAACTCAAGTTTTGAGGGTCTTCCCTTTGTTTTTTGGCAATTATGAATTTTGAAATCTAGCATTGCAAGCACGGATGCATGCGCATTTTCTCAAGCTTTCCGAAAAGTGGTCATTTGCTGAAATCGGACACTCGAGTGCTGTTTTATGACCGTTTGAAGTTTCGTCGTCGTTTTTCGCCTTTTCAGTGAAGATATCGTCCCTATTCATATGTAATTTAGCATAATTTACCGTATTTTACCGTAATTTAATGTAATTTAGTGTAATTTAGTTTAATTTAAAGTAATTTAGTGTAATTCAACGTAATTTAACATAATTTTAAGTAATTTAGCGTATTTTAGTATAAATATGCTTCAAAGAAGTAATCTAACTAATATTTAAAACAAAATTCGAATTTTTAGCGTTAGAATTCAGCATCTTGATGTTCATAGTCTCTATAAAAAAAAAAAAAAAAAAAAAAAAAGTGGACCGCCCGCTCCCTGGGCGGTCAGCTATGGTAGTGGGCCGGCCAGTGGCTGGGCGGTCTGCTCTGGATCTAGAACGCCCAGCAGACGGGCGGTTGGGGAAGATTTAAAAATAAGTTTGAGGTGGGGACAAATTTGATAATTTGTTTTTTTTTTGGGGTATTATAAAAATATCGGCTCTCTCTCTCTCTCTCCTTTTTATCTCCTCTCATAAAACAAACATGGATCACAAATTTTGACACAAACTAAATAATCTGCATGACATGATTCAAATACGAAATTCTACCTGATCTAGTAATTTTTAAAGTCAGAATGACTCGAACTTTTAAATGTTAAATATGTTATTTCGGAATTTTTTAAATGTTAAATATAAAAGTTTGATGTTTTACGAGAATGAATTTTTTTTCTTATAATTTGTATTATTATATTTGTACAATTTGTACATATATTGATATAATCACCAAATTGTCATTGAAGAATTGATTGATCGTCCACATAACGTATAATATTTTTTGATAATAATATTGGAAATGATAAAAAAATCAATCATAACTTTTTTTTATAAAGCAAGTGCAGAACTCTCTAAAACCAATAAAAATTGTAATACATTGTCTTGAATATTATTTATAGAATTTATAAAATGCAGATGAAAAACACTATTTTATTTAAAAAAAAAAAGCTACTTTGTGTTCCTACATTTTCTGTGAATAATGAGCCGCTCTTATTTCACCATTTTTCTTAAAATGGAAATTGGAGTTATATATTATTCGCCATTAAAATTAAGAAAACCAAAAAGGCAAAAGAAAAAATGTTGTTGTTTTTAAAAAAAAAAAAAAAAAAATAGGCCGCAATAAGGTTGGATAGTTGAATATAGTTCAAGTCATAAACTCATAATAGGCACCTGATCTAGATTCCTGATTTATTGTGGCAAGGCTGGTGCATGTGACCATATAGTATGTCTCAGACTGATAAATATAGATAATAAAAATCGGTGAACCAACGAGACCCATAAATAAGAAGTCAGGGGCATTTGAATGGGCATCAGACCAAATTAATTGATAAATGTTGATAATAAAAATTGGTGAACCAACAGACCCATAAGAAATAAGGAGTTGGGGGTGTGTTTCGATGGACATCAGATCAAATTGTTCTGTTAGAGTCATTCAATTCGCATCAAGGGCACATTTGATTCACACAAATCTTAAGGTTTTAGTACGACTTTTAGTGCTGATCGAACGGCTCTGACAAAACATCAAACCAAATTCGAAAGTCTCTCAATTGATGACTCGCCACACAAACACTAATAGTGTGCATTCGTCACAACGGAGCCAAATTTCATGGTCCCAACCCGGATCCGTTATCTTTAATTTCTCTACGCATACCAGTATACCACCACGCCCACCAGCAGCTACAGTATCTGTCCTTTTTATTAGAGAGTGCACAAAAATAATATCAGATTTCAGAAGAAATTTTTTTTGATAAAGTTTATCTTTTTATTTTTTTTAAGAGAAGGTTGATAAAGTTTACAATTAATTTCTAGAGTCAGAGAGGTCCGTGCTGCTGTTTCCTCTCTCCATTTAAAATCCCTCCATTGCTTGTATAATTTTTTTCAACAAACAAAAAAGGAATGGATATGTCCTGTTGAATATTGAATGGAGAAGAGCTTTAAGTCTGCACAGCGCCGCACCACCGAAAGCGACGTCTCCTTGGCGCAAAATCTCTTTATTCTCTTCGAACCTCCCACACTTCTCTTAAATCGCATTTAACCCCTCTCCTTTAAATAAATAACTCCCCCGCACCCCTCAATAGAATACTACACAACTATTACTATACTACCCCAAAAACAAAGAGAGAGAGAGAAGAGAAGAGAAGAGAAGAGAAAGAAAGTACTGTAATTATTACACCTTTGAAGTAAAGAGAAGAGAAAGAGAGAGAGGCGGCTGGGTTGGAGAAGTTAATTATCACCATTGAGACACGACACGAGATCTCTCTCTCTCTCTATCTCTCCTCTTCCCAACACCTTTCTCTGTTTAGACGATCATAGCTGATCAACGCTGGTACAAGAAACCCAACAAAGTTCTCAACTTTTAATACAACACTCTTCTCGGTTTCAGCTCAGGATTACTCAGTACCACCACCACCTCTTCTTCCCTTGGTTCTCTCTTTGCTCAGCTTTTGATGCAGTGCTCTGTTTTAGTCTCAGTTGAGAATTGGGTTTTTGTCTCTTCGCTTGATTCTGTCTCTGTGCTCTGATTTTGTGCTCAAATTGGGGATTTGGTGGCGTTATTTGCTGGTTGGATTAGATGAAGTTTATGAAGTTGGGATCCAAACCGGATTCCTTTCAGTCTAACGGGAGCGATATTAGGTATGAACTAAAACCTTAAAAAAATCTATTTTCTTTCCTTCTTTTTGTGTTTTGGAAATATGGTTTTACTGGTAAAGTTGGGATTTTGAGCATTTTGCACTTTTTTATCTCTGTTTTTTTCTCCTATTAGATAAAAATCTGTAGAGCATTTGAATTCCAGTATAGATCCGCTTGAATCACTTGCTTTGTATGAGTCTCTTTCCTTCTACGCAAGCTTTTGCATACATACCCTTGCAAAAATAATGTATTATTTGTTTAGCATTGTGTCAGATTTGGGAGGTTGTCAAAGCCATAAAAAGGATAAAAAAAGTTACTTTTTTGACAATGGTGTCTGAGCCTCTGAGCAATATGTGATTAATAATAATTATTACTTTTGTATCCTTTTAACTACCTCTTACCTTTTATTTTGTCCTTATATAATTATATTCCCCAAAAAATATTTAGGGTCAGTCAAGAAAAGGTTTTTTGGTTTCAGTGTTACCATAGACTTTTAATTAAATATTTTGCATGAAAATTTTGAGAGAATATTCAAGCAAAATAAATCTAAATGGTATATGATTAGTTGTAAATTAGGGGAATAAAAATAGTGAAATGGACTAAAAGTTGTGCTTTTGTGAGAGATCCACTACTATAAAAATAAATGTCTACAAAAATATGTATTGTGGGTTGGTACAGTAACCACATGTTTTCTTAATATATATATTATTTATGTTTAGTGTTCTTTAGCTACTATGGTACACATATAAATAGTTGTTGATAAGTTTGATTTATTTGGGACCTTTATTTTTTTTTTTTTAAAGAAAATTCGTTGTTTTTATTTACTTAGTATCCTATTGACCAGTATTGTTTCTGTTTTATATAAAAAATGTTGTTGTTCATTTTGCTCTTATATTTGTGCATTCTCATATATATCAAATATATATATTTTTTGAAACTAGAAATGCATTTATATGCAATGTACTTTTTGCAGCAAACATCATAACCCACTTTTGTTGGATCTTTCTTTAAATATTTGTTGAAAATAAAATAGATATCATAATTATTTTTTCACTATTGCTCCTCAAGTTTATTTGCATCTTTAGCTTACCAATTTTTTTTTTTCCGAAATAGGACCATAAGAAAATACAGTTGTTATATTTTCTTGCTGGTTATAATGTACAATTTTTTTTACTATTGTACAAATTCAGGTTTGTGGCATCAGATTTGGCAACAGATGTGGTGGTACATGTCGGCGAAGTTAAATTTTTTCTACACAAGGTTAGTTTTGTCCTTCTCTTTACTATCAATTCAATTGATCATGTAACATGTAACCAGTCTGTATGATACTGGTTTAATTGGTTTGTACTGGTAATGTGTCTAAATTTGGGACATTATCAGAAGTCAAAACCCTACTTAAGTCAGGAATTCGCATCCTCCGAGATATCTCAAACGTTGAGTGATCTGGAAAAAATCCGGACCATTCAAAGCCTTTTTGCACGAACCTCAAAGCACAATAATACTAGCCCTCTGCATTCCAAATTGGCACAAAAAAAAAATTTGGCCCGGCTTTAGATAAACTGAAAATTTGAGATTTCTCAGAGGATATGGACCCGTACTTCTGGTATTGGTCCTACTAGTCTTAGAACGACATTGCACAGTGCAATTTTTATGAGTCATTAACTACTGGTACCATCTGGTATAGGTTCTGTACTGTACTGGTACAGAACTGACAGGTACGGTGTAAGTATGTAACTATCCCATGCATTAACTCACCTTCGTACTAACAATACATCGAGCAACTCCATGGTACCATTTGTTGTACCTGTAATTTCCAGTACAATTTTGCACCATGCCAGTATCTAACATGGATGGTATCGAACCAGTATCAAGCATACTAATAGGCCAACTGTTGTCTTTTTTTTGTCAGTTTCCACTCTTGTCTAAGAGCAGCAAGCTCCAAAAGCTGGTACTGCAGGCCACCTCTGACGGTACTGACGAGATCTCTCTCCCCGATTTTCCCGGTGGGCCCAAGGCCTTTGACATCTGTGCCAAATTCTGCTATGGCATGGTCGTCACTCTAAATCCGTACAATGTGGTCCCTGCTCGATGCGCCGCAGAGTATCTAGAAATGACAGAGACCGTAGAAAAAGGCAACCTCATTTTCAAAATCGAAGTGTTTCTCAACTCGAGCATTTTTAGAAGCTGGAAAGACACCATAATAGTTTTACAAAGCGCAAAAAATTTGTTGCCTTGGTCAGAGGAGTTAAAGATTGTTGGCCGGTGCATCGATTCGATCGCTGCTAAGACCTCGGTTGATCCGTCTAATGTGACCTGGTCATACACTTACAGTAGAAAGATGAATTTGACTGATGAAATTGTGGAAACCATAGATCGGAGAATACCACCGAAAGATTGGTGGATTGAGGATTTGTGTGAATTGGATGTTGATTTCTACAAACGGGTTATGGTTGCGATCAAATCGAAAGGGAGAATGTCGGCCGATTTGATTGGAGAGGCACTGAGAGCATATGCTGTCAGGTGGTTGCCAGATAGATATGATGCTTTAGTAGGTGAAGACTATGCAAAGAGAAATAGGGTTATGGTCGAGACGATTATTTGGCTGTTGCCGTCTGACAAGGGCCCAGTGGTTGTTCGTGTCGGTTTTTATTGAAATTGCTCAAAGTTGCAATCTTGGTTGGTGCCGGAGAGGGTCTAAAAGAGGAATTGGTATATAGAATTAGTATTTTATTGCACCAAGCTTCGGCGAAGGACTTGTTGTTACCGGTTAGGTCAAGTGAGGAGGATGGTGTCGGTGCAAATACAATATATGATGTGGGGCTTGTAATTGAGCTTGTGAGGAGATATATGGCGAGAAATGGAGATGTGCATTGTGAGGATGAAAAGGAGATGATCGAGCTCAGTTTTGAGCGGGAGAATTTGTTGGCTTTGGGGGAGTTGGTCGATGGATTCTTGTGCGAGGTGGCGTCCGATCCAAATCTTGGGATTGATAGTTTTGTCGAGCTGGCGACTGCTATTCCTGAGATGGGTCGACCCATTCATGACGGGTTGTACACTGCCATTGATATATATCTTAAGGTATGCGCTTCACTATACACCAAAAAAGCCAATAACAGTTAACAAGAAAAAAATATATGAAGCCTAATTTTATTTGGTTGATGAAAATTAGTAGGCTTTTCACCTAAAACTACAAAATAAGTAGGAAAAAAAAAATTTAGAGGAAGAATGATACTTTGAAGTGTTTCTCTTAACATACAGTTCTATTTTTTTTAATGTAATGGTTCTCAATTCTATGTTTTTCTCATTTTTATAGGAGCATCCTGATATGACGAAATCTGACAAGAAGCGGATTTGTGGGCTAATGGATGTGAGAAAACTCTCGACCGAGGGCTCAATACACGCGGCCCAAAATGACCGCCTTCCTCTACGTGTGGTAGTGCAAGTGCTTTTCTTTGAACAGCAACGTACCGCCACTTCCACCCCACTTCCCGGAAGACTAAATTCCATTCTAGAGGAATCTGACCATGACCCCGCACCGCAACCTGTGGACCCACAACCAATCTCTTTGACACTGTCGAAAGAGGAGAGGCAGAGAAGCAAGGCTAGGAATAGTATGACTAGTCTCATGACGGGTCGGGTTGCCAATCGGGCCGACCGTTTGTTGCTTCCTTCGAGATCAAGGAGGATATTTGACAAGTTGTGGGTAGGGAAGGGGGAGAGGGAGAATGGTAAGGGGGAGTCGGAGACTTCGGGTAGTTCACAGAGCCCTCCAGTTTCAACAAAGACTGGAGAGGTCAAGTCGTTGGGTTCTTCTCGGAATAGGAGATACTCGGTTTCTTAGAAAGGTTATTAACTCGTCTTGTATAGCAAAAAAAAGGAGATGGATTGGCTCGGTAGAGGTTGGTTCTCGGTGATAAGCTAACTACGATCGATCGTTTGTTTTCTTGTTTTTCTTTTTGTGTTATAAGAAAATGGGTTAGATAGGTTTGAGCATGAGAGAAGATTTGTATGAATATTTTGTCTAACCTAGTATAATGTAATTTGAAAGGATTTGTGTTAGGCTATTTTGGAATGCATCTTATCTAGCAAATTTATTTTCTTTTTGTTGTTGCCTACTTGAAGGGTGCTCAAGATTATAACTTTAGTGAAACAATTGTAAATGTTTAAGAATTGAATATGATTGACTTGAAATCAGAAATGAAGCAAGCAGGCATTCAAATTATATATTTCTGAAAACTTGATTTTCTATTCATATTATTACATGAAGTCTTGTTATCTGCAAGGTGCAACATAGAATATTTCTTATGGACTGCTTAACATAGATGAAGAGGTGAATGCTAAGCTTCTATAAGGGTAAATAATTTAACATAACAGTTTTGACTTCATGCAGCGCACAAGTCATATGCAGTGCTGTTTCGATTCTATAGTCTGTGCACTGCATGAAGCCAAAACTGCTCTGTTAAAATCTTTACCCGAAAAGTGATACATCATCTCACAAGAGAAAATAAAGAAAATAAAATGTGGTACGGTCTGCTGTACCTGAAGGTGTACGTCACGGTTTATAACGTTTTGATTAAATCATTGTCTAACAGATATTTAATTATATAAAAGATATATTTATTTATTTTAATTTAGACATATTATTAATAATTGTTTGAAATTATAAACAAACTTTTCTTGTTTAGGTTGTTGATAGTTATCATTACGCATTTTGACGTTCCTTTTAAGAAAAGTTGAACTTTTATTTTTGAGATAAAAACTTGTATGTCACTCAAGTCCTTTGTTAGATAAAGATGAGGAGTAATCTCCTTATTTATAAATATCTATAAATGTGCTTCATTCGAATTTCGAATTCGTAATCTTTTACACAAAAATCATTTTTTTTAATCACTAGATCACGAAAGCGGGGTGCGTCTGATGGGCATTGGATTCAAATCGGTCTAATACCTGCTCGGAACTGTTTGATTCACTTCACGATCCGTATGTGCTTGATCCGCACAAATATTAAAGCAGCACGCACAAATATTGAAGTGGACCGCAAGCGAATAGAACGGTTCCGAGCGGTAATCGGACCGATTTGAGTCCGATGTCCATCAAATGCGTCCCGCATTCCTAGACCACATGATGGTTCTCGCATCTTGATGTTATTATAATTTTTTTAAATATTTAGATTTAATCCTGCCAAATGTACACTTGATTATTAGATAAAGTACTAGAGTTTTATTATGATTTATGAATAGAGTGGAGACTATTAACCATACCAAATCTTAATTTGCATTTAACATTTAGATTGTGAGAACCCCCGGAAACAATATATTCCATTTAACATTTAGATTCAGAGAATATCAGATTACTATAAATAATTGATCAATACTATCCTAGAAATTACTCAGGTAAAAACAAATTTTTCCAGTCCAAAACAAATTCACAAAACAATGTCCACTTTTTCTATTAGCAGCAACCAAATTGGCCACATCTGTCACTCATTTTTTCTATTAGCATACAAGTTCTTGTCACTTTATAGTTCAGTACAGTAATCAAGTTAAGGCCGCACTGTTTTGAACAGCTAACAGAACACAGCAAAGAGTTAGTTGCATGGTAAATTAAGTCAAAATATGAACTTCAATTTCATCTAAAGAAGCATCAAGCAGGACACCAAATGAAACAAATAAATAAATGAAAAATGAGCAAATTGATAAAGTACCAGAGTTTTACTGTCCAGTGCGTCAAGTGAAAAACGAAAGGAGACGATACCTATTAGAATAAATTTGGTGAAAGTAGGAGACATTTGATGTTTTTATTTTACTTATGTGTACTGAAAGATGACTCCAAAAATGCAACATTCTACTGAGAAATCAAAGAATATGACAATTCAAGTGATAAGATAAATTTATACGAAAGCTCTGTGCATTAATTAATTAATTAGAGAACTAGCATTAGGCATCTGACAATATAACAGGAACATATTCAATCAAGTTTGGGAATTGGATTATGCTTAATTATGTATTAACAAATTTCATTAGACTCAAAGCCCCCAACTAAATATCGATCTTCAAGTTTATTGCAGCCGGCTGCAATCAGACCTGTCAACTGACCCATTTGCATCTCGAGTTTTGACTTCATGCAGCGCACAAACCATAAACAATGATGTTTTGATTCTATAGTCTGTACACTGCATGTAGCCAAACTGCTCTGTTAAAATCTTTACCCCTTCTGTAAGGGTAAACTTCTTCAACCAGCAAAATAAACAATTTCTCAGCATTTCTATTGACAAAGTTTGTCAATACAAAGGCAAAATAAACCCAAGGACTATCAAAGTTCTAACCCAATATTCTTTTTCAAGCTTGCAAAATCAGATGCAAATTAAAATGAAACAAGACTTGTGCATTACAATCCAGGATCTTTCATAATTCCATTACCAGTTAAAACTAAATCAACAATCTGTCAAGACATTCTGGCACAGAGCATGAGATTACAGCATTTATCACAGTTGCAGCAATTTATAACACTTCTTTGAGTTATTCAAATCTCAAATACCAGAATCACATTACAAAGATATATAGATGCAGTGCATCAGAAACCGCCACGGAGCGCTAACACAAGGTGGAGAACAGACCCACCTTCGATATTGTAATCTTTTGCGGTTTTGTCGTCAGCCAGCTGCTTTCCCGCATAAATAAGTCTTTAATGAAAAAAAGATTTAGGTGAGAAAAATTATCTTTAGCAATCAATAGATGAAACTAGTACATTTCATGTTTACCTCATATTTGCATTCTTTTGTGATTATACTTCCCAAAAACAGGGTTTAAATGGGTATGAATTCTTATTTTTTAAATTGAGTGAGGCTGTGGTAACATGCATATTACAGAGTGGCCTGTGCTATGGACTCGTATCTCAGCTTTCAAAGTCCAAATAATCAATCTGAACTGCTCAACATAATCTCTTTATAAAAATTTACTTGCAGATCCAATTTTATGTTTTTTTTATATTTTTGTTACTATTTTTTAGATAGGTAAAATTTACTTGATTTAAAAAATTTGGACCATCCGAAAATTAGTGATTTTCTGCCTATCTAAAAAAATAATAAAAAATTATAAAAAATGTGAAATTTGGTCTTCAAGTACATTTTCATATGGAGATCATGCTTAACGGTTCAGATAGACTATTTGAACTTTAAAAATAGAGATATTGATCCATAGCAGGGGTCAATACATAATATGCATATTACCATAGCCTCACTCATTTAATATATAAATAATGTAATACTGGATTATGTAAACATCTGTCCTGTGGAAACAGTTGGCCCCAGTGACGTAGCAATTTTTTGAAGAAGGAAAGAAAAAAACTTTCCAAAGGGATCTTTCTATCCTATTCTACTACTGGTGAAAAATACCACCATACCAGTAATATAAGCATACGGGTCCTTGAATTATTCTTAAAATAATTAGGTGCATGAACACTTGGTACCACTGTACCAGAAATAAATTGATAAAAATAACACGAAAAATACATGACACATGGTTCTTTCCAAAATTTGAAAAAGAAACAAAGTATAAAATAATGCTGTAGTTTACCTCTGCTGCACGGGAGGGATGCCTTCCTTCTCCTCAACACGCTCCTTGATGCGGTCGATGGTGTCAGTGGGCTCAATGTCGATCTCAATCTCTTTGCCA
This sequence comes from Carex parvula, assembly GCA_025461045.1. Lineage (NCBI taxonomy): Eukaryota > Viridiplantae > Streptophyta > Magnoliopsida > Poales > Cyperaceae > Carex > Carex parvula. The sequence continues at coordinate 68,208 of JAJGRW010001239.1, read as the reverse complement.
GTTAGGGTTTTGACCTTGATCATGGTACCACCCCTGAGTCGGAGCACCAGGTGCAGTGTTGACTCCTTTTGAATGTTGTAATCGGCCAAGGTGCGCCCATCCTCCAGCTGCTTACCAGCAAATATCAGCCTCTGCTGATCAGGCGGGATCCCCTCCTTATCCTGTTGCACCAACCAACATATTTTTTTAGATAAAGATTTTCACAAAAAGTTGAGGTAGGTAAATCTTAAAATATAAAGAAACCGAAAAATAAAAAGCTCTTGAGGGTGTAACTAGGTGTAACAGTGAAGTCCTACAGCGAATTTTATCAGATGTTTACCTGTTTTTTCCACTTTATTTTTTTACGAATGTGAGTTTGAAGCCACCAGTTTCAGCGATTACAATTTACTGACATGCACGACTCGTGGGGTTATATTATTAATTGGATCTGCTTTCAGTGCTGGTAAGATACTGCTCTAAGGGACTGGGAACAGAAACTGTTACAGAGATATGTGACAGAGGATTTGGGTTTAATGCATATGGCCGAATAAAAAAAAAAGAAACATTTTTTGTATTTGTCCCTTAAATCTCCATACCAGTATCCATATTTCGAACTGATACCATACCAGTATCCATCTCTATCTGACAAATATAACTGAAAAAAGATATTTTGATAGAGGGATATCAAAAAGATCTTTTCTTGATTTGATACCCTCAAAGTTTTCTCCATGTACAAAAGTTGCAATTCTAAACTAAATCATGTAAAATATACACATGGTACCTATTAAAAATATGAATTTACATATAAAACCAAAATTAGACAAAACCCTAGGTGCTGAACAAGATGAAGGGAAAAGAGAGATGGATGAATCGGGACCTGGATCTTGGCCTTGACATTGTCGATGGTGTCGCTGCTCTCTACTTCGAGAGTGATCGTCTTCCCAGTTAGGGTTTTCACGAAAATCTGCATCTTCTCTTCTCTTGTCTCCCTTTCTCGCGCAAATTAAGGGAGAAAGTGAAGATGCCTTCTTGTTTTTTTTCTTCTTTTTTCTTTTTGTGATTCGCAGATGAATGGTTTTGCACCGATGGATTTATACAAAGTTTCTTTTTTCTTTTGACCCTGATTTTTAGACAAAAACAAGAAAATATCGGAAGGGCAGAATTTTTTATTTATAGAAATTATATAAAAATAATATGAGGTATTAGATAGATTGTATTTATATTTTATCTCATAGATAAAATATTCGATTTCTTTACTGACAGTTTTTTTTTTTTGCAATGATAAATTAATAGAATAAAATTCGGTTTTTTTAGAGTACAAAATATCGACACCACATTATTCTTTTGAACTAATAAATTAATGCACCACTGCTGAGATCAATGTTTTAAAATATGATTTTATTCATGCATGTGAAAGGCCACTGCATACCGCATATGCGGTATGCGGCAACATATGCGGATTTATATATGCATATTTTAAAATGAGTATTTATATATATACATATTCATATGCGTGTATTTAAATTAATTTTCACATAAACAGCATGAAGTGTGTCTTAATTTTTTTAAAATTATAATAAATTTTTGCATAATAATCAAACCTGCTTGCTGTTTCACAATTATAATTAAACCTGTTTTCCGCATAAACAATAAATTTTGTATGCAACAATTATAAAGCCGCATAACACATATTAAATTTGAGATTTTGGGTTCGATCAGTAATAACGCATATTAAATTTTGGTTCCATGCACCGCATATTTAATTTTGCACCCGTATATCAGCATATGCGGTTCACATATGCGGTCGCATATTCAAAACCGCATAAGAGAGACTGCATGACGTTCTGAACACGGCTGCCGACTACATAGGCATATGCGGTCCATGCGGCCGCATTTTAAAACACTGGCTGAGACTATGCGGAGTATAAAATATTAGTGCCACATCATTTTTATTGCAATGATACATCTATTTACTGATGTTGAAATCACCCGAGTTTACAAAACATTGGCGTCACATCATAAATACATTGCTTTTGGAATCAATCAATGTAGAAAACATTATTTCTTACAATGATAAATTGATGTGCATTGTTTCTAGGATCATCCAGTTTACATAAATAATGTGGCACCGATGTTTTGTACATTGGGTGTTTTCAGAAGGAGTGCATTGATGTATCGTTGCAAAAAAATAATGTGACACGAATGTTTTTTACACCGAGTGATCTTAGCAGTAGTGCATACACAGTGGCAGGTTGAAGAAGGGCTAATGGGGGTCAATTGACTCCCATTTTTTTTTTCAATTTTTTTGTAATTATGTTTAAGTTTCTATATAATTTAGAGTAAAATGTAACGGTATAGTAAGATTGACCTCCCATTTTCGTAAATTTTTTTTATATGATTGACCCTCAAATGTATTTGACCTCCACAGTTCGAAAGTCTGGCACTGCCCATGTGCATACATGTACCATTGTAAGACAATAATGTGGCGACGATGTTTTGTACCCGGAGATGATTCGAACAGTACCGCATGGATTGTTCTCGGGGTGTTCTTAACAGTAATGCATTGATTTATCATTTAAAAAAAAGAAAATATCTCTAATGGAATCAAACTTTCTTTTTTCCGATTTCTTTTAAAAAAAATAGTTTCTTCTATAGATTGAAATATAAAAGCAATCCATCTAATACCCTTTATGATTTTATATAATTTCTAAGAAAATAATTCTGTCGGAAGGGTTCAATAGAAAAAAAAAAAAAACATAAGACAGACGGTCAGATTTAGTCAGCTGGTGTAGCATTAAATGGTAGACCGGAAAAGGCAGAAGGTTTTCTGATGCAGTGCTCCCATTTTTTTGTTTTTGTTTTGACTTCTCTTCTTTTCCATTTTTATTTTTTTAGGCCCTTTATACATTCTATTTCTAGTAGATGGTGAAGGTTCATTATATTTTCACATATATATTTATTTTTTACGCGAAAATAATTTTGACAATATTAGTCCTTAAACTGCTCAACAAAATCAGAAAGATTTTGTTTTCATTTATCAAACTTTTATGTTTGTTAAACTATATTTTAAAGAAAACAAAGAGATGGGCTATTGTGCTTCGCGAAGTAAACGGGGGTTTACTTCGGGTCATATTTTTATTTTTGAAAATTCAAACAACCGATCCGAACCGTTCAACATGTTCTAAATATTGAAATGTGTTTGGAGACTAAATTTTACATTTTTGGAATTTTTTTACTATTTATTAAGCCACTTTGAAAATCGCTGATCCGGTGGTCCAGAAAATTTTACTGTTTTTTACTGTTTATAGTGGATCAATGATTTTCAAAGTGGCTTAATAAATAGTAAAAAAATTCCAAAAAATATAAAATTTAGTCTCCAAGCACATTTCAATATTTAGAACATGTTGAACGGTTCGGATCGGTTGTTCGGATTTTCAAAAATAAAAATATGACCCGAAGTAAACCCCCTATTTACTTCGCGAAGCACAATAGCCCATCTCGAAAACAAATATAATTATTACAAAGAAATGTAATCTTGTCAGCTTTACATAACTATCTTTGTCTGAGTTCTAATAATATTTTATTGAGTTACAAGTAATCTAGGTCTCAATTTTGAATTGGTCCTATGTAATTTTCATAGTATTATCTAGAATATCTATATATGATATATTACTATATTTTTAGTGTAAATATATAATTCAGTCCAATAAAAGTAAAATTTCTGAATTTTATTTCACATCAATTTTGTTTGGATAAATGTCAGTTTAGATATTAGATTACACGTAATTTATGTAAATTACTATTCTTGATATTTCAGAATTGTGGATATAATCATATTTAGATTTTCACGAGTTCGGAAAAAAATGATTTTCTATTTTACCATGCACAAATCGAATTCAGATGTTGGATTTATTGAACTAATTTTTTTCAATATATTCAGATATTGCTAGGTCAATTAATGACCGTTGTTATACATTTGCATATTTTTCCAAATAATTTAACATTGAACAAATAAACTTTGTCACATATGACTTCTATTCTCTACTATAAATAATAGCAATAGCCATTGCTTAATTTTTCAGGACTTGAGAATTTGAAGCCATTGAAATTGGCTCAAAATTATTATTCCATAAACTCGTCTCATTGTAATAACCACTAAAAAACTGGATCTTTTTGTAACTTCATCAATAGTTCCTGTTGCAAACCTTATTTTTATAGGATGATTTTGTAAAGTTTCTGTTATTCTTATGGGTCCCACCCTTATAGATTCGCGTGCCGAGTTTTTGTGGTCCCAACTCCCAACTCCAATTTAAAGTTGCAGATTTAAAAATAAAAAATAAAGTTCAAGAATTAAAAAGGGTAATGCTCAAAAGTCAATTATACTTTATAGTTTATAATCTATTTTATTATGGGCTTCTCTGTAAAGTCTTGGGCTTTTCTTGGAATATTATTTTTGGTATTTTGATGGGTAAAAGTATTATTGAAAACTGTATGAATCATAAACTTTTTTTTTTTTGGATATGGATAACCAAGGTCGCATCACTTAGGCCATAGTCCTCTTTTAAATTCAAGAAATGGACAAGGAAATAAAAATCTTGTGATGCTGGTGTGAGTGTGTGAAGTACAGATCCAGTGCAGTACCCTAGTGTCGAATGAGATCTACATCATATGTTGTAAGACACGAATCTTAAAGCCGACCCACTAATCAAAATAGTTACCGAAATAATTTTGACTCGGTTAGAAGTTATTCTACGTGATAGGGTACTGCAGGGAATACTCATTCGGTGTGTGAGAGAGAGAGACAGGAGAAAAGTTGATTTTGAGAAGAACAACTTAGATTTACTTAAGAGTAAGAGAAATTTGTCGGAAAATTAGATAGAATAAACTAGATTTTTGTCATATTAAATTCAGATCCGAATTCAATAATATAATAGATTCATCTTTAACATTCATGAACATATTTAATTTAACAAATTATCCAATATTACTATAGAATACACATGCATGTTCATTCAAATAATGGACAAAGTTATAGAATTATGAATTTTAATACCAATACTTTTTTTTTATAATAATAAACAGAGACAAACATATAAACATTTCTATTTAATATCCAAATTAATTGTATATATAATTCTAGAGCCGCACTAACTGAAGATGTGTAGTTCTCTAATGCTTTCAAACATTTTCAAAGGATTCAAGATTTACAGACTTGAGTGTCTAAGTTGCTAGATTTGGTAAGTGGTTTCTACTCTCAATTATTCTGGTCAAAGCGGTTAGTTTGGAGAATTTATCGGAAATCACATTTTAAATGATTAAAAATTTAAACTAATTACTTGATAAGTTTACATATTAATAATAAATACTTTACAGACTTGTGGAGTAACATTTACAAATTTAAGTGTCAAAATTGCTAGCTTGAAAAAATCGTTAGTGATCTTCTAGCTAGAAGTGGTTTCAGTCAAAACAATTATTTTTTTCACCAAATCGAGTTTGAAGATTACGAATTCTATAAAAAAAATTCTTTCCGTAACACCTCACTCTCGATTTAGAGAGAGAAAGAGATGTTCCTCTCCATTTCTCATAGGAACATGACCCGTTCGTTGATACAAATGTGCTGGCCCACTTGTCATAGGAACATCTGTTTTAATGATTCCGGTCTCTAAATGGGACAAGTATCCTCTCCATTACTGTAAAAGATTCCCTTCACTTTACGGTTTGAGATTAACTGTCAGCCTCTTTGAGATTCGGTCTGACGGAGGGGGCAGTATTATTGGGCTTTGAGATTCGTGCCAAGTTAAAAAGAACGGCCCAGATCAAGTAATTGTAAAAGATTCCCTATTACGGTACCGGGGAGGATCTGAATTCTTCGCTCGATGGGTCCCATAGTCACTCTTATCTTTATTTATTTTGCTGCCTGAATTCCAGCCGCAACCTCCCTCTTCTATCCCTTTGACCGAGTCAAAATTGACACCGCTTTCCTTTCTAATTCGATTTGGGAATGGGACGGTCTCCGCTCGGCGCTCGTCCTCTCTCCGGGTAAGGCACCACTATCAATTGGATTTGAGAGTCTTAGTTAGGACAAAGTAAGTTTAGGTCGTGGAACCCTACATGCTAAAATATCGACCAAGGATGAGCATCTTGGGACTTGGATTTCATTCTGTGCTGATTTTATTAGTGGTTTTTTCTATGATCTGGTACCATTGTGGTAACTTCATCACATGTTGTTTCTTGGATTTGGTATCAATGGTACTGGTAAATTATTGCTTTTGGGTTCTGAACTGCATCTAATACTGTGCCCTATATATTCACAAAACAGTTCGTCCAGATCCACCCAAAATATATATCCACTCTCAAATTTCTTTAATATATCACTTGCTTGTTTCAGCTGACATATACAACAGAGAATTAAGCTGGATGGCTGAGACCATTGTAAATTTGGTACTCGGCAAGCTGGCTGATGTTGTAGTTAAGGAGGTTTTACACTTATACAGTGTCAATAAGCAAGTTGAGAAAGTCAGCCGTGAACTCGAACGGATTCAGGCTTTTCTCAAGGATTCAGACAGGAAGCAGATAACAGACGAAAGGCAAAAAAATTGGGTGAAGGAGGTCAGAGATGTTGCCCACTCTATAGAAGATGTCATAGACACCTTTCTCATGGATATCCCACAAAAGTCGGGCATGAGGGAGACCATAAAAAACTTGCTAAGAAAAAACAAAAATCTACCAGCTGTACACAACCTTGTAGATGAGATAAACCAGATCCAAGAAAAGATGAAAGAGATCGAAGAGAGCAGAGTCAGATATGGAATAAATAATTTGGGTGAGGGCAGTACTGGAGATATCAAACTACCCATCAGGCCAACGGTACTACCTGATATTGATCCCGATATTGTTGGCTTCAAGGCAGACCAGGACCGCATTGTCAACGAGTTGCTTGATATTTGCGGGACCGGTGGACTCGGAAAAACTACTCTTGCACAAAAAGTGTACAATTGGTAAGCGCTTTTTTTATTTTCTAAATTGTGTCATTTACTATCAATTTGATTCAAATTCACCTTTCTCCCTATTTTAAATTTTTTCACTAATTTCGTTTATAAAAATTACACACTTCAGTTCAGATAATTAAAATGGACAACATGGTTAATTTATTTGTCTTAATGTAAAACTTGTATTTTATGAGAAAAAGGTCAGCTTTGGTCATAATATTTCTCAAGTCCTTAATGTATGATGGATTTAAATAAAGTACTCTTTTAAATTCAAATTATATATTTAGATGAGATATATGTTTCACCAAGACACCAAGAAATATTAACTAATGAATAGGTAGAACAATTAATATGTCTTGGACATTAACTAATTTTATAATCTAGAATGAGGTAAGGTAATGTCATACGAGGCTCATAAACTTTTGACTTGTAACAACTTGGCTCCTTAATTTTTTAATTTGACAATCACCTTCCAAACTATGCAATCAGTGTCAAACACTCCGGTCAGTTAATTTGGTACTTAATGCTTAATTTTTAAATAACCATAATATCCTTGATAAATTTATCCTTTTTGAAATTAATATAATTTTGAGGTTTGCGTAAAAAAAAGTCTAAAATTAATATATATGCTAATCCACTTTAGTATATTATATTGAGTTTGTTAAATTGATTTTAATTGTGTACAGATATGCTTATGTGCATATCTGAGTTCACACTGTTACATGGGTTTTATTGACATTGCGCAAGGCTCAACAAGATCAACAACTAGAATTGGGAAGGTCAAGTATTTCAGTAGTCCCGTCAATAGCTTTTTGCAACGCCGTGATAAGAAAAAAAGGAAATAGAAGAAGAGAAAAGTAGAAAACCCTTCTGACCCTGTTGCACATGAATATATATATATATATATATATATATGTCCCCAATCTAATGGCCTAACCCTAACCCGATAGATTGGCAATGCAAATCATAATTTTCAATTTACCCACTTTTCCATATTCACTTACAAGTTTTTATGGAGTTTGTCTTCGCATTTTTTTGTTATATTAATGTCTAATATAATATTTTATTTTCACAGTAATGATGTCAAAGGACAGTTTGGAGTTTGCATATGGGTAGCTATTTCTGAAAAGTTCGAAATAATTGATGTTTCGAAAAAGATATTGTTGAAGATAATGCAACAATTTGATCCTTCAATCAAATTGAGTGATCTGCCAAATGAAATAGAAGTGATTCTTACAGACATTCACAAATCTCTTAGAGGCAAAAAATACCTCATAGTCATAGACGATATCTGGACAATCGATCTATGGACTCAAATTGGTGCAGCATTCCCAGATGAAAACAATGGGAGTAGAGTACTTGCAACCACTAGGTTCGCTGATGTTTCTAAAGACATGGACCCCATAAGTGAACCATACAAGCTCCAGTTCTTAACAGAGGAGTTAAGCCGAGAGCTTTTAAAAAACAATTTTTCCTAATCATGATTCAAATAAAAGTTCTTTTTGATGATCTTTCTGATATCTTAGATCAATTTGTCCATAAATGTGGTGGGCAGCCTCTCGCATTGGTGATTTTAGGTGGTCTCTTATTAAAGAAGCCTCGCAGCTATGCTGCTTGGAGTAGCGTGTTCCGGACAATGAGTTGGCATGTCGAAGGAAAAAATTGTAGCGAGATCATAGGCACTAGTTATGAGGACTTGCCATTTGCTCTCAAGTCATGTTTCTTGTACTTTACTGCATTTAATAAATGTCATTGTCTTCTCTTATGTTTTTTGTATGTGTGCTATGTATCATTAATTTACTGTCATATATTTTTTTCCCTTTAGATAAATAAAAGAACATGTGGTGTCTTTCATTTAATTTTTTAAAGTAGTTAAGTTCCCTATTTGCAAACAGATGGTATATATATATATGCCATAAAATCTTCAGATAGTTCGTATAAAGCATAAGAAATAGACGTCAATTGAAGCAAATAAGATTTTAAAAATCTCAAGGAAATAACAAGAATAAACATAAAATACGATTCTCATTTTGCCTTTCGTACTATATTTTGAAGTAGGAATATTTTTTGAATTTCGTCTTCAAAATCAAACTGTATTGGAGAAAGAATTTAAAAATGCACTGGGCCAGTAATGTCTCACAAAGATATTGGTGTATCCTTTTTCTCTCTCTCTCAAACATCTGTAGATAGTACTAGAGGTGACAATTAATGCACTGGGCCAGTAATGTCTTACAAAGAAATAAAATATAAGTTCAGATCTAATGTACCAGTGGGTTAAAAATGCCAAGTATTAATAGACCCAACCAGGTCCATCTATGAATCAGCATGAGCACTTGATTTATTTTGTTTTATTTTTTTTCTATTTAGTTAATGAAACCACTGCTTTCTTTTTGGCCCCTAAATTCCAAAATTGATCTCTGATTTCCGTTCCTTTTCATTGATTACACATTTGATCCTCAAATTGTTAATGATTTCAATTTTTGGTCCCCACTGATATAAATTTCTCCAAAATGTTATGCCATGTCTTTAAATGAATCATTCTTCAGTTAAACAAGTGACAAAATTGTTAGACAGCAAAAAGTCAAAATGTTTAGGGACCAAAATCAGAATCTTCAGGCTTAATAAGGCCTCACCTTGTGACAAACCAGTCAGGTCCAGTTCATAGATATCCAGTGCATGCCAAAGGGCTAATATATTATTGTATCTTAGATATCCAGTCTTCCTTGATTAGGTATATGCGCATAAAGAGACATGCTCTGAGGAGATTCTAGTGGAACAGCTGGTACAAAAGAGGTTGAAAGAAGTGGGGGTACCTCAAACTGGCTTGCCTGAGCAGAATAAAACCCGAAACCCGATATTGCAACTTATATGGGGAAGCACAATGTATCATATTGATGACCTCCCTTTTAACACAAGGGATTTGCCAGATGTGTATACGCAATTTCGCAAGGTAAGAAGGAAGGGAAAGGATGTTCATATTTTGAAAAAGGATATAAAGGGTATTTTTGTCTTTCATGAACCCCTTCACTAACTCTATGTGGAAAGTTTGAGGCAAAGCAGATATAGAAATGCTATTATAACAAAGGTTCTGTACTTGATTTTGTCTTGTGAGATACCAATCAAAAAGATATTTCAGCTGCTCTATATTAAGTGTTACTTAAATTGTCTTGGCATGAATTGCATCTTAGAAACATTTGGTGATTAAATTAAATGAATTAGTTAAGTAATAAGCAAATTTGAACATTGAACTTTAATTTATATACAAAGTTTATAAAGAACACTGCAATATAATATTATATTAAATCATACTAAAGTAGTAGAAAAATTTATAAAATTAAGTTTCAGAGAACTAATAAATAACTTCTTGCTCCAACAATGTTTCACAACATTCTTAAAATATGGTATCAGTGCATCAAATTTGAGCACGACATTGATCCTTTTTATGATTATTGTTTATTAATGACACAGGCGGTTGAATCCAAGAGTTCAATTAGGAGCTGTTTTAAGTTGCCACAATCCCTTGCACCAATAAGTACAACTTTGAACTGAGATAGGCGGTTGGGGCACCTTGCCTACTCTTGGTCAACTTGGCCTTGATGAAACAAAGGCAAGCGATTTCTATTCCCAGTTTAATACTGACAGCTGAGTGATTGCAACTGTAAATACTAAATTAGAGATTAAGAAATCGAGATGGGTCAGTATTCTTCATTGGTAGGGGTGTCAACGGGTACGAAACGGGTTGGGTGGAAGCATTTTCGTATCCTCATCCGTTAAGTTAACGAAAGGAAAACTTTACCCTTACACGTACCTGTACCCGTACCCGTACTCAATAAGCTAACGAAAAAAAACCTTACCCATCTTATCAAATACGGTATGGGTCAGCTAAATGGATAAAATGGTGCCACTAAATAAAACTATATCAAATCACGCATCATCCCCATATAAATATATATCTATATATACAATTTTATAATTTTTATTTTTATTAATTACTGTATAGGGTAACGGGTACGAAATAGTCTTTACCCGTACCATTACCCGTTATGTTAACAAAAGGGTACCATCAACTCCCCTATGCATTGGCAATATGATACTCAGATTAATGGAATTTAAAGGCATATTACCGAAGTACTAATTTTTTTTCTTTATTAGTAAATTCTTGGACTAACCGAAGTACTACAGTGTTAAAATTAAGTTGTAGTAATCAAGGTCAGTCCAGGTTCCAATAGAAACCATCAAAGTACATAAAAATATTATTCAATGTATATCTGCCTTATTGCTTTACTGTCAAAATTTAGAAGTTAGAACTACAGTGTTTAGAATTGAATATAAATGTGCTTCTGGCACAAAGCAATAGTTTGTGAGCTCTGACTGCTTTGAATTTTTTGTCTAAATTATAATTTATAACTTTCTAAACTTCATGACAGAGGGATGTATTTCATCGGAGGTGAAAGTGGGACCCTTGCCAGAGTAAAAGAGTACTTCTGGATCAATGTACAATTTTCATAAACCATTTACTTGACAATTTACTTATGAAATATAGCCAGTAGTTATTTTCTCTTCATGTATATGATTTAGTCACAGAATTGATATGCTTTACAATTTTGAAATTAGTTTCTTCTTCATGTATACAATTAAATGTCATATAAAAGTAAAATATTGTCAGTTCGGAAGCCGATTGTGAATCTCGATTTGTACCGACGGCGAGTGTTTTTCTGTAGTAGTGACATGAAGAGAAAAACAAAAAACAAAAGACTTGAAATGAAAAAAAAAACTTAAAACAAAATATTCAGAGATAATGTTTTGCTCTTCCGTATGGTCTTACCAACACATGATAAAATAAGGTAGTTCAATATCATAACATTTTAATCGCTTTGAAGTAATGTTGTTGTAATTTTAATTCGGATTCACTCGTTCAATGAGATGCACCACCGAAAAAAGATAGGTGTCCACAAATCTTGAAAGGTGATTGTCGCAATTAATCTATTACATCATATGAGATGCATACTTTTCTAAAGACATTACTCTGTGATTTCTGGATCCACATATTTCTCTGAACTTCTATATCCACATATTTCTCCTTTTCCCCTCTCCTTCCCTGTAACTCTTTCTTCCCCATACACCCCATTGACCACAACCTTATCCCTCAGTTTCTTCCCCTCTCTTTTTCTTTGCTGTTTGTATTTCTAAAAATGACAGGAGCTGAGTTGTTTATTGGAGGGAGGTTCGCATCTGCTGTCATTACCAAGGTGGTCAATTTGGGATACTCCTACCTCCGTGACAACAAAGATCTGCACACCGGGACCAAGGAGATGCTCACAAAATTGGGGATTCAACTTCCCCGTATCCAAAGCGTGATTGTAGCAGCCGAGGAGCGGCAAATAACCAACATGGGTCTAGTGCAATCACTGGAGCTGCTGAAAAATGCTGCATATGAGGCAGAAGATATTATGGATAAATTTGAGGCCAAAAGGATTCGTGAGAGTATCAATGGAAAGGGTAAGGTAAGTGAATTTGCCTCCTCATCTGGTAAGATGGTTAAAAATCTGTTTTCTACTGATAAAGAATTGAAGGAGTTGAAATCTTTTGTTAATAAGCTTGATGAGCTGTGCAAGGGGGATTTCATTACAACTTTTAATTTAATTCGTAATGAGAAAATGAAAGAACATTGGGGCAATCTTGTTAGTGAAACAAGCTCCTCCTTAGCCCCTGGTGTAGAAATATTTGGCCGCGATAGAGAAATCGGGTTAATCTTGGACATGATATTTAACGTTTTAATTTTATATGGAGGTTTTAACAATGAGGATTTAGATGATCCTAATTCACAACGGGGAAAAGGAGAAGCGAGTAGCAGCTCTGGGGCAATACCAGGGAAATCAAAGGTTAGTGAGACAGTTATAAAGGTTGATGAGCCAGAACCTCATTCCATTAGCAATAAGAAAACAACGGTAATTTCCATTGTTGGTGTAGGTGGAGTTGGGAAAACTGCCGTTGCTAAAAAGATCTATAACAATGAGAGAGTGAAAAAGCATTTTGCTCTTAGAGCTTGGGTCTATGTCTCAGAAAATTGTGATGCTAAGAAAATAATATGCGACATATTATGTTCTTTTGATGGTGGTATGATCGACTCACTGATGAATTTGGAAAATGTTGGAAAGAAACTTAAAGAAACAATAACAAATCACAGATTCTTAATTATCTTAGATGATTTGAGGAACATGACAATGCACAATTGGAGAGAGCTGGTGTCTGTGCTATATAATGGGGAGATTGGAAGTGTTGTTGTTGTAACCACCCAGAGCACAAGCATTGCAAGCACAATAAGAACTATGCCTGAAGTAACACTGAATATTTTGCAACCAGAATCCTTTTGGCAACTTTTTGTACATTACGCATTTGCTGGATTCAAATTAGAGGAATCGAAGATGCTTCCCTCAGAACAACAGGAAGTGTTTAACTTGAAATATATTATTGGGAAAAAGATTGCTAAAAAGTTGCATGGGTTGCCTTTAGCTGGTGAGGTTATTGGGACTTTGCTGAGTAAAAAGATAAAGAGAGAATTCTGGGAAGATATTCTTAGAAGCGATTGGTGGAACATTGAAGATGCCTGCAAGGACATCCTTCCATCTATTGGCATTGGCTATAATTATTTGGATCCTGAGCTAAAGCAGTGCTTTGTATTTTGTTCCATATTTCCAAAACAGTATGTATTTGAAAGGGAAAGATTGGTTCAGATGTGGATTGCACACGGCTTTATTCAACCCGGTGTAGTAGACACAGGTAGGCTTGACAGAGGGGAAACCAGATTAGAAGATATAGGAAGGGAGTGGTTTGATAAACTCGTAGACAGGTCCTTCTTTCATCCAACATTATGTGATGGCAAGTACGTCATGCATGATCTAGTGCGGGACTTGGCTATTGCTGTTTCCTCTAATGAATTTTGTTTCGTTAAAAGCCACGATAATCATCTCCCATTGTTAGCCCGCCACATGGGAATAGATTGTGATAATTCAGCGGTAGAGGGGGAATGCCAGAATAGTACAAGACTACGGACTATGATTTTGTTTGGTAATTGGACAAACTGCAGTGCCAAATCCATCAGCAATATCTTTGCCAAATACAATGGTTACGTTTGTTGGATTTATCTTATATCTTGCTTGAAACAAATGAACCCATTAATGTCGCGTGTCAATTATCGCATCTCCGATTTGTGGATCTCTCTTTCACTGGTATTAAATCGATTCCTGATGAATTTTGTGCCTTGTGCCATCTTGAGGTGCTAGATGTGCGAGGCTGTAACTTTGATAAGTTACCTGAAGGAATGAATCAACTTGTAAACATGCGGCATTTATATGCAAGCGCCGACACTATTTCTCTAATATCCAGTTTAGGGAAACTAACCAAACTCCAAGGGCTTGAGGAATTCCGTGTAGAAAGGAGCAAAGGGCATAGGATCAGTGAGTTGAGGGATATGAATGAAATCAGTGGGCACCTTCTTCTAAGTAACCTCCATAATGTATCTAGTAAAGAAGAAGCAGTTAAATGTCAACTAGACAAGAAAAAGTACCTCAAAAGTTTAGAGTTGAGATTTGAGTACAGTGAACGTGGACCAAGAACCGAGGTGAAAATGGAGGTTCTTAATGCCCTAAAGCCAACCCCCAGTTTAGAAATTCTAAAAGTCGGGGGATGCAGATGGAAATCTTTTCCAGGTTGGGTTTTCTTACCTCATCCAGGTTTATGCAATCTAAAGGTCATTCATGTATACTGCTTTTGGATAGAAAGTCTTCCTGCTTTTGGGGAGCTCCCTTTCCTCGAAGTTCTCAGCTTTGATGATTTACCATTAATTCAAACGGTCAATGGAGAATTTTATGGAAGCTCCGATGTGATTTTTCCATCTTTGAGGGAGTTGACATTCTCTGAAATGTCATCATGGATATTCTGGGAGAATGCACGGGGTGGGAAGTCGATATTTCCAGAACTAAAAAAACTTCACTTGAAACGGTGCAGCGTATTGAACGACCTGCCTATTTATTCTTCTTTCCCCTCAGTGGTAGAGTTTACATTGTCAGAGTGTCATAACCTTCGTAATATTGAAACAGTATTGGATATGATGCCTTCCCTTTCTCACTTGAGCATAACTCATGTCTGCAACGTTTTTTCTTTAAGTCATACTCCCTTAAATTCCCTTGAGGTTCTGCACCTTTCGGGTATTAAAACACTTCGCTTTGTTGGAGGGTCAGAGTCCCTTATTAACCTGAGAAAGTTAGTAATAATAGATATTGATGAGATTTATCTAGAAATAAATGAAGAGCAATGTTTTCCAATTTTAACTTACCTGCACCTAGGCAGCAGTAGAATTCGGAGCCTCTCAAGAGTAGGAAAGCTGCCATCACTGCGTACACTTTTGATAACAGACTACCGTGGAATAGAATATACGGGAGATGAAGAAAGTTGGTTCAACCAATTAACATCCCTGAAAAAGCTCGAGTTCCGTGATTGTTTTGAGTTGAGATGCCTTCCTTCCCAATTACATACGCTCACTTCCTTGAAGAACCTACACATTAATAGTTGCCCTGAGATGCTTTCATTACCGGAAAACGGTTTACCACAAAACCTTGTAGAACTATACATCGACAAATGCCCAACTCTAATACACCGATGCCAACCCAATCAAGGAGAAGATTGGCATAAGATATCTCATATTCCATTCCTCCACTTGGATGCAGAGATGGGAACAATACAGGTACAATCTCGCTACTCATTTTTATCTTTCAAATTAAGGTGTGTATTATCAATATAGGCAAATTCTTCTAACTCTTTCTATTTTTTCTTATTTATGTTCTTTTCAATATTATGGAGAACGTATATTTTGATCTGCATTAGGCATACATAAAATCTGCACTAAATTCATAATGGCTTCTCTTTAATTCACACAATTGGATTTCATATCTTTTTATACAGATTCCAACACCAGTGTTGAGTAGAGACACTATATTGAAAGTTTGAAATCAATTTTATTACTCACTCTAAACTATTCTTACAACTACACCTCTACTAAATATTTCCTACACCTCTAATCTATTATCACTCTTAGCGAAGAGGGATTGTCTAATTTACTTGATGCAAAATGGAGACTAAGAGTTCTTATTTATACATGTCATAATGTCGGTTATGAATATTCCAGATTATACATTTCATTTCTAAACCTTTCATCACCGACTTTATTATTGTCGGTTTATATTTCTCTAGAATATATAAGATACTTAAAAAAGAGTAAAACTAAGGTGTTTTTAAGCTCACCAAGTCTCTTTGTGAGATTAACTCAAAAATCTATTGGATTGACTTCAAACGACGCATTCAAACCGTTGATACCGATTTACTTCATGAGTGATGCGTTTACATGTCAAATTTTCAAATTTTTGAACTAATTTAGTATGAAGTCAAGTGGTAAAAAAAATAATTTATAAGTTAATTTTAATAAGTTCGTTTTTCATTAATTTTTTACTGCTAGATTTTATACTAAATTAATTCGAAAAATTATGAATGTGATATGTAAATACATCACTTTTGAAATAAATCGGTTTCAACGGTTTAAATATATTGTTTAAAGTTAATATCATAAATTTTTGAGTTTAAGTTATTTGGTGAGCTTAAGAACACCTAAGTTCTACTCGGAAGATAGACTGTAAATATTACGGAAGCATCTAGTCAATCTATTTTTTTACTATGTTGATTTTAGTTTCTTGAATAATGAAGGGGTTATTGGGCTCGGGCCTTCGGTGCTGATTTCAACAACCAGATCAATTCACTGCAGCACATCAGGGCATCACCGACCGCTACCGTCGCCGGTCTTTACCCGCCAATACCTTTCTCTGTCGCTCTCTCACCTCAGAACCCGGCCTCATCGCCGCCTTAGACCCCACCCTAAACCCTCTCAGCACCATTTTTTCTCTCTCCCGAGCCGCCATTTCCTTCGTCCTCTCTCTCTACCGAGCACCAGCCCAAAAACCCCCTCTCTCTCTCTCTCTCTCTCCGAGCCCGAGCACCGAGCACTGTACTCAACTGGTACTCTCTCTCTGCAAGATTTTCGTACAGATCGACGCTCAATCCGGTACCAACTTGGCCGAGAGCTGGGTCGAGGTGAATTTGGTACAATTGCTATTACTCCCTTCTCCAATTATTTCTTTTTGAGTTGATTCATGAATTTATGTTAATTTTTCTACGGCGCAAGCTATTATCAGATCAGTAATTGATTTTAGAAGAGAACCCTGGTCTAGGGTTTCTGACAATGCAAAGGACCTGGTACAAGAGATACTAAATCCTGAACCAAAGAAGCGTCTGACACCACAGCAGGTTCTTGGTACGAAAGTCTTATTCAGTAAAACTGTAGTTTCTTATACAGTAAATTTATTCTGACGAAAATGCCCTTGTATATCATCCTTGGTTGCAGAACATCAAGAAAAGAATCCATTTTACTGTAGTTTCTTATACAGTAAGACTATTCTGTCAAAAATGCCCTTGTAGATCATCCTTGGTTGAAAAACTGTCGAGTTGGACCGACTAATTGACACAATGAGAGATTCTAATTCTCGTGAGGTATGTAAACTATCTTCTGTTGTTAGTTTACCATTATTTGACTTATTTGGTGTAAAATTTGTAAGTTGGGGTATAGTGAGGCTAAATTTTTTAAATTGGAGGAAAAATCGAGGGTTGATTGAGGATCAATTGTACAATTGATCGGTCTAATTAAAGAATTTGGTTTTTTCTTAAGTAGCTCGAGCAAGTTGTGGTTGAAAAAGTGCTTTCATCCTTGGTTGCAAAACAGTTACGACAGGTTAGTATTATTTTCAATTATGACATTAATTGTCACAAGAATTAAAGAAGTTTGGTTGTAATGTATTTCTTTTTCGTGTTTATATAAGAAAAAAGAGAAATCACTTGATAATTATTCTTATTGACAATTATACAAATATATTTTAAATCTGAAATCAACACGTAGGCACAATAAATATCATGCATATTTCCGTGACTGGGTACAACAGTTATCTTTGCTTCAAAATCATCAATATTTAACTATGATTATTTTTCTGTCAAGCTATCGTTTATGTCAACCTGAGCATCAAGCACTTTGTTAAATTAGATGCTTGGATGATTTTATTATTGTTTCTGTATTTTATTTTTATTTTTATTCAATGTTTATTTTGGGGTTTGTTCAGGGAAAGGAAAAGGGAAAGAGGTCGACTAGTGGCGAACCAAAGGAGACCAAACTGGAGCGACAAATGCTGATTTTATTTCAGTGATTTAATGTTGGCATGATGAAGCAACAAATGATGGAGATAGGTAATCAAATTTTTTAATAAAAGTTTCAGAGATTCCATCAGTTCAAAAACTCTCTCGTTGTACAATTGTTTTTTTCTTAATTTCATTGACACAATAAATATTAGAGGTGGCAATTGGACGGGTCTGGTCCAGATCAGGTTTAGGTCGGTTTGACTTCGAATGATTGTCGGATTTGGGTCATCATGGGTCAAGTCGGGTTTTGGGTTGTCACCTCTAACATATACCAAAGAGAAGGATGAGTGTGAATTTGAAATATAGATACTGTAACCTTTATGGTTCCACTGATGCTGGTTGCCTGCTATTTGCTCATTTTAATTCATATCCCATCAAAATCCACACAGGCTATAATGCTGAGAAGCTACCATTAGGAAAGCTTAGCGAATCTACAATACTAAAGGTTAGGATTTAGAATTAGTATACATATAGCTCAAGTCTCTATTTGAGATTATGTTATTTGGTACATTACCAAAATACAAGTTTTTATTCTTTGGTAATTGGTATATGTTTGAAATACTTAGTGTCATCTATACAGGGATATGAAGTACTAAAGAGAATTTCAGATGTTATTGGCGCAGAATATCAACACTTGAACAATTGAGCAGGTATTTTTTTTTCTCTCCTTTTACTGGGAAAATACCAGACAGTACTTGCTGGTCCTTAGTGAAATATATTTTTTTTATTGTTTTTATTGATGCATAACTTGACATCAAGCCTCTATCTAGCTTTCAGCTTGTTACAACAATTTGGTACCCCTGTAACTACTGGTACTGAATCCAATTTACATGATGCTGAATCTCTTAGTTTAGACTTGTTGCCCTGAAAAAGATTTCACTATTTAATTTTTCATTGTGATAACATTTTTTTCTCTTTTATTGCAGAGAGTTATATACAGTAATACCTCATGATTTTGGTTTTGAAAAAAATGAGTAAGTTTCACATTTTTAAATGTTTAAATTTACTTTTGTTGTTTTTAAACCTCATGTTCTTGTAGTATAACTTGAGACTTCTGAAATGGCAGGTGAGTTTGTCATTGATACCCCCCAAAAATACTAATTTAATATTTATGTTTCCAAGTTAATGATAGAGTTATCATTGACTAATTGATTTTTAAACAAGGATGACACCCTACATTTTCAAAGTCCAAACGGTCGATCTAAACCGTTCAATATGATGGATATATTAAAATGTGCTTGCAGATCTAATTTTACATTTTTTGAATTATTTTACTATTTATCAAGATGGGTACAAAAATTCAACGGTCTGGAAACAACGATTTTGTAAAATACTTAATAAATAGTAAAAAAATTTAAAAAAATATAAAATTTGATCTGCAAGCACATTTTAATATATCCATCATATTGAACGGTTTGGATCGACTGTTTGGACTTTGAAAACTTTGAAAATGCACGGTGTCATCCGATGTCACCAAAAAAAGGTGTCATCCGATCCCTCTTCTTATTATGTCTATATAGCATGGATCAGCAGTCTAATCATATGATTTAATAAATAGTTCATATTTGCTATATAAGGTTGGTTTTAGTTTACTGTGTTTTCTCTGGTCAGTAGATGTGAACTGTGTATGTTTACTTTGTTAACTATTTGGAATTGCTTTTATGGGTAATATGTTTACTGTGTTTTCTCTATGTTAGTAATTGACAAGATGGTGGGTCCTACGCGCAGCGTGATCTTGTGGAGTACCTAAAAGGCATCGAGTCGAGAATATAAGAACTAGCATTTCATTACCATGCACCATTTACATGGTTGGTCATTCTAAAATTTTATGTTTGATAGTTACTGATGGAGTTTGTAATTTTGTAAAATAATATCAATGTGTACTTTTGTGTGTGTTGTAAATATTATTGTTGGTAATGATCAAGATTTATGAGCTGTGTTGATTTAGTGTTTTTTTTTTTAATATATGAAACATTATATGCTCTTTGAAATGAATTAAAAAAAACTATCAGCGACTGGTTTTTCACCATCAATGACCGACATTTGGACGCTGAAGGTCCTTCTGTGACGTCAGCAAATATTATCAGATATTATTAGGTAAAAAAAGATCAGTCTCTAAAAAAGCAACAGCGAACTGTGTTGACATCAATCACATCACAAGATTCCCGGTCACTGATACTGTGTCAATTCACTCATAGTAATTTGCATGTGCTGGAAGATTTTGAGAAACAATAGAAATTATCCATTAGAAGAAAGTAAATCGAAACTCGCAATCTGTGTTCTCCAGTTCGTGGAGTAACATCTTCTTTCTCTCATTCTGTCAGCGAGCTCTTCTACTTAAACCCTTTTAGGTCTCTTTTTTTAATTAGTAAAAAAATGATTTCTTGAATTATTTCCAAAGATGGCTCAGGTTTGTAGCCTGTTGTTACACAAAACATCAAAGCTTTTATTTTTCACTTTCTTTAGTAATGTAATTCATGATTGCTTGGAAAATTGGCCAAGTTTGAGTTGACTCGGCTGAGTTGGAGCGGAATCGGCCAATAGCGAGCTGAGCCGATTATTATCCAATTTTCACAGCTGACGATTTTCAGTGCAGGAACTCGAAGGAATCAGCACTAATAAATTATACAATCGGTGAAGTCGGAAATAGAACAAAGGGTGGGAAAGAAGAGTGTGGAACCACAATCTGAACCTGTTATTTTTTTTTAAAGGAACGGGTCGAATTTTTTTGGGTATTTCTTTTTCCAAATTTATTTCAGTTACATTATTTTTTATCTAAATAGCATAAAAGCGATTCTGATGGACTGTACTGTGCCAAACGAACTAGTTTTTAAGAAGAAAGTGAAAGTAAAATAATTTAGTATCAATGAAATAATTTCTATTATATTCTTATCTTCATTTTCATTAGATCTCTATTTCAATGATTCTAAGATTTGATTAATGCTCTACAATTTATTTTTAATAATACATCATCAATAAAAATATTTTTTACTTTATATTAATCTTTTGTCTTAACATAATTTATTGTAAATTAATTTTGTATATTTCTTTTCCTATTTTTTTAATACGAAACAACTTTTAATCCGGGATACAATTCGGTTCGGCTGATTCCTACCTATATATTCACCCGATTCCAATTTTCATGGTCAACTTATTGGTTCCGATTCTAATTTTGATATCCAAAGCCATGTAATTTATCATGAATTGTTGTCTTCATCATAAAATGGAAGTTACAGCCTGTGTTGTCACCTCCTTTATTTCCCTCCGTATCATTTTAAGCTTTGTAGACATCCTTCATCTTTCATCGCATGATTTCCATCCATATATACATTCTAATATAGTTTGATTTTTCTTTTCAATAGCAATTAGCTGTTCTTAGTGATGAGCCAAAGCAACAAAATAGAAGATACCTCAGTGCAGACCTTGCTACATCCTTAGGCTCGTACTTGCAGACACGGTCCGCTGCAAGGTAGGAGAAGCAAAAAATCAGAAAAAATAGCTGTGCATCCATGTGTGCCTACATGTTATTTAATGCTCGGTCCCTTTGGATAGAAAAGATGCTCCATTAAATTTTGTGAACAAAAGTGGCTTAAGAAACCGCAAATCTAAGAAGGCCATGGCTGATGATGAGGAAGAGACAGATGGCGACCTTCTATTGGACTGTGATGCTGATGCCCCTGGAGACAGTGAGGAGGGTGAAGAAGAGGATGATGGATGATGCTGAGATTGATGAGATACTGGTCACATCCATCATGTCAGATCAAGAGGAGCATGATTGCTCTGATCTTGACAGGTAATGTTTTCGGTATCGTGGGATAATATATATTGTTAATTATGTACTGGTAATTGCAGCAAGTGTTAGCTATTTTGTTTTCTCATGCGTGTTAGTTTTACAAAATTCCTTCTCTCTCTTTTGTTAGGATCAGTGGATATGGTCAAGATGAATTACTTGGAAATGCTACCGATGCAGAGACTCCTAGTCAACAGAATGGTAGTGATGGTGGTGGTGATGATGATGACGACAAGGATATAAACATAGACAGAGATGCGAAAGATGATGGGGCTGAGAATTGGAAAAGCAAGACATTGAAGGGTAAAGAGATAAATAGGAATAAAAATAAGAGTACAATGAATGATTAAACTAAGAAGAGTGAAGTCTAATTGAAATGTGTTCTGTTATAATGAGTTAGTCAAGACAAGCTAAGAGATTGGGATAATTAAGTAACATTACCCAAAATATAGCAATTCGGTAATTTGGCGATGCTATTCCTGGCATTTTTCCAGTTTTATAGTGGCAATGTTACTCTTTGTTATAATTATTGATAATAGAGGAGGGTTCCAATGCCTCATGTGTTTCATATTTCATCATACTTCATATTTTATATTTTCATTTTCAAAATTTATATCATCGATCCGAACCGCTCAACATGATATCCATACTAAAATATACTTGGGAATGAAATTTTATAATTTTTAAAATATTTTTACTATTTTTAAGATGGGTACAAAATCATTGTTGTTGGACCATTCAAAAACAGTGATTTTAAACCTAGCTAATAAAATAGTAAATAAAGTTCCAAAAATTATAAAATTTAATCTCCAAGCATATTTTAATATGAATATCATGTTGAGTTGTTCGGATCGATACTTTGAACTTTAAAAAAGAACAAAGATATAAAATATGAGGTATGAAAAACATGAGGTATTGGAACCCTCCTCTTGATAATATTATTTCTTATAATTTGAATTACCAGTATCTACATCTATGGTATTATTAGAGTTTATAATCTGAGGTGGTAGTTTCTAATTTAGTTTCAGAGATGCAGGAAAGTTTCTTATTTAGAAACTATGCAGGAAAGTTTCTTATTAAGAAACTGTTTATAAACTCAACGCTGGTTAAATGATTGACTCAATTTTTTTTTTTTAATTTATTATTGACGTTGCTTAATAGAAATTTTAAAATTAATTTCAAAGATGTGAAAATTTAGAAAATTTAGAGACCTTAATTTCTAAAATGTGATTAATAGTTATTTAAAAACTCATTTGAGTTGTTAAAATGCAGATGCTCTTTGAGTATAGATACAAATGGAAGCATCACGGCGGAAATATCACTTTTATGTGGTCTTCATACTTAATTAAATTGATAAAGGCCCATTGCTAAATTATCAATTTAAGACATTACTGATCATGTAAGAGTAACGGCCCATTATATATTGGAACCGAATCTCCGCCCACCTATGGGCAGGAAAATTTTGTCCATCATTGAGTTCGGCCAATCTCTGCTTGATATATGGCTGCTATTTTTCATCCCATTAATGAGGATTAAAAAAATAACTTTCCAAACTAATTAATTAATGAAAATCTTTTCTCTTTTCTTTATCTTTTCACCTCCCATTTCAAAACTAATGAAAAGAATAACTTTGCTCTTTCCTTTGTCATTTATCTTTCACAAACTCTTTAATCGGTCAAGATCCAATGCTTAATTATAAGGTATAAATGCAATCATGCAAAGCCCCAATCAATGCAAATGAAGGAGGACTAATGGTATTGATTCCTGATGAGATGTATTCCAATATAAATAACTCAATGAATCAACCAATGGCACTTGACAAGGTCATGTGATTAAGAAAAAGAGTAGCAAGGGGTCCTTGTAGATCCAATAAAATAAACAATTGAATTTCCATATTAATTTCCAAACTAACATGAGTAAGAGTTATATATAATAGGTGGCTCACCAATTATTCATCTTAATTACCAAAATGAAAATAAATGATATTGAATTAATTAAAATAATTCCTCAAAATCTTTTAACATAAATAATAGAAATTGATAAAAATTTCCAACTACAGGTAATCAAACTTTAAAACATTGTCTTAAAATTAGAGCTATCTACAGAACAGTTACTTGGAATGGGTCCCAACAAAGAATTTAACAAATCATCAATTGATCCAGATGTAGATCCCATCAATTAATTTAGTGCATATCAGATGGGATTAAGGTATAATTGGAATTTCTCCACCTTATTAGACTTTTTGGGCATAATGTACATCAAATCCATTGTTCATTTTTTTGGATTAGTATAGAATTGTCAGATTTTGGTCATATTAAATCCAGATCAGAATTCAATAATATATTAGGTACATCTTTAAGATTCATGTACAGATTAATAATTTATCCAATATGATTTTACCATATACACATGCAAATTCATTCGAATAATGGACAAAGTTATAGAATGATGAATTTTTAATTATAGTTTTTATTTTTTAATTTTTTTAGCAGGGAATATTAATATACCGTCTTATAACAATAAGCAGGGATAAACTTGGAAACATTTCTATATAATATCCAAATTAATTGTATATATAATTCAGAGGCGGCCAAATGCTAATTGACCACATAATGTTCAACCTTCCTCTTTTTAAAGCTAAAATAGTCTCTATCTTTTTGTATCATGGAAAAATCATTTACATGTTTCATGCGATTTTTATTTAAGACTCATGCAATTGTGTTCCCAATTATTTTACTTGCGGGTTATTATATCTTTTGTTCCCAGTTGTGTTCAACTTCCTTTCCTAACTCCTTTTGTATTTTGCTAATTTTATTTGCAACTGTTCATTTCGTTTATATTAGAATTTAGAATATTAGAGAATTCAAGATATTGGAGAAAACACAAATATTAAGGAGATATGATTGTAAAATTTATTTTTAATAAAGTATTCTTTGATTTGCTTAACTTGGCACATAATAGAAGAGAATATTACATGTTTATATTCATATTTAAATTTTATGTAATTTATTAAATATTATTTTTTATTTTTTAACAAATTTGAATGCTAGTTACATGTAACCATTAATATATACAAATTTGATTTTCTCTCTTCTAAATATTAATTATTTTTCAAATATTTTCATACTTGACACATGTTTGATATAATACGTGAGAGAAAACTGCAAAATTGGGTGATCATCTAACATTCTATATCTTAGGTCAACAACTAGCATATATTCGTGAATGATTATTGGTCGTGGTAGAAAAGTTTCGGTACAGACGAACTGTACCTTTTAAAACCTTTGTATACTCTCGCTTAAGACTGCAAGTGCACAGTCCTACTCGTACAGTATAGTCGGGTATCGATCCACAGAGACGACTCAATTTTAAATTCCTACTTGACTTAGCTAAGTACTAGAAGTTTGAAATGGTTGTTTGTGTTTGTTTATGTTTCCTAAATTCAGTAACAAATTCAATGACAGGAAGTGAAAGCAATTAAATGTTTTGTTTTGGACTATTGTAAAAAAGGCGTTTCAAGGATTTCAGATTTCATCCTCAACTTTGCTGCTCTGGACCCTTGTGACGCGACCCGCGTGCTCTCACACGCGACCCGCGTGGCCCTCGAGCGACTCTGGACCTGCCACGCGACTCGCATACTCTCGTATGCGACCCTTGTGAAGCGACCCGCGTGCTATTCACACGCGACCCGCGTGGCCCTTGAGCTGAACCTGCACATGTCTGTTTCTGGGTGTTTTAAGTCGTGTAAGGCTCGATTGACCGTAGCTAATGTTCCTAAACCTCAACTCTCGTGTATTGGCTTAACGGACCTGGTACGGAAATGCAATTTCACATTCCTAGGTTTAATCCTAAGTTCTCAGTTCGGTTTACTAAAGATATCCACAAATAGAAATTTCACCTCTCGGCTACTATTGATCTCACCTCTCGGATCTCAGATCTACCTCAAATACTTAACCTAATTTGCAAGAAACATCAATGCCAAATTACAAGAAGAAATACCATAGGCATTCAACAGTAGACAATCAAGAATCAATCAAGCAATTTAGGTCAAGCAATCACAATAATACAAGAATCAAAGAAACACGAATAAAATTCAGATTCAAACAATATGCATTATCAAACAAAGTCTAAGATTACATCCAAACCCCTTGAAACTATAGAACTACTCAATCATGATCAAAAATGAAATAAAAGAGAGAAAGAGAGTGCAAATCATGATGGAGATGAAGGATTGAAGAGGATCGAAGCTTCTGGATGAATCTTCTTCTCCTGGAGGAATCCTTCTTCTGGCTCCAAATCGCCTCTTCTCTGTCGCGCGCCAAGCTCTCCTTTCAAATCCAGATCAGATCCCTTTGTTTTTGTGAAATGTTTTCTCCCTCTTTAATTTGTGCCAGGCCTCTATATATGTAGGCATCTTAATGGGCTTCAATTGGGCCCTGGCGCAATTAATTCGACGCGACCCGCGTCAGGTGGAACCTGGTGTGAGCAGTGAGGGTCGCGTTTGAGGTCGCGCTGGACTATGATGCGACCCGCGTCAGGTGGGACGCGACTCGCATGGAGGATGTCAGAATTCTGGTCTTTTGCTTGTTTTCGCCTATTTCCTGCAAAGTCATAACCAAAATGCAGCAGTACCATATTCTATTGATATTCAATGTAAACAATGCAATTTAGTGGTTAAAAACATGATGTCTGGTTTGAAAATAGGTCGAAACAATAGATCAAATAAGGAGACATAAATTATAGATTAGATCGACAACTATTTTAACTTTTTTAACCATTTAAAATAAAACCAAAAAATAACTAAGTCTTTTTTATCTAAAAGAAATTTATATTTTTTTAGAGAGTGTCCAAGGATCTAAACTTTCATCTCCATGATATGTTTCCTTAATTGTTTTATTATTTACCGTTGATCTTTCACATAAACAAAATATAAAAAACACATGCAACTTGCTGGACGGTTTGGAAGCATCGCAATGAAATATGTTTTACTGGTACTCCTTTAAAAACTAATAGAGCTGTGATTTTTGTAATTATCTCTCTACTTCATTATTGGTCAGGAACTCTCAAAGAATAGGTGAAAAGGAAAACGGCTAATTGTACTCCAGCAGAGATGGATGCAATTCCATTGCAGGTGGTCATGGGAGGAGCCGAGCCCCACTATATCACTGTTGGTAGCAATAGTGAATCTGCATATGCGGATTTCGGCTAGGATTTGAGCTGTCAAGAATTAAGAAGTGTCTTTTCAAATATAAGATGCTTGTTGATATGTTTGTAATAAAATATCAAACATTGGTATATGTTGTTACTGGTATTATACCAATTGAGTTTTGGGTTAGAAACATGTACAAAAAAAAAGTAGCATAGTAGCAATATATTCATGCATGGGAAAGCAGTGGTGAACCATGCTCATGTAGTAACAACTGTGGAAATTTTAAATTTTCGATATTTATGTAATGTATTGTTTTTTGTTTAATGCAAATGGGCATTAGCCTTGTTAAAAAAAAAAAAAATAGAAAAAACACAAACATCCGCACCCACATGGGTGAGATCCATATCCCCTAAAGTAATTCAAATTTTGAGTTTGGATCAGAACAATCCGATAAGAAATTCGGACCAATACAGCTCGTGGTGGAATGCATATGCTTCTTTAATATTCGTGCTGGAATAGACTGGACTGTCCGAATCTAAACTAAAAATTTTAACCAACAAAACAAATTAATTAAATGGAATGCACATGCCCCTTTAATATCATGTTACCTTGGGGGATATGGACTCTTGCAATCATGATAACTATTTTCACCTCGTTTATAATTATGTTGGTAATATATTTTCTCTTTATTATATTAATTTGAAACAATACAAATTGAAAACTATCTCATCTATTGTCCCGGCCCAAATATCACTGTGATATAGTCTTGATAATTAAATGGACAAAGGCCCGTTGCTAAATTATGAATTTAAGGCCCATTACTCATTAATTGCTCAATATCCATTGCTTAATTTATTCCTGAAATGATTTCCAAAATAATTTATTAGAATGAATAGGAAATTAAGAAAAAGAGTAGCAAGGGGCCCTTGTTGATCCAATATAATAAACAATGGAATTTCCACATTAATTTCTAACGAAGAATCTAACAAATCAAATCAATGATTCAAATGTAAATTTCTAATAAGAATCTAATTGCTAAGACAATTGGGGTCCCAACAAAGAATCTAACAAATCAAATGATTCAAATGTAAATCCCAATCACTTGATTAATTTAGTGCATATCAGATTGGATTTGGGTATATTTTGAATTTCTTCACCCTATTAGACTTTTTGATATTGTGTATCAAATCCATTATGGATTTATTAGATTGACAACGGATTGTCAGATTTTGCTCATATTAATTAAATCCATATCCGAATCCAAAAATATATTAGGCCCATCTTTAAGATTCATGTACATATTTAATAAATTATCCAATATGATTTTAGGATATATACACGTTCACATTCATTCGAATAATGGACAAAGTTATAGAATTATAAGTTTTAATTACAATTTTTTATTTTATTTTGGAGCTGGGAAAATTGATATATCGTTTATAATATTCAGAGGCTGGGAATAGTGATAAACATGTAATTTTTTATATAATATCCAAATTAAATATTCAGAGGCTGCAAAATGTTAAAGACCGTAATGTTGAACTTTTTTTTTTTTAGAAGCTAAAATTGTATATATTTTTGTATCATGACAAAGGTATTCACATGTTTCATGCGACTTTTATTTAAGGCTCATACATTTGTGGTCCAACTGTTCTATTTGCGACTTTTTATATCGTTAGTATTCAATTGTGCTAAACTTATTTTTCTAACCCCTCATATGCATTTCACTACTTTTATTTCCCAACTATTTTTTTTTGTAATATTATAATTTATTATATTAGAGAATTCAAGATGTTGGAGAAAACACAAATATTTGTTAGGTGTTCTAAAATTTTATTTTTACAATAATATAATTGGATTAACTAATTTCACATATTGTAAAAAAGTATAACACATATTTATATTCATACTTACATTGGTGGTAGTATATTTATAATTATTTTTAACAAATTTGAATACAGGTTGCAGTTGTAACTATTAAAAATCCTATATATAAACTTCATATTATACAAATTTGATTTTTTCTCGTAAATATTAATTATTATAAATTTTCAAATATTATCATTTTTGATACTTGTCTAATATAGAATTTGGAGAAATTAAGAAAATAAAAAGATGGAGAGAGAATAAAACAATCACAATGGCGATTCAGTTGATAAGCGTTTATATAAGTATAACCGATTATTTAAGATTTTCTTCTGTTTAGTCGCCCATTTTTAGTGAAGATAGAGACAGTTATATGCGAAATATTTAACAAAATAATTTTAGTATTAGTATTTATGTATATATTTAGCAAGATTTTGTTAGCTAATTTTAAAGCATATTTTCGAGTGAATGAATAATATAACACAATATCACATTTTTCAAAATACCAAGCCGTAAATAACATGATTCTTGTCATTTAACTTTCTTATCTTAAGTTAAACAGTTAGCTTATGATTCTTGAATGATTAATTGATTATTGATTAGATCGACAATTATTTTTTTATCCATTTTATAAATAATTTTGCCTACTTTGTTTTTGTGAACTGCTATAAAATGTTTGACAAAATCTTAAAAAGTGAGAAATCATTTTATTTTTATTTTTGTGTAACTATGGTAAACATATTTAAAATGTTAGTTCTCCGTATTCAATTTTAAATTTCTGGTTGCACATTTTCTTGTCATTTAGAATTAATCTGTATTGTTTAAATACTAATGCTATATACAGTATCCTAAAAGAAAATAATGTGGGGGAAAGTTTGGCATGTTAAATTCCTACTTATAGCATTTTTCATAATATCTTGATCCAACCTCCAAATAAATTATAAATATTTTTTTTGAGAACCAAATAAATTATAAAGATTGATGTTACAATTGTAATTTCAAAAAGGATTATGACGCATTGCTAAGTTAGGAATCTAATATTTCTAAAATTGTCATATCACTATTTGTAATTACCTTTAAGTATCAATTTTTTGGATGCAAAAGATTATATTTGGTATTGTGAAAGTAATAATTTTAGTATTAATGCTATACATTATGTCTTAAAAGAACATATTATTGCGAAAGTTATATATATAAGGTTTACTTGTAGCATTTATATAACATCTTCATCCAACTTGCAAATAAATAATAAATTACAATTGTAAATTCAAATAGGATTGTAAAGCAATTGCTAATTTAGCAATCTAATATTTCTAAAAGTAAACCGTAAAATTCAAAATCTAACTTTATATGCATGACGATGTATATTACGCACACATCATATTTATAAACAATGATAAGATTTCATGTACATTAATTTCATCATAGATTAATTAACTTGAAATTTCAATACTCTCAAATTAATGATCAGTGAAGTATCATCAAATAATATTTAAATTGCTTGAAATTTAGGTCTATAAGGCATTCACAAATTTATTTTTTCTGGAAGAAAGTCCGTTATATTTTGGTACCTTTTTAATATATATAACAAATTATACATGACAAACGACAACATCAAATGCCAAAAATATATTAAAAATGAACACAAAAAATAAACAGTTCTTTTTAACATATATATAATGAGTTGTTGTGTTTATCCTACTTGTTATGAAGATAATAAATCATGAGTAGAACTAGCTAGGGTGTTCCTAAGTTCACCAAGCCCCTTTGTGAACTCAACTCTAAAACCTATTGGATTGACTTCAAACGATGAATCCAAACCGTTGAAAGCTTCTACCTTACGGGTGATGCGTCTACATGTGAAAATGTTAAACTTTCGAATTAATTTAGTATAAAGTGAAGTGGTTAAAATTAGAAGGTTTATAAATTAATTTTAATGCATTCATTTTTTGGACGCCTGATAGGTTTAATTTATATATATGTTCGATCAGGTTTTCATCACATAATAGCACCAAATATCATGTATTTTAGTATAATTTAGGATTAAATATCCCTAGAATCGAGTTACTGCATTTGTCTATGTGAAATTCGCAGGAAAACAAGAAAAAGGACCAAAGTGCGTCCGCACTGACCCATAGTGCGTCCGCACTCAACACTTAGAAGAGAATCCAAGCTCCAGAAGAAATGTCCGAGAGGAGTGCGGACGCACTAAATATTGGTGCGGACGCATTTCCTACTTAGCCGAATTTTGGTGAAGAAATCCAGCAACTTAGAAGAAAAATGCGACCAGAGTGCGACCACAGGGGACCCGCATTTTGTACTTGGTGAAATTTCGACTCCTGAGCCAAAGAAGAACATAAAAATCCGAGAGGAATGCGGGCGCACTGAGAAGCAGTGCGGACGCACTCAGCACTTGGAGTGAAATTCAGAACAGAAACCAGAACACGTGCGGCCGCTGTGCGGACGCACCTGGGCCGCATTCAGCCTAAAAACTGCCATTTCGGAAGATTTTCTATTTTCGGCACATCAGACCACGTCCAAAAAGGTGGAAAATAGAAGGTGGAAACGTGGGGGACACGTTGGGACAGTTTTAGAGTGATTCCCCACGTCCATATGCTCCAGATCCATTATAAAAGAAAAGGAATTTCTTCTCCATAATCATCACCATTCTAAGAGAGAAATTCACGAGATAGAGCATCAACCACAGGAGCAATCAAGGAGAAAGAAGGCGAATCCTCACAGCAATTGCAAGGAAGACTAAGGTTTTGATTAGAGAAGGGTGTATTTTATTTCTCTAGTTAGTTTCTCTTTGTCTTTACTTATTTTGTTCTTGAATTCATGATGAATACTTGCTTCTCCATGAGAGACTAGTTTCTCTCTAGGGGTTTAGGTCATGTAGCATGAACTTGTTTAATTCTATTTTACTCGGATTTTAGTTTTTATTATGATTGTTTGATTTGATGTTAATTTCTGTGATTTATCATTTGCGATGTTCCATGATTTGTACTTGAATTGTAGCGTCCCGCTTTGATCATTTAGACCCAAAGTAGATTAGGATCATATAGAATAGTGCAACTTGTTGTGCTTGACTTGTAGCGTCCCGCTTAAGTCTTCTTGATTAAAAGTAGATTAGGATCATATAGGATAGTATAAATTGTGATTGCAAATACCTTGGGATTTGGATTTGAAGCGACCGTACTCTGTTATTCAAATCTGGAAATATAGAAATTAAGGTTAGGGTGTGGCGAAGGACTTAGCGGTGAAGCCAAAACTTGATTGGGACACCTTAGAACAAATATCGGTATATACTTTGAAGCACGTGATTAAATATCCCTCTAGGTTAGTGACAGCCCTAGAATTCGAGGCACATTAATCCGTCCACCCAAAGTATTTGTATTAATATTTGTTCCAAAGGCTAACTTAGGTTAGAAACCCCGTCATAATCAAACATGAATTTAAACAAACCGAGTAGATAGAATTAGTAAGGGATTGTGGACCGAATACCCCTAGACTTCTCAAACTTGATTGTCACCCAATTTTATTGCTTTTTGTTACGAACTTTTAATTACTTTAATTTTCCTTCAAACAACGATTTTACACAAAACCCCCCTTTTACTTTTATTGTTTAGTTTAGAAGTAGTTTTCTTTATTAAAAATTGGTATTTTCCTATCTCCTTGCGGATCGACACCTAAATACTACGATCGATAGGTTGTGCGCTTGCAACTAACCTATTTATTGAGTACGAAGGTTTTATAAATATTAAAGGCAAAAGAGTACAAAATCACTATATCTAAAATACTCAACA
This sequence comes from Carex parvula, assembly GCA_025461045.1. NCBI lineage: Eukaryota > Viridiplantae > Streptophyta > Magnoliopsida > Poales > Cyperaceae > Carex > Carex parvula. The sequence continues at coordinate 35,337 of JAJGRW010001239.1, read as the reverse complement.
AGCTTTTTGGCGCCGTTGCCGGGGAGAATAGGATAGATACTAGTTTTTATTTTAGGAAAGTACTTTTAATTCTTAGTTTCCTTATTTACTTTTCAGAAAATTAAAAATCCAAAAATAGTTTATTTCCTTTTTTTTTACAATTTCTGAAATTTACTTTCCTTATTTTAGAAAAATAAAAAAAAATATTTACTTTCCTTATTTTTCTGCACTTTACTATTCTCTATTCTCTCTCTTTCACATCACATCCCTTCTCTCATAAGTTTGAGCGCTGGCACCGGTCACAAGAAGTCAAACCGCGAAGATAAAAGCCGGCAAATCCTCTCTCCCTCAACCAATGGCAAGTCTAAATCCCAAACTAGGCATGCCTCGCACTTTTGAGGTGGAAGTGGAAGACTATCCGGAAGGGCTTCTCAATCAAGACCTCCACGATAACAATCCACCACCTCCTCCTCCGAACAACAACCAACCGCCACCACTTCCACACAACAATGAGCCACCTCCTATTCTCAATAACAATCCCTTGTTTGGTGTCAATCCAAATAACAACGGAAATGGCCGAAATCGCCAACAAGGCCACCGCTTCGGTTTCATTCCTCAAGGCCAAGATCCATGCGAAATTAAGCCCTCTCTAATCCACTTGCTTGGCCAAAGTCAGTTTGGGGGAGCCCTAAAAGAAGATCCACACGCCCACTTAGCGGTCTTCGAAGAGTCTTGTGGCACCTTCGCTCGAGAAGGAGAAGAGCTCGACAACCTCAAGCTCAAATGCTTCCATCTATCCCTCCGTGACAATGCAAGGACATGGCTAAGGACCGTGAATCGTGACAACATAAGAAGATGGGACGACATGGAGAAGTTATTCTTAGGAAAATACTTCCCTCCATCTAAAACCCAGCACTTCCGCACAAAGATCACGACATTCAAGCAAGCCGAGGGAGAATCTTTGACCGAGGCATGGGATAGATGGGCCGAGCTTCAATGCTTGTGCCCTAACCATGGTCTTGACATGTGGTTGCTCTTCCAATTCTTCTTTGCAGGTTGCACGATCGCCACCAAGACTCACTTGAATTCAGCCGCAGGGGGAAACATGTCAAAGATGGACCCCGAACAAGCCATGCTAATGATTGAGGACATGGCGATCAACCAAAGGGAATGGACGGCCGAAAGAGGTGGACGAACCCAAACCACACCGGGAATCCTGAAAACCGATGAAGTTACCGTCTTAAGAGCCCAAATGGAAGCCTTGCAACATCAAATGGCGCAAATGCAAAACGTCAAATCCGTGACGAACAAGGCTTCATGCGGCATTTGTGGAGAGTCGACTCATATCACCGCCGATTGTAAAGTCCTTTTAGAAGGAGAAGAAGTCGAACAAGTCAATGCAATGTTCTACAATCAAGGTGATAAGAGGAACGATCCGATCTACAACAAGGTTAGGCCTAATGATAATTTCAATTCGAATACATACAACCCTAACACAAGGTGGAACCATCCAAATTTCAAGTGGAGGACTGAAAATGAAAACTCAAACTCAAACCAATACCAAGGTAATTCCAATCAATACCAAAATCGGTCAAACCAAAACTCGTACCAAGGACCTTATCAAAACAACAAATTAGAAAAATTGATAGAGGGCCTTGTCATCTCTCAAAACGAGTTCATGAACCAACAAAGAAGCACCAATACCGATATTTCGGATTCCTTGAGAAATATGAACAATAGATTTGAGTTTTTAGAGACCAAAACAAAGATGCTAGAAACACAAATTGCACAACAAGCATCTTCATCCTCCCGTCAACAAGGAACGCTTCTGGGCAAACCCGACATCAACCCAAGAGAGCATGCGAATACCGTGACCTTGAGGAGCGGCAAGGAGTATGAAGGACCTACCATGCCCAATGAAGAGGAGCAGCAACCCCCCAAAGAAACACAACAAGTTGCAACTCCCCTTGATGCGACCACAACACCAACAAGTGCGGATACACCGCCATCGAAAAGCATCAAACAATGGGTAATTCAAGTTCTCCAAAGGTAAAAAATGCTGAAACTCCTAAGTACATTCCTCCACATAGGTTTGTACATTTTTCTCAAAGGTTAGTAAAGCATAAATTAGACCAATAATTTGCCAAATTTGTAGATCACCTAAAGAGATTGAATATCACCATCCCTTTTACCGAAGCAATTACCCAAATGCCCACTTACGCAAAGTTTTTAAAAGAAATTTTGTCCAACAAAAGAACACTTGAGGAAGTGGGTACGGTGTCCCTAAATGAGGAGTGTAGCGCCCTCTTCTTAAACAAGCTACCTCCAAAGCTTAAGGACCCGGGAAGCTTTGCCATCCCATGTAAGATAGGTGATACCAAATTTGATAGGTGTTTATGTGATTTAGGGGCAAGTGTTAGTCTCATACCAAAATCGGTATATCTAAGGTTGGACTTAGGGGAATTAAAACCAACAAGAATGTCCTTGCAATTGGCCGATAAAACAGTAAGGTTTCCCGAGGGAATTGTGGAAGATGTAATTGTCAAAATAGGTGAATACTTTGTGCCTATCAATTTTGTAGTTGTAGAAATGGAAGAGGACACTCATACCCCTATCTTGTTAGGGCGTGATTTCCTCATAACTGCAGGTGCAAATATTGATGTTAAAGAAGGAAAAATTTCCTTTGACATTGGTGGAGAAAAGGTAGACTTCCACATGTTTAAATCTATTAAATTTCCTTCTAATGATAATGACTCAATATGTAGGGTCGATGTTTTAGACTCTATAATTGATGATCATTTAGATAGGATGATGAAAGGAAAACAACTGGACGAAATCCTGAAAGAAACCGACCTCGAAACCGGCGAAAACTGCGAAAACAACCCTCAGTGCGTCCGCACCAATCATGAGTGCGTCCGTACTTTCACAGAAGAGGAGTCAGAGGCACTTGACCGAGCGCAATGCGTCCGCACCAGCCCACAGTGCGTCCGCACTTTGCCCAATTTGACCTCCGTGCGTCCGCACCCAGCCCGCACTGATGCCGCAGATGCCCAAATTTTGCTTACCCAGGCGCAGTGCGTCCGCACTGAATATGGGTGCGTCCGCACTCAGGCCCAAATAGCTCAAATCGAAGCCAATTCGACCAGTTCCGCACCACCGAAAGTCGAACTCAAGCCCTTGCCACCTACTCTTCGCTATGAGTTCCTGGGGACAGATGAAACATATCCGGTGATAGTCAATTCCGAGCTCAACAAAGATCAAACCGAGAAGCTCCTTCATGAACTAAGATTGCATAGGAAGGCTATCGGGTACACAATCGATGATCTAACCGGAATTAGCCATTCCTTTTGCATGCACAGAATCTTAATGGAGGATGATCACAAGCCTTCTATCGAATCTCAAAGGCGACTCAATCCGAATCTCAAGGAAGTCGTGAAGAAGGAAATCATCAAACTCCTAGATGCCGGTATCATCTACCCAATCTCCGATTCAAAATGGGTAAGTCCGGTTCATGTTGTGCCAAAGAAAGGAGGTACCACCGTGGTGAAAGGCGAAGGCGACAAGATGATATCAACAAGGGTGGTGACCGGTTGGTGAATGTGCATCGACTACCGCAAGCTAAATAATGCAACAAGGAAGGATCACTTCCCTCTACCGTTTGTCGACCAAATGCTCGAAAGACTCGCTTACCATTCACATTTTTGCTACTTAGATGGGTATAGTGGTTTCTTTCAAATTCCAATTCACCCCGATGACCAAGAAAAAACAACATTTACTTGTCCCTATGGTACGTTCGCGTACCGTAGGATGCCGTTTGGTTTATGTAATGCACCAGCCACATTCCAAAGAGCCATGATGGCTATATTTTCTGATTTGTTAGAAAATTCTGTGGAAGTTTTCATGGATGATTTTTCGGTATTTGGTACTTCATTTGACAATTGCTTGACCAATTTAATCAAAGTTTTAGAACGTTGTGAGCAGGTCAATTTAGTACTCAATTGGGAGAAATGTCATTTTATGGTGCAACAAGGAGTTGTCCTAGGCCATGTGGTGTCATCCAAGGGATTAGAAGTCGACAAAGCCAAGGTAGAGGTGATAGAGAAATTGCCCTATCCTACATGCGTAAAAGATGTGCGAAGCTTTCTAGGCCATGCGGGATTCTATAGGCGGTTCATCAAGGATTTTTCAAAAATTTGCAAATCTCTTACTAATTTGACAATGCAAAATGTTGAATTTAAATTTGATGAACCTTGCATTGAAGCTTTTTGCAGGATTAAAGAAGCACTAATTTCAGCTCCAATTCTCCGACCTCCGAATTGGGATGCCCCTTTTGAAATTATGTGTGATGCAAGTGACTACGCCGTAGGAGCCGTCCTAGGACAGCGAGCCGATAACAAGCCACATGTGATATATTACGCAAGCAAGGTGTTAGATGAAGCTCAAATGAATTACACCACAACCGAAAAGGAGTTCCTAGCGGTAATTTTCGCCATCAACAAATTTCGACAATATTTGGTGGGATCTAAGGTGGTGGTGTATACCGATCATGCGGCAATCTGTTACCTTCTCAACAAGAAAGATGCCAAACCACGCCTAATTCGGTGGATCCTCCTACTCCAAGAGTTCGACCTAGAGATTAAAGATAAGAAAGGGACCGAAAACTCTGTGGCGGACCACCTTTCACGCATCAATAACACACCGAAAGAAGGGGACTTGCCAATCGACGATTCATTCATTGATGAGCAGCTATACGCGATACATAGCCTAGACGCCCCTTGGTATGCGGATTATGTTAATTACTTAGCATGTGGGTTGATACCCCTGGAACTCTCTTACACACAAAGGAAGAAATTCTTTTCAGATGTTAAAAACTATTATTGGGATGAACCTTTGTTATTTCAATTGGGGGTAGACGGTATACATAGGCGTTGTGTACCACAAGAAGAGGTAAACCAAATTCTCCAATGTTGCCATTCATCCGCCTATGGAGGACACGCCTCAACCGACAAAACTGCAGCAAAAGTTCTCCAAGCCGGATTCTATTGGCCGACGATTTTCAAAGATGCGCGAGACTATGTGCTTAAGTGTGACAAGTGTCAACGAACCGGCAACATATCAAAGAGACATGAGATGCCTCTCAAGGGGATCCTAGAAGTGGAGATTTTCGATGTATGGGGAGTTGACTTCATGGGCCCTTTTCTGAGTTCATGCAACAACAAGTACATCCTTGTAGCGGTAGATTATGTGTCAAAATGGGTAGAAGCCGTGGCAAGCCCAACCGCCGACTCCGCCGTGGTAAGAAAGCTTTTTCAAAGAATTATTTTTCCTAGGTTTGGAGTACCTCGAGTGGTGATTAGCGATGGCGGATCTCATTTCATCAACCGCCAATTCGACAATCTCCTACTCAAATACAGAGTCAAGCACAAGGTAGCCACACCTTACCACCCTCAAACAAACGGGCAAGTTGAAGTTTCCAATCGGGAGATAAAAATCATCTTACAAAAGGTCGTCAACACATCGAGAAAAGATTGGTCGCTAAAACTTGATGAATCGCTTTGGGCATACCGCACCGCTTACAAGACACCAATAGGTATGACTCCCTTTAAATTGGTCTATGGCAAACCATGTCATTTGCCGGTCGAACTCGAGCACAAGGCATATTGGGCGATAAGAGCGCTAAATTTCGATCTAAAAGCCGCCGGTGCGAAACGAATTCTCAACTTACATGAGTTGGATGAATTGCGCCTCAATGCATATGAAAATGCCAAGCTATACAAAGAAAAGACAAAGAGGTGGCATGACAAACACATCATAAAGCGAGAATTTCACGAAGGAGATGTGGTCTTGCTATACAATTCGCGACTTCGCCTCTTTCCCGGTAAGTTGAAGTCAAGATGGAATGGCCCCTACCAAATCCGGAAGGTTTTTAACAATGGAGCAATCGAGATTTGGAGCAACAACACGGGTTCTTTTAAGGTAAATGGGCAGCGCCTTAAGCACTTCAACCATGAAGATCCAATAGAAAAGGTAGACGGATCCTACCTAGCCAACCCTACTCGTCAATAAGCAAAAGCCATGTCGAGCTCACGACGTAAAATTGAGCGCTTCTTGGGAGGCAACCCAAGGTTTTACTGTTTTTATTTACATTTTAATTTTTACTTTTTCAAAAATTACAATTTTTAATGATTCAGCCAATTTTTTAGGTCAAAAACTCATGAAAATAACCTGAGTGCGTCCGCACTAAACTTCAGTGCGTCCGCACTACCTACTTAGAAAAATTTTCAGACAGGTTAAACCATCAAAATTGGCCAGACCGAGCGCAATGCGTCCGCACAAAAATCTGGTGCGTCCGCATTTTCTACTTGGCCGAAAGACGGGGAGAAAATTGAAGAAGATGCGACCGCAGGAGACACGCACAAGGGTCGCATCTGGCTAACCGAGAGGAATGCGCCCGCACAGGAGCCGCACAGAGGCCGCACTTAGAATTTTGACAATTTTTCTATCTCCAAAGCCTTAGTGCGTCAGCACCACATCCCCGTGCGTCCGCACGCAGAAAAAATTCCTTTTTAAACCTAGGCGCCCCTTCACCTTTTCTCTCTCTCCCATTTTCCTCTTTTCGGTTTTTCTCTAAAATTGGCCGAATCTCTCCCTCAATCTCTTCTCTCCCTCTCCTACAACAAATCTCTCCTCTTCTCACCTTCACCAAGCATTTCCCCCTTCTCTCCTAGCCCTAGCCGCCGCCATTGCCGCCCTCCTCTCATTTTCAAGCCACCTCGCCACCTTTTCGCCGTTCGAGCACCAAAACCAAGGGATTTAGCAATCTACAACCGGGTTTGATCTCTCTTACTCTTTAATTTCACAATTTCATGGTTAAAACCTAGAGATCGGTACCAAATTTGGCCAATTTGACCAAAATTTCACCAAAACCCTCGGTTCACCATTGACAGTACCCCCGTGCGACCTCCGTGCGTCCGCACTAGACCCGCACTCAACCATTAATTTCAAAATTTAACCGAATTTTCTTAACTGATTTATGCGACCGCAGTGCGTCCGCACTTGGGCCGCATATTTCTCTGTTTAGGTTAAATTTCATATTTTTGAGTTGCGGTTTGGGAATTGGTGCTTAAATCTCTTTGTTAAGAATTTTTCTTGCAGGTTACCATGTTTAAAAAAAAGAAACTAGCTGGCAAGAAGCGAAAGGGTGAGGAAGGGCCATCTAGCCAATCGAACTATCCACCGGCCAAGCCCTTGAATGACGAGCAACGAAGCCGCAAGAATTTCAATGAGCGGCGCCGAACCGTTGAACCGTCTCGTTGGATCGATGTCGAGGCCCTCGATGTCCTAGGTCTCACCAACTCGGTCCAGATGCTAACCTCGCGACTCGGACTTTGGGATTTCCTTAGCGATGAAGTCCCAACCTACAAGGGAATCACACTCGAGTTCCTCTTCTCCGTTGAGTTCGACCGAGGTAGGCGTGTCCTTGAATTCAACCTCGGCGGGTATGCTCATTCCATGAATTCCGCCGAGCTCATGTCCCTTCTCCACATACCCAATGCCGATGTCAATGCAATGCGCATAACCACCGATTTCTTCCATGACATGTCCGTTGCACAATTCCGACGCCTAACTTGTGAAGATGGCATTCTCGGCCACCAAAGGACAAAGAACATTCTCCACCCCACCTTACGATACATTCAGCGAGTACTTAGCTATTCCATATTTGCTCGGGGGGAGACTGCCTCGGTCATTAACATCAAGGAACTATTCTACATGTGTTGTATGTTGCGAAGAAACAACGAAGAAATGAACTACATGCCTCACATTGGCTACATGCTAGCCAAGCATCTCCACACCGTAGCAACAAATAGGCAGCAGCATGGTAAGATCCGAGTGGGGGGTATTATCACAAAAATTGCGAGAGCTCTAAATTTGCCATTTGGGGATGATATTGTGGATGGTCCAACCCTTGTCGATCTACAAGGCTTAGTCCGTGCAACGTTGATTGAGAGATCCATGTATGATGAATACTGGATCAACATTGGTCCAGGGACAATCCGACACCGGCTACCTCTTCAAATCGATATCGATCCGTTGAATGATGCGACACGGCGCATCGCAGACGACCCCATTCCACCTGACGTACCACCACCAGCTCAAGCCGCACCTCCACCTCAAGCAGGTCCAACCAACCAACAATTGATGGATTACATGATGGACTTCCGCCTTTACCTCGACGGGCGTCTCAATGACATCGAGACAACAGCCAACAATGCCATGTACTATGCTCAAATGGCCTGCCAGCAAATCAATGCCGATTTTGAACATGAACCACCTACTCCACCTCATGTTAGGCGTGCAGGCCAAGCAGCGGAGCAACAACAACAAGCAGCGGCAGCAAATGCACCTCCCAATGGCAGTGATGATACCGAGGAGGAGGATCAAGAGCAAGAGGATGAGGATGAGGACATGGATGATGGAGGCGACGCCTCGTGAGGCCGCTTTGCCTCGTACTACCACCGACTTCCGCCAATAAGTTAAGTCCATATTTCTTCTTATTTACTTTTGTTTATTTTCAGCATTGGGGACAATGCTTGATTTAAGCTTGGGGGATGGGAAGAAAATGTATCTTGCATGTGCATTTAGGATCATGTTTAATTTCAGTAATTTTAAAATTTTTAGATATGATAAATTTGGGTGATTGACGAAAATTAGGGATGTTCATGCAATTTTTGCGAATTTTAGGTAAAACCCTTGGAACAATTTGAAATGACCACATAATTGGGCGAAAAACTTTGTGGAAATAAAGGTTGATGAAATTAGAACGTTTGGAATTTAAATGGATTAGAGAAGCTATTTATATTTGGAACTTTTAAGTTTAGAAAAATTGAGATATCCACAAGTATGAAAGAATACTTAGGGATGTGTGTATTCATGGTATATGCATAAATGTTGAAAAATTGGGTAAAAATTGAAAATTTTGGAAAATAAAAAGTGACTCCAATGACCTATGTTACGGCTTCATGACGTACTTATGGTTATGAGTCCTTAGCACTCTTGCTCCGCTAGTCTCCCGATAAAATTGACATTCGTGTTAGTGGAAGGGTTAGACTAAGAGCATGCAAAGCACCCTTGAATTAGAACGGTTGGGTACGGTTAACTACTTGTAACCAACCGGTGCTTAATTAAGGATAGGGAAAATAGTGCTAAATCATAAAAGAAAAATTCAAAATGAGAAAATCAAAAGCAACAACAAAAATGAGAAAATGCATGTATCAACACACGTAGTCCGCAAAATTTCTAACCTAAGTTTGATTCAAGCTTGGGGGAATTTGAAAATTCCATGTTTAAGATAGCATTTCTTTTAATCAATTTGGGTAAACAAAGTTCATGAATTCTAGACCTTTAAGGAAATAAAAGTTAGAGTAATCGAATTGTGGGTTGAGTCATAATTATCCAAGGGTTAAACTTGAAAATTGGGAAATTTGCATGAGGGTTTTTAATTTTTGACAAGATCATACAAATTTTTCATTTAATTATTGATATAAGGTGTACCACTGGGATCTAATTGATAGCTCAAGTTAGGTTTTGCTTGAGGACAAGCAAAGTTCAAGCTTGGGGGAATTTGATAGGTTTAATTTATATATATGTTCGATCAGGTTTTCATCACATAATAGCACCAAATATCATGTATTTTAGTATAATTTAGGATTAAATATCCCTAGAATCGAGTTACTGCATTTGTCTATGTGAAATTCGCAGGAAAACAAGAAAAATGACCAAAGTGCGTCCGCACTGACCCATAGTGCGTCCGCACTCAACACTTAGAAGAGAATCCAAGCTCCAGAAGAAATGTCCGAGAGGAGTGCGGACGCACTAAATATTGGTGCGGACGCATTTCCTACTTAGCCGAATTTTGGTGAAGAAATCCAGCAACTTAGAAGAAAAATGCGACCAGAGTGCGACCACAGGGGACCCGCATTTTGTACTTGGTGAAATTTCGACTCCTGAGCCAAAGAAGAACATAAAAATCCGAGAGGAATGCGGGCGCACTGAGAAGCAGTGCGGACGCACTCAGCACTTGGAGTGAAATTCAGAACAGAAACCAGAACACGTGCGGCCGCTGTGCGGACGCACCTGGGCCGCATTCAGCCTAAAAACTGCCATTTCGGAAGATTTTCTATTTTCGGCACATCAGACCACGTCCAAAAAGGTGGAAAATAGAAGGTGGAAACGTGGGGGACACGTTGGGACAGATTTAGAGTGATTCCCCACGTCCATATGCTCCATATCCATTATAAAAGGAAAGGAATTTCTTCTTCATAATCATCACCATTCTAAGAGAGAAATTCACGAGATAGAGCATCAACCACAGGAGCAATCAAGGAGAAAGAAGGCGAATCCTCACAGCAATTGCAAGGAAGACTAAGGTTTTGATTAGAGAAGGGTGTATTTTATTTCTCTAGTTAGTTTCTCTTTGTCTTTACTTATTTTGTTCTTGAATTCATGATGAATACTTGCTTCTCCATGAGAGGCTAGTTTCTCTCTAGGGGTTTAGGTCATGTAGCATGAACTTGTTTAATTCTATTTTTCTCGGATTTTAGTTTTTATTATGATTGTTTGATTTGATGTTAATTTCTGTGATTTATCATTTGCGATGTTCCATGATTTGTACTTGAATTGTAGCGTCCCGCTTTGATCATTTAGACCCAAAGTAGATTAGGATCATATAGAATAGTGCAACTTGTTGTGCTTGACTTGTAGCGTCCCGCTTAAGTCTTCTTGATTAAAAGTAGATTAGGATCATATAGGATAGTATAAATTGTGATTGCAAATACCTTGGGATTTGGATTTGAAGCGACCGTACTCTGTTATTCAAATCTGGAAATATAGAAATTAAGGTTAGGGTGTGGCGAAGGACTTAGCGGTGAAGCCAAAACTTGATTGGGACACCTTAGAACAAATATCGGTATATACTTTGAAGCACGTGATTAAATATCCCTCTAGGTTAGTGACAGCCCTAGAATTCGAGGCACATTAATTCGTCCACCCAAAGTATTTGTATTAATATTTGTTCCAAAGGCTAACTTAGGTTAGAAACCCCGTCATAATCAAACATGAATTTAAACAAACCGAGTAGATAGAATTAGTAAGGGATTGTGGACCGAATACCCCTAGACTTCTCAAACTTGATTGTCACCCAATTTTATTGCTTTTTGTTACGAACTTTTAATTACTTTAATTTTCCTTCAAACAACGATTTTACACAAAACACCCCTTTTACTTTTATTGTTTAGTTTAGAAGTAATTTTCTTTATTAAAAATTGGTATTTTCCTATCTCCTTGCGGATCGACACCTAAATACTACGATCGATAGGTTGTGCGCTTGCAACTAACCTATTTATTGAGTACGAAGGTTTTATAAATATTAAAGGCAAAAGAGTACAAAATCACTATATCTAAAATACTCAACAACGCCTTTTGACCACTTGACTCTATGCAATTTTCACATGTAGATGCATCACTCGTAAGATAGAAGGATTTCAACGGGTTGGATTCGTCGTTTGAAGTCAATCCCGAAAGTTTTAGAGTTGAGTTCACAAAGGGGTTTGATGAACTTAGGAACACCCTAGTTCTACTCAATAAATCATTGCAATATCCTCTAAAAGTTACTAATTAAAAGTTTCTCATTCTACAATACAATAAATTGAATACAGTAAAATTAACAGTTTGGTCATTTTATAATTTATTGAAGAGAACCACCACGCAAAGCTAGAACAAGATGGAGAACAGATCCTCCATGGATGTTATATTCTGCTGCCGTCTTGTTGTTAGCCATCTGCTTCCCTGTATAAATTAACCTTTACAAAAAGAGAAAGAGAGAGAAAACTCAGTATATTAAGATTAATTGCTTATACATTTGAAACATACAACAATTGCACTTAAGTAGGCATTATTTTATTTTATTTTATTGCTAGGATGACACGTACACATATATATACAGATGATGCTACCATTAACCATTAATGACAATCTATGCATAGTGCGGATTGGTCCGTACTATATATGAATTAATATTTTTGTTTTCAATGTTCAAACAGTTGATTTGAACTGTTCAACGTGATCTCAATATCAAAATGTACATGCATACTAAATTTTATATTATTTAGAAACTTTTTACTATTTTTTAGATAGGTAGAAACTCACTACTTTTGAATGGTATATAATTTTTAGATCAAGTAATTTGTATCTATTTGAAAAAATAGTAATTTAAAAAAATGTATATTTTGATATACAAATAATCAATTTTCATATGGAGATCATGTTTAACTGTTTAGATCAATTGTTTGCACATTAAAAACCAAGATACTGATCCATAGTATACAGGAAATAAATATGCTGTTTTTCCTTAGACTAACAGGAACTTGTTATTCCGATTCCAACTGTTCAACTTTTTTCCATGCGCGAATCTCAACGAATTTTTTTTCATGCACAAATCTCAAAGAATATCATCGGTTGGGATCGGAATACCAGGAACCTGTTATTCG
>JAJGRW010001239.1:0-16485 GCA_025461045.1 Carex parvula | reverse complement strand
TTTCCTCGAAGTTCTCAGCTTTGATGATTACCATTAATTCAAAGGGTCGATGGAATTTTATGAAGCTCCGATGTGATTTTTCCATCTTTGAGGGAGTTGCATTCTCTGAAATGTCATCATGATATTCTGGGAGAATGCACGGGTGGGAAGTCGATATTTCCAGAACTAAAAAAACTTCACTTGAAACGGTTGCAGCGTATTGAACGAACTGCCTATTTATTCTTCTTTGCCCTCAGTGGTAGAGTTTACATTGTCAGAGTGTCATAAACTTCGTATATTGAAACAGTATTGTATAGGATGCCTTCCCTTTCTCACTTGAGCATAACTCATGTCTGCAACGTTTTAAGTTATATTCCCTTCAATCCCCTTGAGGTTATGCACCTTTCGGGTATTAAAACTTCGCTTTGATGGAGGGTCAGAGTTCCTTATTACCTGAGAAGTTAGTAATATAGATTGATGAGATTTTCTCTAGAACTAAATGAGAGCAATGGTTTCCAATTTTAACTTACCTGCACCTAGGCAGCAGTAGAATTCGGAGCCTCTCAAGTAAGAAAGCTGCCATCACTGCGTACACTTTTGATAACAGACTACCGTGGAATAGATATACGGAGATGAAGAAAGTTGGTTCAACCGATTAACATCCCTAAAAGCTCGAGTTCCGTGATTGTTTCGAGTTGAGATGCCTTCCTTCCCAATTACATATGCTCACTTCCTGAAGATTCTACACATTAAAAGTTGCCCTGAGATGCTTTCATTACCGGAAACTTTACCACAGAACCTGTAGAACTATACATCGAAAATGCCCAAATCTAATACACCGTGCCAACCCAATCAAGGAGAAGATTGGCATAAGATATCTCATTCCTTCCTCCACTTGAATGCAGAATGGGAACAATACAGGTACAATCTCGCTACTCATTTTTATCTTTCAAATTAAGGTGGATTATCAATATAGGCAAATCTCTAACTCTTTCTATTTTTCTTATTTTGTTCTTTTCAATATTATGGAGAACGTATATTTTGATCTGCATTAGGCATACATAAAATCTGCACTAATTCATAATGGCTTCTCCTTTAAGTCACACAATTGATTTCATATCCTTCTATACAGGTCCCAAGACCAGATCAAACACTAACCCGTCGCCGGTCGCTGTCCTAAAAATAAATAAATAAAACCACAAAAATTATAACGGGACCAAAAAAAAACCCAAATACTTGTGTGCCAAGACCAAAAACCCATCGCGCCTTGGGGTCAAAATCCTCCCGCTGACCCAATAGGCCAATGACTTTCTCTCTTGCTCTCTCGCCTCAGACCCGAACCTCATCACCGCCTTAGACCCCACCCTAAACCCTCTCCCCACCATCCTCTCTTCCTCCGAAGCTCCCATTTTCCTTCCTCCTCTCTCTCTACCGAGCACTGAGCCCAAAACCTCCCCCCCTCTGTCTCTCTCTCTGAGCCCGAGTCAGCACCAAGCACTGTACTCAACTGGTACTCTCTCCCGTTCCAAAATATCGTACAGATCAACGCTCAATCCGTGGGTACCAACTGGCCGAGAGCTTTGGTCGTGGTGAATTTGGTACGATTGCTATTACTCCATCTCCAATTATTTCCTTTTTGAGTTGATTCCATGACTTTATGTTAATTTTTCTGCGGCGCAAGCATATTATTAGATCATAATTGATTTAAGAGAAGAGAACCCTGGTCTCGGGTTTCTGACAATGTAACGGACCGGTACAAGAGATGCTAAATCCGAACCAAAGAAGCGTTCTGACAGCTCAGCAATAGTTCTTGTTACTAAAGTCTTATTCAGTAAACCTATAGTTCTTATTACAGTAATTTATTCTGACAAAAATGCCCTTTGTAGATCATCCTTGGTTGCAAAACATCAAGAAAAGTATCCCATTTTACTGTAGTTTCTTATACAGTAAAACTATTCTGTCGAAATGCCCTTGTAAATCATCTTGGTTGAAAAACTGTTGAGGTGGACTGATTAATTGACACAATGAGAGATTCTAATCCTCGTGAAGTTTGTAAACTATCTTCTGTTGTTAGTTTACCATTATTTGACTTATTTGGTGTAAAATTTGCAAGTTGGGGTAAAGTGAGGCTAATTTTTTAAATTGGGAGGAAAAATCGTGGGGTTGATTGAGGATTGATAATTGATCGGTCTAATTAAAGCATTTGGTCTTTTCTTAAGTAGCTCGAGCTAGTTGTGGTTGAAAATGTGCTTTTATCCTTGGTTGCAAACAGTTACGACAGGTTAGTATTATTTTCAATTATATATGACATTAATTTTCACAATTATTAAAGAAGTTTGTTGTAATGTATTCTTTTTCGTGTTTATATAAGAAAAAAGAGGAATCACTTGATAATTATTCTTATTGACAATTACTAATAGACTTTAAATCTTAAATCAAACTTAGGCCCAATAACTATCATGCTTATTTCCATGACTGGGTACAACAGTGATTTTTGCTTCAAAATCATTAATATTTACTATGATATTTTGCTGTCAAGCTATCGTTTATGTCAACTTGAGCATCAAGCACTTTGTTAAATTAGATGCTTGGATGATTTTATTATTGTTTCTGTATTTTACTTTCATTTTTATTCAATGTTTGTTTTGGGGTTTGTTCAGGGAAAGAGGTCGACTAGTGGCGATCCAAAGGAGACTAAACTGGAGCTACGATGCTGATTTGATTTCAGTGACTTATGTTAGCATGATGAAGCAACAAATGATGGAGATAGGTAATCAAATTTTTTAATAGAAGTTTCAGAGATTCCATCAGTTCGAAAACTCTCTCGTTGTACGATTGTTTTTTTTTAATTCATTGACACAATAAATATTAGAGGTGGCAATTGACGGGTCTGGTCCAAATCAGGTTTAGGTCGGTTTGACTTCGAATGATTGTCGGATTTGGGTCATCATGGGTCAAGTCGGGTTTTGGGTTGTCACCTCTAACATATACCAAAGAGAAGGATGAGTGTGAATTTGAAATATATATACTGTAACCTTTATGGTTCCACTGATGCTGGTTGCCTGCTATTTGCTCATTTTAATTCATATCCCATCAAAATCCACACAGGCTATAATGCTGAGAAGCTACCATTAGGAAAACTTAGCGAATCTACAATACTAAAGGTTAGGAATTGAAATTAGTATACTTATAGCTCAAGTCTCTATTTGAGATTATGTTATTTGGTACATTACCAAAATACAATTTTTTATTCTTTGGTAATTGGTATATGTTTGAAATACTTACAGTGGCATCTATACAGGGATATGAAGTACTAAAGAGAATTTCAGATGTTATTGGCGCAGAATATCAACACTTGAACAATTGAGCAGGTATTTTTTTTTCTCTCCTTGTACTGGGAAAATACCAGACAGTACTTGCTGGTCCTTAGTGAAATATTTTTTTTTTATTGTTTTTATTGATGCATAACTTGACATCAAGCCTCTATCTAGCTTTCGGCTCGTTACAACAATTTGGTACCCCTGTAACTACTGGTACTGAATCCAATTTACATGATGCTGAATCTCTTAGTTTAGACTTGTTGCCCTGAAAAAGATTTCACTATTTAATTTTCATTGGATAACATTTTTTTCTCTTTTATTGCAGAGAGTTATATACAGTAATACCTCATGATTTTGGTTTTGAAAAAATGAGCAAGTTTCACATTTTTAAATGTTTAAATTTACTTTTGTTGTTTTTAAACCTCAAGTTCTTGTAGTATAACTTGAGACTTCTGAAATGCAGGTCAGTTTGTCATTGATACCCCCCAAAAATACTAATTTAATATTTATGTTTCCAAGTTAATGATAGGGTTATCATTGACTAATTGATTTTTAAACAAAGAAAGAAAACAAAGATGTTCAGTTTGTAATTCTTATTAGAGGAGGGATCGGATGACACCCTACATTCTCAAAGTCCAAACGGTCGATCTAAACCGTTCAATATGATGGATATATTAAAATGTGCTTGCAGATCAAATTTTACATTTTTTGAATTTTTTTTACTATTTATTAAGATGGGTACAAAAATTCAATGGTCTGGAAACAACGATTTTGTAAAATACTTAATAAATAGTAAAAAAAATTTAAAAAAAATGTAAAATTTGATCTGCAAGCACATTTTAATATATCCATCATATTGAACGGTTTGGATCGATTGTTTGGACTTTGAAAACTTTGAAAATGCACGGTGTCATCCGATGTCACCAAAAAAGGGTGTCATCCGATCCCTCTTCTTATTATGTCTATATAGCATGGATCAGTAGTCTAATCATATGATTTAATAAATAGTTCATATTTGTTATATGAGGTTGGTTTTAGTTTACTGTGTTTTCTCTGGTCAGTAGATATGAACTGTGTGAGTATATTTACTTTGTTAACTATTTGGAATTGCTTTATGGGTAATATGTTTACTGTGTTTTCTCTATGTTAGTAATTGACAGGATGGTGGGTCCTACGCGCAGCGTGATCTTGTGGAGTACCTAAAAGGCATCGAGTCGAGAATATAAGAACTAGCATTTCATTACCATGCACCATTCACATGGTTGGTCATTCTAAAATTTTATGTTTGATAGTTACTGATGGAGTTTGTAATTTTGTAAAATAATATCAATGTATACTTTTGTGTGTTGTAAATAATATTATTGTTGGTAATGATCAAGATTTATGAGCTGTGTTGTTTTAGTGTTTTTTTTGTATATATGAAACATTATATGCTCATTGAAATGAATTAAATTGAAGAAGAAAAAGATATCAGCGACCGTTTTTTCACCATCAGTGACTGACTTTTGGACGCTGAAGGTCTTTTCGTGACGTCAGCAAATATTATCAGATACTAATTTCGAATCATATTTTTACAAACTTTTTCGAATCAAATTCAAATCGAATTACAAACTACGAATTTTTTGTGCAGCCCTAAATCAATGAGACAATATTTTTTTGACTTAATTAACGAGGCACAAAATTGATGTAAATCATATAAATAATAATAATCATATAAATGCGATATAATAACATAGTAGCCCCTATTGTAATTAATGCTATTTTAAACTCTCTAATTCACGTTTGGAAGTCGTTTAATTTTACCTGAAATAGCCCCTCATGTTATTCAATTCAACTATTATGACAATTTTAATGGGACTCCTCTCACTGACAGAATAGTGTCGGAATATGCAATTTTTAAGAAGTATTTGTATGAGACAAGTAATCAATACTTATGAGGACGTTCCGTGTAATTAGATTTTAATATATTAAGAGCATCTGTATCTCTGAAACTATTAGAGTTTCTAATCTGACGTGGCAGTTGCTAAATCAGATTCAGAAATACTGTGGACCCAAATACTGGGGACCGCACAGGCATTCTGCGGACCCCTGACTGGGTCCGCAGAATGGTTCTGCGAATCCATTTTTTTTTTGTTGTTTTACGGAGGCATAGGCCGCACAGCTACATATCTCAAAGTTTTGGTTTTTTTAGTATTTGTTGGTTTCTAGGGATGCGTGCCAATGTTTGAAAACGGAATGAAAGTTAAAGTTGAAAACGGGATGAAAACAAAATATGGATCCGCATCGGTATTCTGCAGTCCCGCTGAAATGGGTCCGCAAAATGTCGATGCGGCCGTGCTAGAATTCGAATTCCCACCAAACGATGGTTATTTGGTTTATTTTTTTTTTTTGAAATGTTAGAAATAAAATTTCGGCAATTAGGCTTGACATAAAATCCTTACTTTTTCCAGCTGGAGATATCACATTAAAATTATTATTATTTTTTCATTCCAAGCTACCCGATTTATATATTTGATATGCACATATATATGATATATATATGGCTGCCACTTGCTTTGGGTCCGAGACTAATAATTCCAATTCCAATTAATTAATAGTTCCAATTATTGATCTAGTTGTTCCTTCCCATGTTTTGCTGTAGAATAGAATAAATTTACGCTGACCTAAATTGTTTATTTTAAGTTAGATCGACCTAAAATGTTTTCGTTTGGTTGCGGAATAAAATTAGCTGATCTAATTAAGCTGGAGAGAGAAAATAGCAAAAATCTTCTTTAATAATTACTAGCAGCTAGCAAATTCTACGGATGAAGTAGGTACCAATTAGATAGATGATTCAACTTGCGTTGATTTCAAGTTAAACTACGTCATCTTATGACCGTCTAATAAATTTGTATTTGACGACTTAAGTAAGGATTAAGCATACTAATGATTAAAAACCGTGTTGCTTGGTGAGAGAGTATTCCAAGACATATTCCAAGTCCATACAAATGGGTGCTCTCCTCTAGGCTTGAATGCACCTAAAGGAAGTGGCCCCTGCCTCCGTAGACTCTGCAAAACTGAATGCAAGTACTTTTTTTTTGACTAGTATGACACATTACAGCCTATATAATATGAATTTCAAAATATATCAAATTGATTTTAAATGACCAATCTAAATCGATCTACTTTTAGTTGTGCGTTTATATGTAAAATTTATAATTTTTCGAATTTTTTTAGTATCAAGTCAAGTGGTCAACTGTGGGAGTTTCTAAAGATAATTTCAATGCATTCATTTTTCAACATTTTTGACCGCTTGACTTGATAATAAAATAACTTGAAATAAATATAATTTGCATGTAAACACATCACTCATAGAGTAAATCAGTTTGAACGGTTTGAATTCATCATTTGAAATCTATCTAATAAATTTTGGAGTTGGCATCCTATAACCAATATCATACTAGTCAGACTATTTATTCTTTGATTTAATCCTCAATCAAACATAAACATGCATGGGGCATTCTTTTGATTTTGATTAACTAATTACTTACTGCTGTCCCTGACCTGATGCCATTTCAAAATGGTTTTAATATACAATTTGAGACTAGGGTAAAAGAGGTACCACTGACAAATGAGCATCTATCTCTTCATATATGAATACTTTAGTTCTTTAATTTGTTTTTGAAAGCCCCCTCTAACCCTCTTAATATATTTGAATATTAGTATGTGCGTTCCGTTGTTTCAGATAAGCAAGATGTAACAACATAAACAATTACAACCTTTGAAGACGTGTAATCACCGATTTTTTTTTTCATAATAGCATTAAAAAATAAAATTATATTAAATTTGTAACATTATTTTTACAAAATGTTCAAAATTATCAAGACCATAATGATTCATTACGGCTCAACAGTCACGGTAAATTCCAACAGCTCAAAATTAAGCAATAAGAAACCGCTATATATGTATAACAGCCGCTCCTCTTGTTTCTTTTGCTTTTTAAGTAAATAAGCCGCTATATATAACACGTTATTAAATTATTAATTACCCTAAAAAAAATACTATAGGACAATTCCATGCACAAAATAGCCGTAATGATATTAATATAATAATTTGCCGAAAGCCATACACTTATTATTATTATTATTAAAAAATAATAATTGTCAAATATTCAACATTTATCTTGCAATTAAATAATTTATAAAATATTAGATACCACAGGATGATTTTTTATGTAATAATAAAATTAATTTGTAAATCAATTCACTTGAAAGGACAATTTAAATCAATTTGTAACAATAAAATGCAAGTTGGATTTAACAAACTTTCAATAAAAATTAAGGGAATTGTCATTTATTAGTAAGTTTGATTATTCCAAATCGAAAAGAAATCCTCTAAGAAAATCGGAGAACATATATTCATATCGGAGAACCCAAGAAATTATATTCATTCGGAGCCGTATTTTCACATAAGTTAAAAAAAAGATGTACCGTACTTGTAGAGATCAAACTAGTATCATGCCCGTGCATTGCAACGGGGGCATTTTATAAGAGGAAAAATATATTTTTATAAAAAAATCATACCAATAAAAATAATAATTATTCAAAAATTGAGAGACATGCTAATAAAATTTATATGATTATGTATTTTTAATTGCCTTAAAACGTGATCTCTAATAATAATTTGATGATGTACATAATAAGTATCTTTAAGTACCAATGATATCAAATAGTAGCTCGATTCTAATATAATACCAAATATCGTATAATAATTCAATATCGACATACAACATGATATCAAATAACATTAAATATATACACTGATATTTTTACAAAGTTACAAACTCCATTAGTTACAAACTCTAATAAATCAATTGTACTGCTACAGAGAGAAATTGCCTCGAAAATTAAGTGCAAACCAAACCTAATTATTACAAGTAGAAATTACGATTTACATATTTTTCAAAATGGAATTACAAAATCCTGAAAGGGTACAATTTATAAAAGACATTACAAAACATCAGAAAATAACAAAAGATACATGTGGTGAGTACCTGCTAATGAAATTGATTGAAGAAACTTATATCAATAAGGATTGACCAACAGCCAATCAAGTATACTACCAATCAATAAAAATGCTGGTACCGACTGGTACCAAAGGTGAATAACCGTAAAAAGAACTCTCGTGTCCATCCAACCCGTTGACACCACCGGGGACACTAACTCGAGAATTTAGGATTATTTTTCTCTCTTTTCTTACTTCTATCCTGATCTTGTACTCTCTTTATATTGGCTTATTTTACTGACACTTAAAAAGGATTATAGTTATCAATACCTTGTGAGGCCGTAGAGCTTAACTCGATATTGAATGAAATTTTCATAGATGGAGGTGTCAGAGGGCTTCTCAATACTGAAATAATCCTGCAGCTCCTTTTCTGCACACTGATGCAGCTTCTCTAAACTCGCCTCTACCTCGCCTGAACCATAGATAATGTGAGAGCAAATATCACCGACTTGTGCTTGTTAGTTTGTGTATGTCTGCTTGGATTATTTTTTTTATTGTTTATTAATTGTTGGTGTACTTGCTTGTGTAGTTGTGTTACCTTTGAAATTCACATCCTGTGGTTGTATACTAATAAGTACGGGCTAATTTAGTTTTCAACTGAACCAAAAAAGTTTGGATTAAATGGTTTGGTTTTTTGGTTTAAATGAACCGGTTCGGTTGTCAGGGACATACATGATATTAGTGTTGTGAGTTACCCTTGAAATTTATCAAAAGTATATACATGATATTAAACAGGTCTCGAATCTTCTATTCTCATAATCTGATTAACATCATTTTGGATGCAGGAGTTACTATTTCATTTCGACCCAAGAAATTAAATAAACACATTAGAAAAAAAAAAGCAGTACAGTAACCTTGTATTCATGGATTTTGTGCATGCCAACTTGCGATAAATAATCAACTGCTGCTTCAAGACCTACAGCTTCCCCAATTGCTGGAGTTCCTATCTCAAATCTAACATATAAAAGAAAGTCAATATTTACGAAACTAAACAGTTATGACCTATTAATGACATCATGGTATGTAGGCCTCACCCTGAAGGAGGTTCAGCATAGGTTCAGTAATCTTTAAGCACCTCGCTAATCATCTCACCACCACCTAATAATAATAAAGAAATGCTTGTGATAGATGCAGAATAAGTGCATTTTCTTTGTATGGTTGACTTGTTATGTTTTTATTTTATCATTCTGCTCATTTTTATGAAGAACCATGATACAAAACTTAATGAAGGAAGGGAAGCTGGTCGATTTAAGTAGTATAGTTCAATTGATCCAAAAGGCAATGCTTGAGAGAACAATAATATGTCAATTTGAAACCTTTTCTTAAAACTGTGGCCAATGAAAATGTCAATTTCTTTAAACAGTTCAATACTACTTTTATTTTTCTTGCTCCTTCTATATGTTAATTTCATAAAATCATCGAAGACACTATTTTATTTTCTATACAAAGTCAAGAAGGAAGACTTCCATCTATCCCCTCCAAAAACCCCAAAACACAACAAAAAGATAACACAGTAATTAAATGGGTACAAAAAAATATTAAAGGCAATTCAGGGTTCAAAAGTACTAACCGTGTAGGATATCCTATTGCTATCACTTACTCCACCTGAAGCAGCCAAACTTTGCACTGTCGCTCCTTCCTTAATTGGAGTGGTTTTGCTGCCACTTCCAGGATCTGGAGGGATATTTTCCTTGTCTGAATTATATATAGTATAAACAAAATATAATATAATATAATCATTGTCAATGGTTTGAGAAGTAAAAACTATATACCATGAACATGGCCACTTCACATGCCTTACTGGCACATAGTAGTTAATATCTTTACTGGCTATGTATTTTCCTTATCTGGATTTATTAAGCCAGTAAAATAAATAATAAATCAGTTAGATTGATACCCGACAATAGATATTAGGTCATTTCAAATGCACAAACCAAACAAAAAGTAACACAAATACCTTCTAATCAGGTATCGATCTCCAACTCCAGACTGTTGCTGTCATTTACCATCTTGCCTTGTGAGTAAGAGAAGGAAATCACTTGGCTTGGCCTTTTCCTTGTCCCATAACATGCAGCAATCGTGGTACTGGTACAAGTCAAAGGTCGAAACCTTTCTTAACAGTTCAAGTAAAGTAACTGCAACTTTTGTTACATCTTTGCCATATTGCTTAAATCTCTAATTGAGGTTCCTTCAGACTACATAAGAGCCGAATAAACCCAAAAAAAGGTACATATATGGGTAGAGCAATATCTTACCCTAACACAAACTTTGTAATATCTATTTAACTTGGAATTTATTTAGGAAAATGTTAATTACATATGAATAGGTATTTCCACTTAAAACCCAACCAAGAGAACTATCCTTTTTTTTTCCCATATATGGGTATACCAATATTGCAAAATATGTTTGCCATGAATTTCATTTGGAAAAAGTCATAGTGAAAATGGAATCAGCATTTTAGTTGTTCCCCATCCAACACAAACCTCCGTCTCATCACCTTCTCGTTTTCTATATTTTTTTTTTTTGCAATTTCAGCCAACATCCCAATGAAGCATCATTTGATAAAATCAGAAGAAACAAAATTGTGAAGAGTAAACTATTGAGTACCGTATCGTGCCCAGATCTGAGGCTCCACACCGGAGCATTCTCGGATAATAATAGGAAGCTTGGGGTTCTTCGTCTTCAGATCTACGGTGGTGAAGGAGGTGGCGGCACTTCATCCCTCAGCGCTGATCATTGCACGCCTTGAGCAAGAAGTCCTTGTGGTGGCACCTCCTTCGAGATGATTCACCTTGTTGTATAAAAAAAGTTTCAGCAAAAAAAAAATGAATGAATATTCACACAACGTTCCAACACATACCGTAAGGGAAAAACAACAATTACCAGTACAATACCAAAGGCTGCAAACAATGGCATTGGTTTGTACCATATCACAACTCTAATTGGTACTAATAAATGGAATTGGTCCAAAGGCTTCGAAATTTCAGTTCTTGACTACTATAATGTCTCAAATGAATACATATGTGTATCTATTTTTTTTTAAAGATACACGTTCTGCTCTTTCTTTTATCAGGGAAATCACTTTATCGTCCACAACAATAGAAATACCGAAGCATCTTCCTTTTTTTTGAAAAATAATAATAATCAATTTTTCTATTGTGGGAGGATGAGGAAAAGATTTGAAAACCTAGAACTGTCAAACAACTTACCGTGAAGCAAGAACTATTGTAGAGAGACGCGATCGTCGATCTTGTATGTGCGGAGGTAGGTGGTGAGAACGATGTACCCCTTCTTCCTAAACGGGCGAGAGAAGGAATCCCTCGTGCGTGACCCCAAACCGTGTCCAACTGGCATGGTGGCGCTCTAGGATCATGCGCGAGTAGTAGCGCTCGATTGAAGAAGGAGAAATAAGAAAAATCGTAATCTCTCTTCCTTCCTTTCTCTCGCAATCTCTCACAGAAAGAGAGAGTCGGTTTTGATTTTGTATTTCCTGTGTCGATATAGAAAAGAGGAAAAGACGCGACTTGGGAAGGAGAGGCAGTGCCGCAGTGGAGTAGATTTCAGATTGAGGAAGAATGTGTGGTCTTACGTGTGGCGAGTATATTTTAAACTAAATTTAGACTTTTACATATAAAACAGATGTATTTAATCAAAAGAAGACAGACTATGTGATTAGAGGGCTGATATTGAATCCGAAAATTTATTTTTCAATCTCAGCCGTTGACGGATTAGGACACCCAACGTGCTTAATAATGGAATGGAGATTCATTAAAAAAATTTGATTAGCAGGTTTTGTACACCTCAATATTTATTAATTGTTTTTTTTGCGAACTCGGTAGAGAGACGAAACTCGCGGCACTACGCTACGTCTATTGTTTGAAATTCAATATTTTTCAAGTACAAATTAATTCACATACACATTTTCCATTCACACACACAAATTAAAATTTGCATTTCTTTTTAGTCACTATGACGATGCAGGAGGCTTGGTCGTGACAAATTAATGTTAGAAACCTAATTCATAAATTACAATTTTACATTTTTTAAGATTTTAATATGTTAAAGAAAAGATATCATCAACATAGTGACCGTATCAATGAGAAACTAGATCTGAATCATTATTTACATTTTTATCTTTATTTATTTATGTGGAATTTTGTAGATTTATTTTATTAATTATTTTTTCTAATAACAAATATATATTGTATCAATACTTGATAGGCATTCTAACAACTTGGTAAAACATGATGACTTTTGAATATATATTGTATTAGTACTTAATAGGCATTCTAACAACTTGGTAAAACACGATGACTTTTGATGGTCAACTTCTATATCCAAATATTTCTTCTCTGATCAGATCCCATATTCGCGCCCGTTAATTCCTCTTCTTCCCCATACATCCCATTGACCACAACCTATCCCTCAGTTTCTTCCCCTCTTTTTCTTTGCTGTTTGTTTCTCTAAAAATGACAGGAGCTGAGTTGTTTATTGGAGGGAGGTTCGCATCTGCCGTCATTACCAAGGTGATCAATTTGGGATACTCCTACCTCCGTGACAACAAAGATTTGCACACTGGGACCAAGGAGATGCTCACAAAATTGGGGATTCAACTTCCCCGTATCCAAAGCGTGATTGTAGCAGCCGAGGAGCGGCAAATAACCAACATGGGTCTAGTGCAATCACTGGAGCTGCTAAAAAATGCTGCATATGAGGCAGAAGATATTATGGATAAATTTGAGGCCAAAAGGATTCGTGAGAGTATCAATGGAAAGGGTAAGGTAAGTGAATTTGCCTCCTCACCTGGTAAGATGGTTAAAAATCTGTTTTCTACTGATAAAGAATTGAAGGAGTTGAAATCTTTTGTTAATAAGCTTGATGAGCTGTGCAAGGGGGATTTCATTACAACTTTTAAATTAATTCGCAGTGAGAAAATGAAAGAACATTGGGGCAATCTCGGTAGTGAAACAAGCTCCTCCTTAGCCCCTGGTGTAGAAATATTTGGCCGCGATAGAGAAATCGGGTTAATCTTGGACATGATAATTAACGTTTTAATTTTATATGGAGGTTTTAACAATGAGGATTTAGATGATCCTAATTCACAACAGGGAAAAGGAGAAGCGAGTAGCAGCTCTGGGGCAATACCAGGGAAATCAAAGGTTAGTGAGACAGTTATAAAGGGTAATGCGCCAGAATCTCATTCCATCAGCAATCAGAAACCAGAGATAATTTCCATTGTTGGTGTAGGTGGAGTTGGGAAAACTACCATTGCTAAAAAGATCTATAACAATGACAGAGTGATAAAACATTTTTCTCTTAGAGCCTGGGTCTATGTCTCAGAAAATTTTGATGCTAAGAAAATAATGGGAGACATATTATGTTCTTTTGATGGTGGTATGATTGACTCACTGATGAATTTGGAAAATGTTGGAAATAAGCTTAAAGAAACAATAACAAATCACAGATTCTTAATTATCTTAGATGATTTGAGGAACATGACAATGCACAATTGGAGAGAGCTGGTGTCTGTGCTATATAATGGGGAGATTGGAAGTGTTGTTGTTGTAACAACCCAGAGCACAAGCATTGCAAACACAATAAGAACTATGCCTGAAGTAACACTGGATATTTTGCAACCAGAATCCTTTTGGCAACTTTTTGTACATTACGCATTTGCTGGATTCAAATTAGAGGAATCGGAGATGCATCCCTCAGAACAAAAGGAAGTGTTTAACTTGAAATATGTTATTGGGAAAAAGATTGCTAAAAAGTTGCATGGGTTGCCTTTAGCTGGTGAGGTTATTGGGACTTTGCTGAGTAAAAAGATAAAAAGAGAATGGTGGGAACAAATTCTTGGAAGCGATTGGTGGAACATTGAAGATGCCTACAAGGACATCCTTCCATCTATTAGCGTTGGCTATAATTATTTGGATCCTGAGCTAAAGCAGTGCTTTGTATTTTGTTCCATATTTCCAAAACAGTATGTATTTGAAAGGGAAAGATTGGTTCAGATGTGGATTGCACACGGCTTTATTCAACCCGGTGTAGTAGACACAGGTAGGCTTGACAGAGGGGAAACCAGATTAGAAGATATAGGAAGGGAGTGGTTTGATAAACTCGTAGACAGGTCCTTCTTTCATCCAACATTATGTGATGGCAAGTACGTCATGCATGATCTAGTGCGGGACTTGGCTATTGCTGTTTCCTCTAATGAATTTTGTTTCGTTAAAAGCCACGATAATCATCTCCCATTGTTAGCCCGCCACATGGGAATAGATTGTGATAATTCAGCGGTAGAGGGGGAATGCCAGAATAGTACAAGACTACGGACTATGATTTTGTTTGGTAATTGGACAAACTGCAGTGCCAAATCCATCAGCAATATCTTTGCCAAATACAATGGTTTACGTTTGTTGGATTTATCTTATATCTTGCTTAAAACAAATGAACCCATTAATGTCGCGTGTCAATTATCGCATCTCCGATTTGTTGATCTCTCTTTCACTGGTATTAAATCGATTCCTGATAAATTTTGTGCCTTGTGCCATCTTGAGGTGTTAGATGTGCGAGGCTGTAACTTTGATAAATTACCTGAAGGAATGAATCAACTTGTAAACATGCGGCATTTATATGCAAGCGCCGACACTATTTCTCTAATATCCAGGTTAGGGAAACTAACCAAACTCCAAGGGCTTGAGGAATTCCGTGTAGAAAGGAGCAAAGGGCATAGGATCAGTGAGTTGAGGGATATGAATGAAATCAGTGGGCACCTTCTTCTAAGTAACCTCCATAATGTATCTAGTAAAGAAGAAGCAGTTAAATGTCAACTAGACAAGAAAAAGTACCTCAAAAGTTTAGAATTGAGATTTGAGTACAGTGAATGTGGACCAAGAACCGAGGTGAAAATGGAGGTTCTTAATGCCCTAAAGCCAACCCCCAGTTTAGAAATTCTAAAAGTCGGAGGATGCAGATGGAAATCTTTTCCAGGTTGGGTTTTCTGCTTTTGGAATCTAAAGGTCATTCAGGTATACTGCTTTTGGATAAAAAGTCTTCCTGCTTTTGGGGAGCTCCCTTTCCTCGAAGTTCTCAGCTTTGATGATTTACCATTAATTCAAACGGTCAATGGAGAATTTTATGGAAGCTCCGATGTGATTTTTCCATCTTTGAGGGAGTTGACATTCTCTGAAATGTCATCATGGACATTCTGGGAGAATGCACGGCGTGGGAAGTCAATATTTCCAGAACTAAAAAAACTTCACTTGAAACGGTGCAGCGTATTGAACGACCTGCCTATTTATTCTTCTTTGCCCTCAGTGGTAGAGTTTACATTGTCAGAGTGTCATAACCTTCGTAATATTGAAACAGTATTGTATAGGATGCCTTCCCTTTCTCACTTGAGCATAACTCATGTCTGCAACGTTTTAAGTTATATTCCCTTCAATTCCCTTGAGGTTATGCACCTTTCGGGTATTAAAACACTTCGCTTTGATGGAGGGTCAGAGTTCCTTATTAACCTGAGAAAGTTAGTAATAATAGATATTGATGAGATTTATCTAGAACTAAATGAAGAGCAATGTTGTCCAATTTTAACTTACCTGCACCTAGGCAGCAGTAGAATTCGGAGCCTCTCAAGAGTAAGAAAGCTGCCATCACTGCGTACACTTTTGATAACAGACTACCGTGGAATAGAATATACGGGAGATGAAGAAAGTTGGTTCAACCAATTAACATCCCTGAAAAAGCTCGAGTTCCGTGATTGTTTTGAGTTGAGATGCCTTCCTTCCCAATTACATACGCTCACTTCCTTGAAGAATCTACACATTAATAGTTGCCCTGAGATGCTTTCATTACCGGAAAACGGTTTACCACAAAACCTTGTAGAACTATACATCGACAAATGCCCAACTCTAATACACCGATGCCAACCCAATCAAGGAGAAGATTGGCATAAGATATCTCATATTCCATTCCTGCACTTGGATGCAGAGATGGGAACAATACAGGTACAATCTCGCTACTCATTTTTATCTTTCAAATTAAGGTGTGTATTATCAATATAGGCAAATTCTTCTAACTCTTTCTATTTTTTCTTATTTATGTTCTTTTCAATATTATGGAGAACGTATATTTTGATCTGCATTAG
>JAJGRW010001238.1:45897-56573 GCA_025461045.1 Carex parvula | reverse complement strand
ATTAGGCTACGAGGATACACCAGGTAAGGTAGTCACTCTTATATATAACATAAATTGGGAATAATATTACCTTCATGTCCCTGACCTACTTCACAAGCAAAGTCATTATTATATTCTAAAGTAAAAGTATGTGAAATTGGTATTGCTTGAACATATATAGACATGATCTGGATTCTCTCTGCCTTTTTCTCGCTTCAATTAGACCCGACATTTTTATTAATATCCAAAGTTTAATACAAATTATTAATTATACCCAGAATCCCATCTGATTTCGAAAAATACCCAAGCCGGCCATTTCTGGCCGGCTATGTTTCCTCCCTAAGCCGGCCATTTTATGGCCGGCTATGTACCTTTTTTTTTTTTTTTTTTCCCCGCATTTCACCCTTTATATACCCCTTTTTCTCTCTCTCCTCTCACAATTCTCCCATCTTCAACAGAATTCTCTCTTCTTTAAGGTAAATTTTTTTTTTATCTAATTTAATTTTTAATTTATTTATTTTAGGGTTTAGGATTTAGGTTTTAGGTGTTATAATTTAGATTATGTTGTTGTAATGAGCTAAATTAACCAATATTTAGTGTAATTAGCATAATTGACCAATATTTAGGGTATTTTGGCCTTTTTTACCATAATTATGCTGATTAAGCGGAATTTTACCGAAATTAGCACGTTTGACCAATATTTAGGGTATTTTGGTCTTTTTTACCATAATTAGGCTAATTAAGCGCAATTTAGTGTAATTAGCACAGATGACCAATATTTAGGGTATTTTGGTCTTTTTTACCATAGTTATGCTTATTAAGCGTAATTTCACCGAAATTAGCACGTTTGACCAATATTTAGGGTATTTTGGTCTTTTTTACCATAGTTATGCTGATTAAGCGTAATTTTACCGAAATTAGCACGTTTGACCAATTTTTAGGTTATTTTGGCCTTTTTTACCATAGTTATGCTGATTAAGCGTAATTTTACCGAAATTAGCACGTTTGACCAATTTTTAGGGTATTTTGGCCTTTTTTACCATAGTTATGCTGATTAAGCGTAATTTTATCGAAATTAGCACGTTTGACAAATTTTTAGGGTATTTTGGTCTTTTTTACCATAATTAGACTGATTAAGCGTAATTTAGTGTAATTAGCACAGATGACCAATTTTTAGGGTATTTTGGTCTTTTTTACCATAATTAGGCTGATTAAGCATAATTTAGTGTAATTAGCACAGATGACCAATATTTAGGGTATTTCACCGAATTTAGGTTATTTTAGATATCAGGATGCCTAGAGCACGGCCTACCCAGCGTCCAGTAGTGGACGAGCCGATCAGTACTAGCAGCACGGAGCACATCAGTCCTCTCCTGTGGATTCCCCACAGCGAGCACCGAGTCTCACTGGCTTCTCGTGAGGTACGTTCCTTTTCTTATATTTTTATTAAATTTTGTTGGATTTAAATTTTATTATGTTGTCACCATGCGGATTACATTTTTCAACGCAGGATACAGATCTTCTAGATGTGAAGTTGAGGTGCGTTCACATGAGGTACTACGAGGTGATGGAGCCGTACCTCGTCAACCTGGGTCTCTACCAGGTTGTGGACATCGTGCGGACAGAGAAGAGCATCATCAATGCATCTCTCATCGCTGGACTGGTGGAGCGATGGCGTCCCGAGACGCACACGTTTCACATGCCATTCGGAGAGATGACAGTGACTCTCCAGGATGTGAGTGCTCTCTGGGGTTTGTCTATCCGTGGCACACTCGTCGGCGGCGTCTCTGACAGCACCAGATTCGCAGGTTATGTCGAGGAGTTATTGGGAGCTGATCCTTCCTATATCATTGGGGAAAATGGGAGGTCGAAGTTTCATTTGCGGATGACGAGGTTACGGCAGCACTTCATCGCGGGTCTCTCGGCAGATTCCACCGAGCTGGAGATTCAGAGGTAAATTTTTATTAATATCTACTAATTAATTTATAATACGATGATTCTATTAGAATTTTTATATGTTTTGTATTGCAGATATACACGGGCGATGCCATATGGGATAGTGCCGACAGTCTCCACGGGCGATGGTGCCGACAGTCTACACCTCCGCCAGTACCGACAGTCTGCACGGGCGATGCCATATGGGATAGTGCCGACCAGATACTCAAGTCTGCCGATGCTAGTGGGGAGGCCGAGAGAGAGAGAGCCTGGCCGCGCTGGCACCGGGCGAACGCCGGAGTACCGCCTCAGCGATATTCCCCCTCTCCGTTTTAGTTGTATTTTTACTAGTTTTGTACTATTTTATTTCATATACTATTTATGTTTGGTATATTTGGATTATCCTATATTTCGGTTCTTGTGTATGTGTGCTTTTATGGTACTATTTTTATTTTACAGATCAAAATAAATTATCATGATAATGCTAAACAAAAAATATTACAACATTAAAATAGTAGCACAACATAAAAAATAATATAGCGTATTTCAATTAATATAGCGTATTTTAACGTAATTTAATGTAATTTAACGTAATTTAACATAATTTAGTATTATTCAACATAATTTCAATTAATCTATCGTATTTTAGTATAAATATGCTAATTATACATCAAAGAAGTAATATAACAAATAATTTAAACAAAAATTTCAAATTTTTAGAGTTAGATTTCAATATTTTGATCTTCATAGTGTCTCTCTAAAAAAAAAAAAAAAAAAAAAAAAGGTACATAGCCGGCCATAAAATGGCCGGCTTAGGGAGGGAACATAGCCGGCTAGAAAATGGCCGGCTTGGGTATATTTCGAAATCAGATGGGATTCTGGGTATAATTAATAATTTGTATTAAACTTTGGATATTAATAAAAATGTCGGCAATTAGACTATGCATCTTAATTAAAGAAACCTATATATTCCATTCCAATGGAATACAAGGAAAAGAACTAGTCTCTTTATTCTCGAATGTACTTTGCTTGTGAATTTAATTAAAGAAACCTATAAATTAAAAAACATCAATAAAAAGATTCCTAACAATTTTAATTAAAATAAACATATAGACGATAAGTATAAAAAGTAAGAGATAAAATTATAAAAATTAAACAATATATTTGAGTTGGATCATTTTACATATTAAAGTTAAATACATACCTTGTCCGTTTGAAACTTGAATTCAATATGTTGTTTTTAAAATCGTGATGATTGAAATCAAACTTTAAACAATATGTACAACAGGTAAAATCATCAAGAAGCAAATTTAGATCATATCACGATTTTCAAACACGCATGTCTAAGCAAATTTTATATTTTTTATTATTTTTTATTATGAAACAATGATTTTCAAAAATCTATAAAATAATAAAAAAAATCCAAAAAATATAAAATTTGGTCTACAAGCACATTTAATATGGAGAACTCGTTGAGCACTTCAGATCAACAATTTGAACTTTAAAATCGGAAAAATAAATTGGTAACACCTTGATCTTAATCCAGAGGTGGCCATTTATGTTCAATATTATGATTTAGGGGTAAGGTTGTGGCACAAGAGATGTGACTTAAATATCAACTAGATTTAGGTTCAGTAACAACAACGCAGACAAACAAAGAATGGGCTCTTTGGGCCTATTCATTTATTTTCCTCTTTTGGGCCTAATCCGAAACTTCACCGGTATTATACGCACCTATGGTTGTATTATCATCACTAACTTCTCTTTCTGTTGGGATAACTATAACAGACCTAAGCTAAGGCCTTTTAACCGAAACAGGACAATTTCGTCTTTTCCATTCAACTTCATAACAGTAATTAGTTTACTTGGTTCATCCAAAATGGATTCGTCTCTTTCATTTGATTCATTCAAAACAGGTTCACCTATTTCTTCACTAATACCACACTTTTTAACTTTGTGAAACTTTATGAAATTTTCAAGAGCCTTTTTTCGCAATATTAACTCCGCATCCACCACCACCCAGTTTTTTTCATATCATCATTTTGCACCTTTTCTGGTACAACATTCTCTTATGCCTTTTCTGGTACCACTTTCTCTGACGCCTTTTCTGGTACAACTTTCTCTGATGCCTTTTTTGGTACAACTTTGTCTGACGCCTCACCTATTGGTTCACTCTCTTTTGCTCCATGCTCTCTTCATCCTTTGAAGAAGATACAATGTCACTATCATCTCACCTCGAAATCCGTGCTTTCTCTTCTTTGTCTCTCCCCTTTTGAGGACTTCCACTTCTATCACTACAGGTAGTATAGCTCCTAGATATTTTACGGCTTCGGCTCTCTCTCTTCCCTTGTACTTGGTAGCAGTACTAACTCTACCCCTTTCTTACTTTTGATTTTGCATTGCTCTCTTTTCGTTTTTCGCAAGTTGAGCAACTACTGACAGAGTAATCGCTCAAGTAAGATGAAGACTTCTTTCTAGGTTTCTTCTTTAACTTTTTCGATTTATGTGGCTTCTTCCTGCCACTGTCAGATGAATCAGAAGAGTAACTGCGCTTCCTTTTTGCAGATTTTGATCTCTTCAGTCTGATTTTTTGCTGAAATATTGATCCAAAATGTAACCAATACTTCAATATTTCAATGAGACACCTCAATTACAGAAAAATTATAATTTCTGGTGCAAATAAGGCACTTCAAGAAATGAAATCAGACATTCATAATTAAATCAAATTGACTGGGAAGAAACACAAGACATTGAGAAAAACGCAATGGGGCCCACATTCAATTATTTCAACATTTCAATTAGGTTTTACTATTTGAGTAATTACTTGAGAAATTATAGGGTAATGATTTTAAGAGAGTGGTTTTGGCCTCATGCAATGCACCGACAATAGAATCAATACAGCACTGCATATTATCTGTGGTCTGTTAAAATATGATTTCGAGTGCAAGTAATTAACGCAATCCAAGACCAAGAAATTAAATCAAATCAAGACTGTGACAATAAGTCTCAAATTGATAAAACGCAATGGCGCCCACTTGCAGTCATTTCTTGCAAACGAAGTCTAGACTGATTGAATCTTGATTATTGAACTAAACTCGAGTAATAATTGCAAGAGAAAGAGAAAGAGAGAGAAAGGAAACCTCGTCAGAGGGTTTCTTTAGGGATTTCGGCTTCATGAGAAAATTCGTCGGCGGTTAGTTGACCTACGACGAAAGCATAGACGGAGAGTGAGATTGAGAAGAGAGAGAGAGAATCAGTCAAATAATTTTTATTATTAAGGGGGCCAAATCGGAAGGTACTGATTTGGGGATAACAACACCTAAAGTATCTCAAATTCTAAGTTTGGATCTGGACTGTCTGATCTTTTTAACACCTCGGATCGGATGTCCATATTCTGATCAAACGGTCCAGATGTAACCTAAAATATTATGTTACCTTAGAGGATGCGGATCATATAACAAAGCGGAGACCATTCGGCTTCATTTCTTTTCCAGTTTACATTTTCTTATTTTCTTGTGTGTGAAGTGTCAAATTTACTCCTGATGAAAGTTTTAGACGCAGATCCGGTCCGGTCCATTCATGGCAGGCAAAAGTGGGTTGGGCCCAGTGAGGAATTCTTGGGTCTTAATTAATTTATAAATTAATTACAATTAGATGGGGTCCATAATGGATTTCCCATTCTAGTTAAGAGATTTAGCATACCGATACTGTCGGTATATATAAATATAAGAATTGCAACACTAGCTTTTGGGATTTTGGTATAATTAATGCTAGGCGAATTTCTGTTTGGATTAGTGCTTTACTGAGTCTTTGTTGACAATCAGAAATATCAAAATACAGGTTGCAATTATTGTATAATTGTTGCAGGGTTGTAATTGTGATGTTTTCATGTGTACGTACTCTGTAAAAAAAAATCAATCTTAGTGTATTTTTTTTTATTGGGAAAATTTCTAGTGTGCCCATACAAAATTTTACTGATGAAAACACTTTAATTGCCAATATCCCCATAAAAAATGACATTATTTCTTGTATCTCCTTTTAATTATTTGAAAAACTGAATTGACAAATAAGTCCTTTAATTTAATTGGAGATGTCCCTTCTACTTATCTTCTTCCTCCATTGTTCTTCACCTCTATTATTTCCTCTTTCTGAATCTCTAATATTCTGATCTCTAATATTTCCTCTGCATTTATTCGAAGAGATCGCACAAGAAATTTCGAAAAGTTCAAAATGACAAATCAAGATAATCATTCAGCTAAATAGTTCAAGAATTCTTTTTGGTTTCTTAAACATCTAGCAGTAAACTGTACCGTATTCGCCTTCAGAGTTCTCAGCAAAATCAAAATCACGAATATTCTTTATTGATAAAAAAAATATTCGTCACCTCTCCACCTGGTATATTATTGAGAGTACCAATTGTGACATGACTCACATCAATATAGAATTTCAGAAAAGATTGTATGTATCATCTTTTTAAAAATGAACGTTAGCTTGTATACACTAGTACCATGTCCAACTAATACTATACCAATAAGGTTGATAACAGTACATTCTTCGCAAAAAAAAATAGATCTAATTTTTTTTATCTAAGATCAATTTGAAGAACTTTTATACCTCATCGAGAGTTGCTCCAAATGTTGAGAAGCCCTCCGATTCTCTGGTTGGTTAGAGAGAAAATTTCTGGTTGCTCCGGAGAGTTTTAGGGATAGATGGGGTATATAGAGAGAAAGACACACAAGGAAGAATCTGGGGCTAAAAAGAATTTATGTGCGATCTCCTTTAAAAAAAATCAGAAGGAAATATTAGGTGGGAAGCATAGGAGAGGAAGGAGGTTAAAAGTAAGGGACACCTCTATTTGAAATGGTAGGGCAAATTTGTCAATTCAGTTTTTAAAATAAGTAAATAACAAATAAAAGGGGATAGTAGAAAAAAATTAAATTTTCACGGGATCGATATTGGATATTATGTTGTTTTTATGGGGAAATTGGCTATTTTAGAAATTTGTATGGGTACACTAGAAATTTTCTCTTTTTTATTATATAATTGTTGCAGGGCTGTAATTGTATGAGAAACTACATATTCTTTGAGGAGGGTTCACATACCTCTATTTTTTTCTGCCACCATCATGCCTCCATTTTTAAAACGTTAATAACTCAAAAATTAAATCATAAACGTCAAAATAATACCGTTAAATGTGATCTATGTTATTTTCTCTATGTTCTCATAAAATATTATCACATTTTGATTTTGTTTTTATGTTAATAAATAATTTGAAAAATTAACATTTAGAAATTATCCACATTAGTACATTTTTACAAGCTCTTCTTGACAACCAAAACAAAGTTGAAATGTCATAATTTTTTACACATGCATATATACCAACGGCTTTATTTTGACTTTTCTGTTTTAAATTTCGAGAAATAAAAGTTTTTTAAAATGGAGGAATGATGGAGGCACAAAAAATGGAGGCATTTGAACCCTCCTCTTTTTTTTCTGTGTACTTTTTAGTTTTTCTTTTTTTTAATATAGTAGAGGTCCTAAAAAAAATCGACCTTAAAATTATGGATTGCTTAAAAGATAGATTTATTGATTATTGGCATGGGAGTAAATTGAATAATATCACAGATTATAACTTTGGGAGAAACACTCAAGAGGAGGAAGTTTATACCCTCATAAGAAAAGTTCAAAATTAATAAAGAAGATTTATACATATAATTAATAGTTGAAAACTTGGTTTGTTAGGTGAATTAATACTGTACGACAAGTGAAAAGATAAAATCACACATGGTCCACATAAGCACATAAAAATGACAAATGAATTACATTGAAAATAAGGTACAACATACATGATAGCACAATTGAATAAGATAAACCACCAGTGCACACACAATTTAAATTGGATACATGATATTGTGAAATAAAAGAAAATGAATTAAGGATACAAGATGATATATAAATATAGGTGTATACTTAGCTTAGCTTGGCACATCATTGTTTTTTGTAGCTAAGCACACTATATTTGGTTGAATAAAAGAAAGTACGGTTTGAATAAAAGTAAGGACAAATAATAAGATGGCGGCAATGACAGACATGGTTATCCATGGATTGGAGCAGTAACGGCTCTTCGAACTCTCCGTATACTCTATAGGCACTTCTCTTATAATGTTCCATCACCTTCTTCTCCAAAATGACCAGCTCATCCGGCATTAAGAGATCAATCTGGAATAAAACTTTTGAGCTCTTGTACACAGCGCAAAACATCCTTGTCGTCAAACGTTATGCTTGGGATTACACCATTTTCTCGCAATACTCTGGCATCTGCTTCTGTTTTTACCAAGCACGCCATGCATGCCATAGGCCGTGAAGGGCATTCCACAATCCCAGTACTCCTGTTCAAATTTTAAAACACTTTCATAGAATTTAGTGCTGTGTCGGAAAAGGAGCCAGGTTGTTAATTGCATCACTCCAGAAAATCGCCCGTCGTGAGAGTAAGACACATCAATTAAGCCGCCCTCATCGTTTACGAAAACCATTTGAGATAATTGCAATTCTGTTGCAGTAGGTATATGGAAGTTGCGAATCAATTGTTCAGTTGATGTTTCATACTTCCCATCGGGGGTTCGAGACCAATGGCAGATGTGTAATAGATGTTTGAAGCCACCTTCAGGAACGGGACCACCATTTAGTTTAGATGTACGAGCTGTCATATTTGGTTGAAAGAGTGAGATTGCAAGATTGTGGATGGGGGTATCTAAAAGCTTGCCTATGTTGGAAAGCTCTGTATACACAGCTTCGATAACAAACCAAGGTATTTGGTAGTTCATGGTCAACATGTAAAGTTTATACTTCACTGGATCTTCAACAAAAATGGTAAATAAATTTCTAATACCTTTACGCGTTAGGCTTTTTGGAAAACTAGTTTGGTCATCCATTTTATCCTTAATAATCTCTAGGTACTCTTCCTCTGAATAGTGAACAATCGCAAATATTAAGAAGCAACTACTGGCCAGCAGGTGTTCTATGAAACATTTGTTATTTTCAGCTGTCTGAAATTGTTCATTGACCCCACGATAGTAGCTCCAGGCTAGATCTACCTTCCCTTGCATGTATTTAGGAATGATTTTACGTTGAGACCATACCAATGAGTCATACATGCAACATATTTCCACTTTTGGGTTTCAGGTATGAAAGAGGCCCCATAATCATCCCAAGAATCCCATTTACCAAATATTGATGGTTTTTCTTCACTGTCGCTATTGTCGCTATCCATTGATCGTCTAGGTGCATGGGAGATGTCAGGGTTCTCTACTCGACCTTCTATATCCACAACCCACTCATCCATTTCATCCATTTCATTACTCATTTCTGACCCTCGTCCCGATTAAGCCCCAAACAATTGTTGTTCTGAAATAATGTGGAATGGTATTAAATATTGAATATGTACGGATAATAATACAAGAAGCATGGAAAAACCATATCCAGGTTAATCAAAAGTTATGGTTTCGTTAGATAATTTTTTACTTTCACGTGAAAATTGATTAATTTACACAAAGTAAAACTAGAGATGTCAAATGGGTAAAACTAAGGATGGTAAAGATAACAAATAACAAATAACAAAACACGTAATTGATTAATGAACATATATAAAATAGTATTAACCTTACACATATCCTGCCCTTATCCGTAAAGATAACAAATAACAAAACACGTAATAAATAATTATGCCAAATAAATTGATAGCTCTTGGAATATAATTAACAAATATAACAAATAAATATTTTTATTAAATATAAAAATTATTATGTTTATACCATTATTTTAAACATGTAAATTATTATTAAATAAAATGATATAAATTTATATAAATAAATTGCTATGTTGGACAAATTAATGTTATCATAATTACACAAAAAAAATTATATAAAATTTTGTCAAATCAATGTAATCTTAATAATAAAACTTATATAGTTATACGTATAGGTAAATTATTCATATCCTTATCCTAAGCTAACAAAAAAATTAACGAACTTTTTTATTTGTTACTTGATTCATACCCATTTATCAAATACGATATAAATGTAGGTAAACAGATAAAAAATTCAATGACCTTCTAGATAAAAACACAAACACTCAAATAAACAATGGAACCTTTCAAATGAGAGGACAGGGTCACTATAATATAATAATCAAACAAAGAGTATATACCTTTCCTTTTTAGAACTACTTAAACTTAATCTATTTTCCATCTTCGCCCAAACGGTGTTATTAATATTCAGTCAAATATTATTAATTTGCATTTGACATAATATAGATTTAGCCCTCGAGATAGATAGTTAAAGATTGAAGCGTAGCATTAAGCCTAGATTATAAAAATTGATACAAACGAGGCACTCTGCCAAATATTTAAACTAGAAATCAGATAATTATTCAGTCTTAAAATGATCTACACAAACTAAATCTTACTAATAGATAACGGCCTGAGTAACAGATCTAAAGTAACCATTTACTATATGTGAGATGGAAACGTTGACAAAAACAAGAAAAAAAAAAGGCACACAATCTCTGGGATATGAAACTAACAATCTCCCAACCAAATATTCACAAACTATCTAGTCATTCACGAATTGGAGAAATAAAACTAGTATGAAATAAAAGTGCTGATAATAAGAGGAATGTAGAGAGAAGTACCAAGAGGAGATCAGCAGTACGCCTAGGTTTGTCTCTACGGCTCTTCTCCAATGATGACGAGGCGAATTAGAAAA
>JAJGRW010001238.1:0-38186 GCA_025461045.1 Carex parvula | reverse complement strand
TTAATTATTTATAAATTAATTACAATTAGATGGGGTCCATAATGGATTTCCCAATTCTAGTTAAGAGATTTAGCATACTGATACTGTCGGTATATATAAATATAAGAATTGCAACACTAGCTTTTGGGATTTTGTATAATTAATGCTAGGCGATTTCTGTTTGGATTAGTGCTTTACTGAGTCTTGGTTGACAATCAGAAATATCAAAATACAGGTTGCAATTATTGTATAATTGTTGCAGGGTTGTAATTGTGATGTTTTCATGTGTACTCTGTAAAAAAAAAATCAATCTTAGTGTATTTTTTTTTATTGGGAAAATTTCTAGTGTGCCCATACAAAATTTTACTGATGAAAACACTTTAATTGCCAATATCCCCATAAAAAATGACATTATTTCTTGTATCTCCTTTTAATTATTTGAAAAACTGAATTGACAAATAAGTCCTTTAATTTAAATGGAGATGTCCCTTCTACTTATCTTCTTCCTCCATTGTTCTTCACCTCTATTATTTCCTCTTTCTGAATCTCTAATATTCTGATCTCTAATATTTCCTCTGCATTTATTCGAAGAGATCGCACAAGAAATTTCGAAAAGTTCAAAATGACAAATCAAGATAATCATTCAGCTAAATAGTTCAAGAATTCTTTTTGGTTTCTTAAACATCTAGCAGTAAACAGTACCGTATTGGCCTTCAGAGTTCTCAGCAAAATCAAAATCACGAATATTCTTTATTGATAAAAAAAATATTCGTCACCTCTCCACCTGGTATATTATTGAGAGTACCAATTGTGACATGACTCACATCAATATAGAATTTCAGAAAAGATTGTATGTATCATCTTTTTAAAAATGAACGTTAGCTTGTATACAGTAGTACCATGTCCAACTAATACTATACCAATAAGGTTGATAACAGTACATTCTTCGCAAAAAAAAATAGATCTAATTTTTTTTATCTAAGATCAATTTGAAGAACTTTTATACCTCATCGAGAGTTGCTCCAAATGTTGAGAAGCCCTCCGATTCTCTGGTTGGTTAGAGAGAAAATTTCTGGTTGCTCCGGAGAGTTTTATGGATAGATGGGGTATATATAGAGAGAAAGACACACAAGGAAGAATCTGGGGCTAAAAAAAATTTATGTGCGATCTCCTTTAAAAAAAAGCAGAAGGAAATATTAGGTGGGAAGCATAGGAGAGGAAGGAGGTTAAAAGTAAGGGACACCTCTATTTGAACTGGTAGGACAAATTTGTCAATTCAGTTTTTAAAATAAGTAAATAAAATATTAAACAAATAAAAGGGGATAGTAGAAAAAAATTAAATTTTCATGGGGATATTGGATATTATGTTGTTTTTATGGGGAAATTGGCTATTTTAGAAATTTGTATGGATACACTAGAAATTTTTCCTTTTTTATTATATAATTGTTGCAGGGCTGTAATTGTATGAGAAACTACATATTCATCTTTGAGGAGGGTTCAAATGCCTCCATTTTTTTCTGCCTCCATCATGCCTCCATTTTTAAAACGTTAATATCTCAAAAATTAAATCATAAACGTCAAAATAAAACCGTTAGATGGGATCTATGTTATTTTCTCTATGTGCTCATAAATTATTATCACATTTCGATTTTGTTTTTATGTGAATAAATAAGTTGAAAAATTAACGTTTAGAAATTATCCACATTAGTACATTTTTACAAGCTCTTTATCACAACTAAAACAAAGTTGAAATGTCATATTCTTTTAAGCGTGCATATATACCAACAACTTTATTTTGACTTTTCAGTTTTAAATTTTGAGTTATGGAAGTTTTTTAAATTGGAGGCATGATGGAGACACAACAATGGAGGCATTTGAACCCTCTTTTTCTTTTTTCTCTGTGTACTTTTTTTTAATTTTTTTTATTGAGGAGAGGTCCTAAAAAAAATAAACCTTAAAATTATGGATTGCTTAAAGGATAGATTTACTGATTATTGGCATGGGAGTAAATTGAATAATATCACTGATTATAACTTTGGGAGAAACACTCAGGAGGAAGTTTATACCCTCATAAGAAAAGTTCAAAATTAATGAAGAATATTTTTACATAATAATTAATAGTTGAATACTTGGTTTGTTAGGTGAATTAATACTGTACGACAAGTGAAAAGATAAAACACACATGGTCCCACATAAGCACATAAAAATGACAAATGAATTACATTGAAAATAAGGTACAACATACATGATAGCACAATTGAATAAAGATAAACCACCAGTACACACACAATTTAAATTGGATACATGATATTGTGAAATAAAATAAAATGAATTAAAGATACAAGATGATGTATAAATATAGGTGTATACTTAGCTTAGCGCAATCATTGTTTTTTGTAGCTAAGCACACTATATTTGGTTTGAATAAAAGAAAGTACGGTTTGAATAAAAGTAAGGACAAATAATAAGATGGCGGCAATGACAGAGATGGTTATCCATGGATTGGAGCAGTAACGGCTCTTGAACTCTCCATATACTCTATAGGCACTTCTCTTATAATGTTCCATCACCTTCTTCTCCAAAATGACCAGCTCATTCGGCATATAGAGACCAACTGGAATAAAACTTTTGAGCTCTTGTACACAGTGCAAAACATCCTTGTCGTCAAACGTTGTGCTTGGGATGACACCATTTTCTCGCAATACTTGGGCATCTGCTTTTGTTTTTACCAAGCACGCCATGCATGCAACATAGGCCGTGAAGGGCATTCCACAATCCCAGTACTCCTGTTCAAATTTTAAAACACTTTCATAGACTTTAGTGCTCTGTGGAAGAAGGTTCCAGGTTGTTAATTGCATCACTCCAGATAATCTCTTGTTGTGAGAGTAAGACACATCAATCAAGCCACCCTCATCGTTTACGAAAACCATTTGAGATAATTGCAATTCTGTTGCAGTAGGTATATGGAATCTGCGAATGTACTTATTTGAATACTCCAGGTACTTCCCATCGGGGGCTCGAGACCAATGGTAGATGTGTAATAGATGTTTGAAGCCACCTTCAGGAACGGTACCACCATTTAGTTTAGATGTACGAGCTGTCGGATTTGTTTGAAAGATTGAGACAGCAAGATTGTGGATGGGGGTATCTAAAAGCTTGCCTATGTTGGAAAGCTCTGTATATACAGCTTCGATAACAAACCAAGGTATCTGGTAGTTCATGGTGAGCGTGTAAAGTAAATACTTCACATCTTTTTGAAATATGGTAACTAAATTTCCAATGTCTTTACGCGTTAGACTTTTTGGAAAACTAGTTTGGTCATCCATTTTATCCTTAATAACCTTTCGGTACTCTTTTGATGCGTAAATCACCAAAATTATTAAGAAGCAACTACTGGCCAGTAGGTGTTCTATAAAATGTTTGTTATTTTCAGCTGTCCGAAATTGTTCATCGACCCCACGATAGTAGCTCCAGGCTAAATCTACCTTCCCTTGCATGTATATAAGGAATGATTTTACGTTGAGACCATACCAGTGAGTCATACATGCAACATATTTCCACTTTTGGGTTTCAGGTAAGAAAGAGGCCCCAAAATCATCCCAAGAATCCCATTTACCAAATATTGATGGTTTTTCTTCCCTGTCGCTATCCATGGATGGATTGGGTGCATGGGAGATGTCGGGGTTCTGTACCCGACCTTCTATATCCACAACCCACTCATCCATTTCATCCATTTCATTACTCGTTTCTGTTGATGTGGATATTTCATCTACTAGTTGTTGGTCATCATCGCTCATTTCTGACCTCTTCCCGATTAATCCACAAATAATTGTTGTTCTGAAATAATGTGGAACGTTATTAAATATTGAATATGTACGGATAATAATCCAAGAAGAATGGCAAAACCATATCCAGGTTAATCAAAAGTTATGGTTTCGTT
Source organism: Carex parvula (assembly GCA_025461045.1). NCBI lineage: Eukaryota > Viridiplantae > Streptophyta > Magnoliopsida > Poales > Cyperaceae > Carex > Carex parvula. Next base: position 34,267 of record JAJGRW010001238.1, on the reverse strand, counting down.
AGATAATTTTTTACTTTCATGTGAAAATTGATCAATTTACGCAAGTAAAACTAGAGATGTCAAATGGGTAAAACTAAGGATCAGTGAGCATTTTCATACTCATATAAATATAGTATTAACCTTAAACATATCCTGCCCTTATCCGTAAAGATAACAAATAACAAAACACGTAATGAATAATTATGCCAAACAAATTGATAGCTCTTGGAATTTAATTAACAAATATAATAAATAAATACTTTTATTAAATATAAAAAATATTATTTTTATTAAATATAAAAAATATTATTTTTATACCATTATTTTAAAATGTAAATTATTAGTTAAATAAAATGATATAAATTTTATATTAAATAAATTGATATGTTGGACAAATTAATGTTTTCATAATTAACAAAAAAAATATTATATAAAATTTTGAAAAATCAATGTAATTTTAATAATAAAACTTATATAGTTATACGTATAAATAAACAAATTATCATATCCTTATCCTATAAGCTAACAAAAAAATTAATGAACTTTTTTTTGTTTTTTTACTTGATCATACCCATTTTATCAAATATGATATAAATCAGGTAAACAGATAAAAAGATTTCATTGACATTCTAGATAAAACAACAAACACTCAAAATAAAACATTGTACATACCTTCAAATGAGAGGACAGGTCATATATATAATTAATGAGACAATGAGATATATACCTTTCTTTTTAGACTATATAACTTAAACTTAATCTATTTCCATTTTGCCCAAACTGTGTTATTATATATTTTAGTCTAAATATTATTAATTTGCATTTGACTAAATATAAGATTTAAGCCCTCGAGATATATAGTTAAAGGTTGAAGCGTAGCATTAAGCCTAGATATATAAAAATTGATACAAACGAGGCACTCTGCCAAATATTTAAAACTAGAAATCAGATCATTATTCAGTCTTAAAATGATCTACACAAACTAAATCATACTAATAGATAACGGCCTGAGTAACAGATCTAAAGTAACCATTTACTATACATGAGAAGAAAACGTTGATTAAAACAAAGAAAAAAAAGGCACACATTCTCTGGGATATGAAACTAACAAATCTCCCAAGACAAATATTCACAAACATATCTAGTCATGACATATACACTTACCAATGAGAGGATCCACTATGATATGAATCACCCAGTCACGAATTGGAGAAATAAAAACTAGTATGAAATAGAAGGTGCTGAGAATAATTAGAGAGGAAATGTAGAGAGAAGTACCAAAGAGGAGATCAGAAGTACGCCTATGTTTGTCTCTACGGCTCTTTCTCCAAATGACGACGAGGCGAATTAGAAAACTAAATCTGAGGCAGGAGAAGACTACTGATCCTCTGCTTCGCACTCTTAGTCTCTGTGTAGCAAGCTGTACTGTAGATTAATAAATTACACATTAGGTCAACGGATCCAAAGTATAATTAGAAGTGACTAAGCCATTTCTATAAATAAAAATTAGTAATTTCATTTTTTTAATTTTAGTCTATTTTATATAATAATATCATACTATCGTAATTTATTTGTTTCACCCTGTAAAGTGAGAAAAGATCCCCTAATTTGTTTCATTCGTCTTCTTAAACAGAAAAGACAAGAAGTAGGATGAATATCATTTGAGGGAGTCATATATTATGATTGATCTCAAGTAAACAAAACAGAAGGCACACATTCTCTGGGATATAAACTAAGAAATTTCCCAACACATAAATTCACAAACATATCAAGTAAGCTTACATGCACTGAATCTATTGTGTAAACTTACCGAAAGAGGATCCACTAAGATCTGGATCACCCAATCAGAATTTGTGTAAAAAAAAAGAGATGCTGATAAGTTGAGAGAAAATGTAGAGAGAAGTACGTACCCAAAATGAGAGCTCTTTCTTTGGCAAATTAGAAAGCATAGGGGTTTCTTATAGAGGTAGGTGGTCAAGTGGACAAGAGAAGAAGACTACAGATTGTCTACTTTGCTCTCTGTATAGCAATATGTAGATTCAGCCTATTACAACTCGGGTCAACGGATCTAAATTTTATTTATGAACGACTAAGCCTCTTTTATGAATTCAAATTGTAGCTTTATTTTTCATATTGTATAAATAATTACTAATAATTTTTACTTATTTTTTATAAATAAAATTATACTATTGTAATTTATTCAGAGTTTAAATCACTATTTGTTTTTACTTTCGTCTCTAGAGTTGGAAAAAAATAGGAAATTATTTATAGAGGACAAGAGAAGACTACAGATCCTCTGCTTCTCACTATCATTGTAGCAAGCTGTGTAGATTCGACTATTACATGTGGGGTCAAAAAGGGTCGCAATTTTTTTTAAGTGTGAAATCTAGATACAAACATCTAATATTAAATCTTTCTACACTTGTATATATTTTTAAAATTTACAATTTTTATGAAAATAAATATTGCTTGTTGTTGTTGACTGTGTAATGTTGATCTGTGACTAGCATCAACATAATTAAAAAAAAGTCTAATGTTTGGTCGATTAAATTTGCCTATGAACAACGGATTAACCGACATTTTTATTAATATCCAAAGTTAGTTACAAATTAATAAATATACTCAGAATGCCTGACGTTTTCCAAAAATGTCCAAACCGGCCATAAATATTATGCGGATAAATCACGAAATATTTTATAAACAATGTAAAAACTATTTAAATCGTCTATCGCTATGAAGAGTTGCTAGAAATGAATAGCAATTGAATCAATTATTCGTAAACCATTCTATTTATAAGTTTGAAATATTTTCCAATTTATTTTGTAATAGGAGAATGTTTAGATTGACACTTGCAATTTGGTTTTGGCAATTTTAAGATCTTATAAAAGATTAGAAGTCTTAGATAGTCTAAAGAAGAAAAACTAATTAATGTTGTCTCAAGCTTCAAATATTTTATTCTTTTTCTTCAAAAAAGACCAGAAGTAGGGTGGCATAATATTTGAAGTTGTATATATATTATAGTTTTATTTATAAATTATAAATAAATATCAACATTAGCCAGGGCCCACCCATGAGGATGAATGATCATTGATGAAATGTTTGCGTAATATCAACTGCCAATATAAAACAAATTATGAATAGCATATATATGTGAAATGAATTATGAATAGCTCTGTGTCCCAACAACTTTTTGTACGTTCAATTCATTATGCAACTCCCAACCCTAAATTATGAATTATTAATAGCATATGTGAAATGAACGGGGGCCAGTTACTAAATTATGAACGGAAGCATGCACGAGCTCCCAACCGACATTTTTATTAATATCCAAAGTTTAATACAAATTAATAAATATACCCAGAACTGGACCAATTATCGATATATACCCAAACCGGCCATTTTCTGGCCGGCTATGTTCCTTCCCTAAGCCGGCCAGAAAATGGCCGGCCATGTACCTCTTTTTTTTTTTTTTTTTTTTTTTTTTTTTTTATTATAGAGAGAGAGACACTATGATGATCAAAATATTGAAATCTAACTCTGAAAATTTGAAATTTTTGTTTAAATTATTTGTTATATTACTTCTTTGAGGAGTGATCAAATTACAACAACCATTTTTTTCATTTTCAAGTCCAAATCGTTGATCCAAACCGTTCAACATGATTATCTAAATAAAATGTGCTTTCCAATCAAATTTTACATTTTTTTGAATTTTTTTACTATTTATTAAGTATTTTACAAAAAATAGTCATATTCAGACCATTGAATTTTGTACCCATCTTAATAAATAGTAAAAAAATTCAAAAAAAATGTAAAATTGGATCTGCAAGAACATTTTATTTAGATAATCATGTTGAACGGTTTGGATCGATGATTTGGACTTTGAAAATGAAAAAAATGGTTGTTGTAACTTGATCCCTCATCTACTTCTTTTGATGTATAATTAGCATATTTATACTAAAATACGCTAGAATACTTGAAATTATGTTGAATTACACTATATTACAATAAATTATGTTTAATTATACTAAATTACGTTAAATTGCAATAACTTCGCTAATTATGCTGAAATACAGTAAAAAAAACACTAAACTACACAAAATTACGCTATAGTAGACTGATTTTGCTCATCTTTCATGAATCATAAAAAATAGTAAAAAAATTCCAAAAATAGTTCATTATGTAACTAATTTACTGAGCTACTTGGATTGAATGATAGAAATGAAAATCTTAATCGGAAACTTCAACTCAAGTTTTGAGGCTCTTCTCTTTGTTTTTTGGCGATTCTGAATTTCGGAATCCGACGTAGCGGGCACGGACGCATGCGCATTTTCGCCAGCTTTTCGAAAAGTGGTCGTTTGCTGAAATCGGACACTCGAGCGCCGTTTTATGACCGTTTGAAGTTTCATCGTCGTTTTTCTCCTTTTTAGTGAAGATATCGTCCTTATTCATATCGTATTTTAGCGTCATTTACCGTATTTTAGCGTAATTTACCGTATTTTAGCGTAATGTAATGTAATTTAACGTAATTTAACATAATTTAGTGTTATTCAACATAATTTCAATTAAACTATCGTATTTTAGTATAAAAATGCTAATTATACATCAAAGAAGTAATATAACAAATAATTTAAACAAAAATTTTAAATTTTCAGAATTAGATTTCAATATTTTGATCATCATAGTGTGTCTCTCTCTATATAAAAAAAAAAAAAAAAAAAAAAAAAGGTACATAGCCGGCCATTTTCTGGCCGGCTTAGGGAAGGAACATAGCCGGCCAGAAAATGGCCGGTTTGGGTATATATCGATAATTGGTCCGGTTCTGGGTATATTTATTAATTTGTATTAAACTTTGGATATTAATAAAAATGTCGGAGCTCCCAACCCTACCTTCAATAAATGCACAACCAGACTTTACTCGTATTAAATTGAAAATATAAATGATATCTCTGTGTGTTAACAGATACGATACAGATTGAATAAAAATATTTTTATATTTTTATCTATTAAATATTAATTTTATCCGTATTCTACATTTATTCTTTAAAATTATCAGATAATAAAACACAAAAGTTGAATAACGAATAATAATATAATAATTAGCTTTACTCTCTCTTTTTTACAAATAGACCATCAAACTCATTCATTTTGAACATACGCAATCTCATTATTAATGTAAAAATTTAAATACAAATATGTAACCAAATCCAACTGAATAATATTTTATCAAAGAAAAAAAGTCAGAAACATGAAATCTTTTTTTACTCCCTTAATTTTCATGTTTTAAAACATAAACATACTTCCTTCCATAAGTTTAAGCCAAACTTTTATTGTTTACTAATCATAATCGTACAACTAAATTTTTGTTGACATGTTTTTTTTTTAGTTACGGAAGAACTTTGTGTACGTTCAGTTAAGCAGTTTATGGGAAATGAAATGCTGAATCAAATCTATTTGGTATGAAAACAGAGCTGCATCAACTCCTGTTTGGAATGATACACAAAATATCTCCCCCACGTTTCTCACATCGACCTTATAAATTTTCAATTTATAGGAGGGGCTTAATTAGCACCCTTTCTCACTATTAACTTCTACCCTGCGCATATATTACAGGTACCAAAACTAAAAAATCTGCCACAAAATGCAGGGTGCAACTCTTATATTTTTGTTTAATAATTGATATTTTAGATAGGAAAAAATATTCATAATCTCTATATAGTGTAAAAGAAAAAATTGCATTTTTGTTCATAAGCTCGTAAATATTATGTGAATAATTCACAAAATGTTTTCATAAGTAATTAATGTAAAAACTATTTTAATTGTATTTCACATTGAAGAGTTGCTAAAAATGAATAGTAATAGAATTATATGTGAACCATGCTATTTATAAGTTTGAAATATTCTCCAATTTATTTTGAAATAGGAGAAAATTCAGATTAACACTAATGTTATAAAAGATCTTATAAAAGATTAGCACTTTGGTTTTGGCAATTTTTAAGATCTTATAAAAGATTGGAAGTCTTAGATAGTCTAAGAAGAAAAAATGATGTTGTATTAGTTTCTAATTACTATGATATATATAAAACTAATGTTGTCTCAAACTTCAAATCTTTTATCTTTTTTATTAACAAAAGACCAGAAGTAGGGTGGCACATATAAATAAATATCACCTTGTTTGATTTATGAACAGCACATAAAACAATATAAAAAAAATTATGAACAGCACATGTGAAATGAATTATGAATGGCACTGTATCCGAACAACTTTTGTAGGTTCAATTCTATGCAACTCCCAATCCTAAATTATGAATTATGAATAGCATATTTAATAAATGCACGACCAGAACAATTCCATTTTTTTTTTTCAAAAAGTGCTGCAAAATCTTACATAGAAACACCAAAAACTATGATAGAAAAAATGATGTTGAATTAGTTTCTCGTGACTATATATGATAGAATACTAATGTTGTCTCAAACTTCAAATCTGTTATTCTTTTTTCTTAAAAAAAGATCTGTAGTAGGGAGAAATAATATTCATAGGAGTTGTGTATATATAATGATTTAATGTATAAATGAATATCAACAATGGCCCGGGCCCACCCATGAGCCATGAATGAACCATATATACTTCTCGAGATGTAATATCAACTTCTTGTATGTTCAATTATTAATACCATTTGTGAAATGAATATGAATAGCAATGTGTCCCAACAACTTTTTGTACGTTCAATTAATTGTTCCGCCTTATGTGAAATGAATGAAATGACCAGTCACTAAATTATGAACAGAACTACAGAAGCACGACCAGACTTTAATAAATGCACAACCAGACTTTAGTGTACAAATTCAAAAAATGATTTATCTTTGTTAACAGATACGATGCAGATTAAATAAATATAATTTTCTATTTAAAAGTTGATCATTTCATTTACAAATAGATCATCAAGCTCGTTCACTTCACACAAATACAATCATACTATTAATACAAAAATCAAATTACAAATGTGCAGTTAAATCTAACAAAAAGTTTGAAAAAATATTTTGTGTCAATTTGATAAATAAGTTGAACAAATTTCTCACGGTTATTAAGAGTAGAACTGTTAGAATGTTAACATCCACCAATGCACTAGTACAGGAAACACGACCATATATGGTTTGAAAAGCTAATGTCACATGGTTACATGACTGTATCTGCAAGCATCGTGTAAAACCATGTATAATATACACACATCAAACGCGGTTCCTAAGAAAAACAGTGTCTAACTTAGAAAGGCATTTAGCAGGTAGACAAAGAGGTGCGGAAAATAAAAAACACTAACAGGATTTATACACGGTTATTCTTTAAAAACCGTGTGCATACTGAAGAAATTAACTTGCTAGTTATCAAAAACACTAACAGGATTTATACACGGCTATTCGGAGGATGGGAACAATACCTGGCGTCAAATGTATGGCGAAGAGATCTCAAGCATTGAAGAGGACTCAGACTGAACAGCTTTTGCTATTAAATTTTAGTAGTATATGTATTTCAGTGTTTGTTGTTTTGTTGAATATGACTTGTTTTGTATTATGGTATTTCAGATTTCTCTAAGGTTGTATTAGTAAATGTAGTTGTGATATGCTGTAAGAACTGATGTAAGACTTAGCTGTAGAAGTTAGTACCATTTTCTGGTACGTCTTTTCAGCTTCTGGTTTCATATATGAAATCAGTGACTATATCCACTTTTATTCAAAAATAATAATTACAAATGGTTTGGTTCTGCTTTATTATTTATTTATTTTAGTGACAAGAGCAAAGTAATTTCTGTACACTTTCTATTGGACAATAAATTATCAATTTCTATTGAAGCAACTGCGATAAGTAATAGCATTACAAATCTAAAATGGAAGAATGAATTTATACTTTAATTTAGAATCCGGAATGAATACTTGCAGATCACACATACAAACACGCTACTAATTATGGTAAAAAAATAGGCTTTTACAAGGTTTTCGAACTGTGTCTACAAGAGTTGTGTACAATAGGGTTGCTAATTTTTCACGGTTTTCGAACTGTGTATAAAAACACTAATTCTGCATGATTTTTTACTAAAAACCATATATAATTCAATTTTTTTGGCCAAAAGAAATCATACACGGATTTTAAAATAAAACTGTATATAAAAACACACATCCTATACGGTTTTAAATAAAAAATTGTGTATAAAATTCAAGAATTTAAAAAAAAAAAAATCACTTGAATACAAGATCTGAATTTAAATCAAACTCTAGATCTGAATTCAAATTAAACCTTAGATCTAAATACCAAAAACACTAAACTAAATTTTAAATATAAACACTACAAAACTACATTTACCAATATATAAACATCAATTACAATTACATCACATATTATTAGTTACTTGAATAACATTCTAACTAAAAAAATGAAAACACAATAAAAAAACCCTAGACCTGAGAATTCATACATTTACATGAACAATATCAAAGAAAAACATAATCGAAAATTAGAAATGAAAAACTTAATCGGAAAATTGAACTCAAGTTTTGAGGCTTTTCCCTTTGTTTTTTTTGAAATTCTGAAATTAGAGTTGAAAAAATTAATCTGTTAGGCCAACCTTTGGATGAGATTTTGTCAAAAGCCCCCTGGACAAAACCCAATTATCTAAAAGAAGGGTGGAGTGTCCAAAGGGCTTTGGACAAAGTCTCATTCAATGTTAGTGCTAAACCGTCCAATCCGTACTAAAATTTGCATGGATGGTTTAGAAAAAATGATTGAACTAAGTAAAATAATAAAATTTGTGTACCTTCTGCTATATTAAAGAGCATAGCAAAATATTAATATTTTTTGTTGGGTTTCCAGTCAGTCAATAGCTTGTGTGCGTTTTCTTATAAAGTTATAACTTTTACAATTGTCTTTGTTAGCCACTATTATAATTTATATATATATAGGGACTCTAGCTTCGTGATTAATGAAAACACATGACATCTCTGTACTTCACATGCAAACAAAAAGACTTGAGATTCAACACTCAACAGGAGAGGAAAGTAGTTCAACAAAAAGTCAGTCAATAGCAAAGTAATTTCTGTACACTTTCTATCGGACAATAACTTATCAATTTCTCGTGAAGCAACTGCGATAAGTAATAGCATTACAAATTTAAAATGGAAGAATGAATTTACTTTTATTTAGAATCCAGAATGAATAGTTACAGATCATTCGAGCAGGATATTTCTGGTGTAGTTTCCAATTGTGAGATTACCATTTGTGCCTTTCCTGCAGGAACACTTGTAGTTGCTCTCTGTATCTTATTGGAGGATCCCAATAAATATGTAAAATTAAAAGTTTTTAACCCAATTTTTATCCAAAAAGATAACAACAAATCCATACCAATAATTCATATAATTAGCTATACTATCTAAAAGAAGGGTGGAGTTTTTGTTCAAAGGGCTTTGGACAAAGCCCCATTCAATGTTAGTCTTATACCGTCCGATCCGTGCTAAAATTTGCATGGACGGTTTAGATTTACAGGGTTATTTAAGTTTATTAAGTTTTAAATATGTTGCACAAATCTTAACACAGATCAAATGGTTAGGCCAGCCTTTGGATGAGATTTTGTCCAAAGCCCTTTGGACGAAATCCAATTCCGGCTTTGGATGAGATTTTGTCCAAAGTCCTTGGAACAAAACCCAATTCCCTAAAAGAAGGGAGGAGTTTTTGTCCAAAGGGCCTGTTCGGCTGAGCATGGAATAGTAGAAGAATAGAGGAATTATGGAATTGAGAATTGACCACTTTTCTAGTGTATTCCAAGAGTGTTCGGCACATTCAACAATTGGAATAGTAGTACTTTTCTCATTAAAATGAAATAATTGTAAGAAATGACTTTTATAACCTTGGTTCTGGTTACTGCACCATAGCGTTGAATAATAGTACATCAATATTACAACTTCTATTTTGCTTGAGTTCTAAATTTTTAAATGACAAAGAATTATAATTTAGAAACAAAAAGAAATAAAAAAAATGAAAGTACACTAGAGGCAAGCCTCGGCAAACTAGAATGATATTTTTTTTACAACTTGGATAAAATTAACTGGAACTATAATTCATTCCAAATTGTGCATGAAAAGAAATAGGTTGAATTTAACAATTGGACAAAAATATCATTTTATTTTATATTATTGTAGCATGAAGCAAATTAAGTGCAGTATCATACTTAGCAATAATGCAACCACACCAACAAATCACTAATCAAAACAGTAATTAAGAAGGTCGAAACATGATCAGAAGGGCCTTACCGCCACAAATTTCATGAGATGTGTGCTTGTCAGTGACCCCAAGCAGCCAATTTGAACCCAGTGGAGCAGAAGCTAAACTGAGAAATGTCGAAATCGGTTAAAAAGGCAAAATGGGAAGAGAGATGGAAGAGAAACCTCTGAACAAGATGGATCTCATTTGAAAGAGCAATTCGTGTCCGTCTTAATTTGCAGTATTAATTTCGCAAATCTTCCGGCAGATCGTCAGAAACTGTAATCAGAGCAAACGGAGAAAAAGAAATTTCCTACTCTAGAAGCGTGCAAGAAGAAGAGATGGAAGAGTATTAAAATAAGAACAGATTTGCCACCTCAGCGAAATGAAGGGCAAAAAAGGTCATTTCTCATCCCTTTTTCAGCCCAATTCGCAATTCCAGCTCCTCCTTGGAATTGGGAAGAGCGGAAGAGTGGTCTATTTTAATTCTCTATTCCAGTACTTCTTATTTATGTTCGGCAGGAATAGCACTTTAATTCCGTTCAATTCTGCTATTCCACTACAGCCGAACATGTCCAAAGAATTTTGGACAAAGTCTCATTTAAAGTTAGTTCTAAACCGTCCGATGCGTGCTAAAATTTACATAGACGGTTTAGAATTAAAAATAATTGAACTAAGTAAAACAATAAAATTTGTGTACCTTCTGCTATATTAAAGAACATAGAAAAATATAATTATTTTTTTATTGGGTTTCCAGTCAGTAAATAGGATGTGCGTTTTCTTACAAAATTATAACAATTGTCTTTATTAGCCACTATTATAATTTATAGAGACTCTTCGTGATTAATGAAAACACAGGACATGTCTGTACTTCACATAGAAACAAGAAGACTAGCTTGAGAGTCAACACTCAACAGGAGAGGAAACTAGTTCAACATTATTGCAATTTGCATTGAGCCCATGTAATGCCCAATGCATTCAGCCCATGAGCCCATTTGATATTTCCCTTTCCCAAGAACTCCTTGTCGATATTTCGTACATAAATTACTTAAAATATTATGTTACCTGAGAGGATGAAGACCAGATAAGAAAGCTGAGACCATGCTGCTTCAATTCTTTTGCCTTTCATTTACTTATTTTCTAGTGTGTGATGTATCAAATTTACCCCTGATCGAGAGTTTTAGAAGCGGATCAGGTCCGGTCCATTTCACGGCATACAAAAATGGGTTGGGCTTAATGAGAAATTCTTGGGCCACAATTAGATGGGGCCCATAATGAATTTCCATTGTAGTTAAGAGGTTTAGCATTGATACTGTCGGTATATTGGAATTGCAACACTGGCTTTTGGGTTTTTGGTACAATTAATGCTAGGTGAATTTCTGTTTGGATTAGTGCAAGACTGAGTCTCTGTTGACAATCAGAAACTACATTTGTATGGGTATGGGACAACTCCAGCAGGATTGTGGGCCCTTTTATCATCACCTCTCTAGAAGCGTTCTTTTCACGGGCCCACTCATATTTTCCCTTTTTACTTATTTTTTTTTTCGGGAAAAAATTTCATTCATTTTTTCTTTTTGAGGAAATATGCCAAAATTGGAAAGGTATAGAGCAAATTAGACAGTTATTTCTACATGTTCTTTTTAGGAGCATGTAAAATATATGTTTGCTGTCTATAAATTATGGATATAGATTTTGATCATCAAGAAGAATTTAATTTGTCTGTGGCTACTCTACTGATGATCCATAAATATAAAATTTATTTTGTGTTTAACGTGAAGTATAAATTTTATTTTGCACTTGAGATTGATATGTTGCATATTCATTGATGAATAAGTCAGACGGTGAAGTTTTTTTTAGGACAGTTATCATCTATTACAGATATTGTTACAATAACATAACAATGTATGTTAATTTTGAAATAAGAAATAGACAAAAAAAAAAACTGGTACAATTAGCGGGTTGCGGACTGCCGTGAGTTAATCTTTTCATTTTATGTTGCAGGGTTGTAATTGAAAAATAAAAATAGAGGTTGCAATTATTATATTATTGTTGCAGGTTTGTAATTGTGATGTTACCATGTGTACCCTGTCAAATGTCTAATGCCATTAAAAAACTGATAGAACTAAAATAAGGCCTGTTGGGTCACCATGTTCTCTTTTCATTTTCTTTTTATTGATCGAGGAGAGCTCCTAAAAAAAAAATCAATCTTAAAATTAAGGATTACTTAAAGGATAGATTTTTATAATATTGGCATGGGAGTAAATTGAATAATATCACAAATTAGAACTTTGGCTCAGGAGGAAGAAGTATATACCCTCATAATAAAAGTTCAAAATTAATAAAAAAAAACATTTATACAAACTTAATTGGTAGTGAAATACTTGGTTTGTCAGGTGAAATTTACCTGCATAATTTGATATATAGTTGTGGATTAATCTAGCCTGTTTGAATGTGTCGTTAAATAACCGGTTACTGAGCTTTGTAGTTGACTCCGTTTTGTTATTTTGTTTTCATTTATGTTGGCGACGTAGGTTGACGGGCCAAGAAAAGTGGGATGATGATGTTATAATCACGCTCTAGATAGTCAAAATCTGGAATATGACAGTTATGAATTAATGCACCAATCACCTACAGGGGTTTCATAAAAAATAAAAAAATGAAAGAATTCATGCAACAATTATATTCTCCTATTATCATGATATGTTGTTTGAAATGATAAAACTTCTTATACAGACATTTGAAGATGTTGATAGAGATGGAAAAATAAACAGTGAAGATTGGGAGGATCGATTGTGTTTCGGCACCCGTCTCTATTAAAAAATATGACTTTACCATACATCAGGTATGGTTTAATTTATTCTTTTTCCTATTGTTCACGTTACTTTACCTTTTCTGTATTAGTATGTCTGGTATAATGCAATTGCTACTGCTACCAAAAAGATCTTGTTTGTGCTCCAACTACAGAAACAAAAAAAAATCTGACATCTTGCCGTGACATTGCAGGGACATTACGACTGCATGCATTTCCTAGCTTTGTTTTTAACACAGTGGTCGAAAATCTTAATTTTAAAGAAAACCTTTAGTAAAACATATATTTCACAGCTCGCATCAGAACAGGATCAAATCTTAAATCCCTGAAGAGAACGGATCATTTTAGCATGGATCATCATTTACACTTTGAATCTGACAAGATCCAACCAAACAATTGAAAATCTGGAGAAAGTAGTGAAAAGACACACATCTTGTAATTGTTATGTTTCGATGTGTACTCCGTCAAACTGTCTAATGCCATTAAAAAGCTGGCAATTGCATCGTGTGTCACCTTGTTATCTTTTCTTGTCTTTTCTTTTTTCATTTTTTTTTAATCTTATTGTAGATTGAAGAGAGGTCCTTAAAAAAAAAAATCAATCTTAAAATTTTGAATTGATTAAAGCATAGATTTGCACGGGTAAATTGAATAATATCATAAATTAGAAGTTTGAGAGAAGCACTCAGGAGCAGGAATTATACGCCCTCATAAGAAAAGTTCAAAATTAATAAAGAAAGATGCATACATAATTAATAGTTGAATATTTGTTTGTTAGGTGAATTAATACAGTATGAAGAGAGCATAAGGTAAAGATAACACGTGGTCCCACATAGGCACATAAAAAATGACAAATTAATTATAATGCAAAAAAAAAAGGTAAAACATACAGGATGGCACAACAAACAACATAGTGAATTGAATAATGATAAAACACCGATACGCACACATTAAAATTGCATGCATGATATTGTTAAATAAAAGAAAAGGATACAAGATGATACATAAAAATATAGCTTAGCACAATTAATTTTTGTAGTAGCTAAGCGTACCAAATACAGCCTGAATAACCGCTTGAATAAAAGTAAGAACAAACAAACAGACGCCAGCAAAAACGGAGAGGGTTACCCAAGGATTCGGGCAGTAGTAGCTCCTAAACTCTGCATAGGATCTACTGGTACTACTTTCATGATGTGCCCTCACCTTCTCCGACAGAATATTTAGGTCATTTGATATACAGGCATCGGAAATTACTTTTTTGAACCGATTAACACAAACTAAAACATCCTCTTCGGTATTCCAAATGTTTGGCACGATACCATTCTCTCGCAATAGTCTGACATCTTCTTTTGTTTGTAACAAGCACCCTAGACATGCAATATAGGCTGTGACAGAGAGACCACAGTCCCCGTAAATCTGTTCAAATCTTAAAAGATCATGAAAGATTTTAATGCTATAATCGAAAAGGTGCCAGGGTGCTACTTGAAGCACTCCAGATAATCTCCTGTCATAGTAAGACACATCAATGGAGCTACCATCATGCTTTTCGTAAACAGTTGCAGATCCCTGCAAGTCTGTTGCACTAGGTATATAGAAGTTTCTCATGCTATTTATTGGTTGCAATGATCTAATGTCAACCAAATGCTTCCCTTCGGGGGTCCGAGTCCAATGGAAGATGTGCAGTAGATGTTTGAAGCCACCTGGGGGAAGCGTACCGGTACCGCCATGCACTTTGGACTTGTGCACTCTCGGATAGAGGTCATTGAAGCATGAGAATGCAAGATCGTGGATTGGGGTACCGATAAGCTTGCTTAATTCGGAGTGCTTTGTATATATAGCCTCGACAATGTTGAAAATAATCCAAATCAGAAATGAATACGGACCGTATCCCAATACGGACCGTATCAGCAGGGTGAAGATGCAGTTTTATATTTCGGTTTTAGAGCAGTTTTTATTTTTCTGTTTAGAGTTAATTGTAAACTTAGGCAGCAAGTTATCTATTTAGACAAGTGCAGGAAGTAGTGGGTAGTTATTAATTAATATGTCAAGTAGTGGGTTGGTTATAGGTTAGTTACAGCAAAGTTAGTGGGGTTAGTGGGGTGCGAAAGGATGGATATGCACCACTATAAATAGTAGATCTGTTTGTATTAATTAATAAATGAAAAAAATGGAGTTGTGAGTATATTTCGGCTGCTGCCCTATTTTCTGTTTTTTCCTCTTTTCCGAAAAACTCCCAACAAAATTGGTATCAGAGCAAGGTGAGAGATCAAGGCAGATCCGACCAAGCCAGAGGGGAGAAGGTGAGAGATCAAGGCAGATCCGACCAAGCCAAAGGTGAGAGGGTGAGAGATCAAGGCAGATCCGACTAAGTAAAGGTGAGAGATCAAGGCAGATCCGACCATGGCTGACGTAGGCAACAACACCACCATTAGCATGTCAAATCAGATGGTACCTTTGTTCAAGGGTGAGAATTACGAATTCTGGAGTATCAAGATACGAACTATGCTGAAATCTCATGGCTTATGGGAACTAGCAGACAAGGGATTACCGAATCCTGATCCGACAGCAATTGACACAGCGAAGCGAGATGCAAAGGCGCTCTTCTTCATTCAGCAAGCCGTACACGAATCGGTGTTTGCAAAGATTGCAGCAGCAGAAACAGCAAACCAGGCATGGACAACTCTGAAAACCGCATTTCAGGGAAGTTCCAAGGTGGTAGCCATCAAGTTGCAGGGCTTGAGACGGGAGTTCAATCCTTCTTTACGCAAGTTACAACAATAGTCAACCAAATCCGAAGTTGTGGAGAAGATCTTCCAGAAGAGACGGTTGTGATGAAGGTGTTGCGCAGCCTGACAACCAAGTTTGATCATGTGGTGGCGGCGATTGAAGAATCCAAAGATCTGTCCACTTACACGTTTGATGAGTTGATGGGATCACTGCAAGTCCATGAAGTTCGTCTCAACAGATCAGAAGTGAAGGATGACACCAATGCTTTCTATTCTAAGGGCAATTCCTCAAGAAGCCAACAGCAAGGCAGAGGTAGAGGCCAAGGTTACAGCAGAGGTCGAGGCAGTCAAGCCGGCAGAGGCAGAGGCAAGCCGAGTTACAATCAACCGCATTCTAATCAACCGAAGAAAGATGTAGAATGCTACTACTGTCACAAGAAAGGGCATATGCAAGCCGATTGCTACAAGAAACAGAGAGAAGAAGGTCAAGATGTGGAGTGCTATTACTGCCACAAGTCCGGTCATGTGCAGGCCGACTGCTACAAGAAGAAAAGAGAAGAAGGACAGGCAAGTTTTGTTGAAGAGAAGAACAATCAGGCACAGTTGTTCATGGCCAAAACCGATGAAGAATCAGATGCAAGTCAAATCTGATTTTTGGACAGCGGGTGCTCAAACCATATGACAGGTTTCAAACATCTATTTGATGAATTAGATGAGTCATACAAGAAGGCAGTAAAGCTTGGTGACGATAAAGAGATTCATGTTGAAGGAAAAGGAAGAGTAGCCGTGCAGACCAGCAGTCACAATACACGGATGCTACATGATGTGTACTATATTCCTCAACTGTCCCAAAACCTACTCAGTATCGGTCAGATGATGGGTAGCGGGTGTACCATCAAGTTTGAAGGCGACAATTGCAGAATTGTAGATGCAGCCACGGATCAGACGATGGCAACAATCAAGAAGACACGAAACAACTTGTTCCCTCTGGAGATAGCCAAGGTGAAAGACAAGGCACTTGCAGCCAAGGAGATTAGTTCCAGCGAGTTATGGCATTTGAGGTATGGTCATCTAAACATGAACGGTTTGAGATTGTTGAATCAAAAGAAAATGGTGAATGGGTTACCCGAAATTGGTGAAATCGGGTTATGTGAAGGATGTGTGTTTGGCAAGCAATCGAAGCTGCCATTTCCAAAAGATCAGTCGATGCGTGCAACCAAGGTACTTGAGTTAGTGCATACTGATTTGTGCGGACCCATGGAGGTTGAATCAATGGGAGGAAGCAAGTATTTTATGCTGTTTATTGATGATTATAGCAGGATGACTTGGGTTTATTTCCTAAGCTATAAAAGTGAAGCGTTTGGGCTGTTCAAAAGGTTCAAAGCCATGGCAGAGACGCAAACAGGGGCTAGGCTGAAAGCTCTAAGATCAGATCGCGGTGGTGAGTTTCAATCAAAAGAATTCAAGCAGTTCTGTGAGAAAGAAGGGGTGCTACAGCAGCTGACCACTCCATACACACCTGAGCAAAACGGTGTAGCTGAACGCAAGAACCGCACGGTAGTAGAACTAGCAAGAAGTATGCTGAAATCTAAAGGTATGCCGAATAGTTTTTGGGCTGAAGCAGTAGCAACAGCGGTATATGTTCTAAATCTGTCACCGACCAAGGTAGTGATGAACAAAACACCATTTGAAGCGTGGTTTGAAAGGAAGCCCAGTGTGGGGCATTTGCGTGTTTTTGGGTGTATTGCTTACACTCTCATAAGTGCCCAAAACCGAAAGAAACTGGACTCAAAATCTGAAAAGTGTGTGTTCATTGGGTATTGCATACAATCTAAAGGTTATAGGTTGTTTAATCCGGTGACAAAGAAGATTGTAGTCAGTAGAAATATCATGTTTGATGAGAATGCTAGTTGGAGTTGGTCTATGGAGAAAGACAACACACCAATAGCAGAAATAGAAGATGAAGAAGAAGAAGGCAGCAGTGAGCAGGCGCAAAGCAGTCCAAGCTCGAGTAGCACATCACATCGGATGGTTGATCCGGATACACAAGGAAGAAAGATACGATCCTTACAAGAATTGTATGAAGCAACTCAGGTTATGTATGTAGCAGATCCATTGTCCTATGAAGAAGCCGTAGAAAGAAAGGAATGGGTGCAAGCAATGAAAGAAGAAATGAGTTCAATCGAGCAAAACCAAACCTGGAAGTTGGTGGAATTACCAATAGATCGCAATGCAATTGGAGTTAAATGGGTTTACAAGACTAAATTTGGTCCAGATGGCAGTGTATTAAAATACAAAGCGAGGTTAGTGGCAAAAGGATATGCGCAAAAGCAAGGCATAGACTATGAAGAGACGTTCTCCCCGGTAGCCAGATTTGAAACAGTTCGGTTGTTGATTGCAATGGCTGCCCAATTGAGACAACCTATCTATCAATTTGATGTGAAGTCAGCATTCCTCAATGGTGAACTAAAAGAAGAGGTTTATGTTGAGCAACCGGAAGGGTTTGTAGTGAAGGGCAAAGAACATTGGGTGTACCATTTGTTCAAAGCATTATACGGCTTGAAGCAGGCTCCTCGTGCATGGTACAGCAAGATTGATGCACATTTTCAGAAATTGGGATTTGAGAGAAGCAAGAATGAGCCTAATCTCTATGTGAAACGCAAAGAAAAAGGAGGTTTAATAGCAGTATGTCTCTATGTTGATGATATGATTTATTTTGGCACAAATGACGCAATGGTGAAGGAGTTTAAAGAGCAAATGATGTGTGTGTTTGAAATGACCGATCTAGGAGAAATGCATTACTTTCTAGGTCTGGAGGTTGAACAAGAGAAGGGAAGAATCTTTGTGTCCCAACGCAAGTATGCAAGAGACTTGGTAGAAAAGTTCGGTTTAAAAGATTGCAATCCCGTACTAATTCCAATGAATACAAATGAGAAGTTGACAGCAATTGATGGAACCGGAGCAGCAGATGCAACTCGGTTTAGGAGTTTGGTGGGAGGTCTGTTGTACTTGACGCACACAAGACCAGACATCACACATGCAGTTGGAATGGTTGCGAGATACATGCAGAATCCAACTAAACAACACATGGGAGCAGCAAAGCGAATTCTTAGGTACATTGCAGGTACAACAAGCTATGGTCTGTGGTACAAGGGTGTTGATGAACCGTGTTTGATAGGCTACAGCGATAGTGATTGGGCAGGCAGCATAGATGATCGAAAAAGCACAACAGGTCAGGTGTTCTTCTTTGGCAACAGCGTGATAAGTTGGAATTCGAAGAAACAGTCAACAGTTGCACTATCAACCGCAGAAGCTGAGTACAATGCAGTAACATCAGCAGCATGCCAAGGTGTATGGTTAAGGCGCTTATTGGAAGAGTTAGATTGTGAGCAGAAAGGTGCAACAATACTCTATTGTGATAATCAGTCGACAATTGCAATTAGTAACAACCCGGTGCATCACAACAGAACAAAGCACATAGACACTCGGCTCCATTTCATACGAGATTTGATTCAGCAAAAGATGATAGAGTTGCAGTATGTGAACACGAACCAGCAAGTTGCAGATGTGCTGACCAAATCACTCCCACGAGAGAAGTTTAACTGGTGTCGAGACATGATGAATGTGCTGGACTTTGGATTATGGGGGGGTGTTGAAAATAATCCAAATCAGAAATGAATACGGACCGTATCCCAATACGGACCGTATCAGCAGGGTGAAGATGCAGTTTTATATTTCGGTTTTAGAGCAGTTTTTATTTTTCTGTTTAGAGTTAATTGTAAACTTAGGCAGCAAGTTATCTATTTAGACAAGTGCAGGAAGTAGTGGGTAGTTATTAATTAATATGTCAAGTAGTGGGTTGGTTATAGGTTAGTTATAGCAAAGTTAGTGGGGTTAGTGGGGTGCGAAAGGATGGATATGCACCACTATAAATAGTAGATCTGTTTGTATTAATTAATCAATGAAAAAAAATGGAGTTGTGAGTATATTTTGGCTGCTGCCCTATTTTCTGTTTTTTCCTCTTTTCCGAAAAACTCCCAACAGACAACACACCATGGTATTTGGATGTCCATGTTCAACATTGCACATTTGATATAAATCGGGACTTCTACATATTCGTTTAAAATATAAAACTCTTTGGACCTTGGATCTTTTGGATCAGTACTCCTTTTCTCTTTTGTTCCACTCAAAATTTCTATTCCATCCCGCACATTTTGGAATACAAGAATGGCATATACTAAGAAGCAACCTATGGGCAGTAGATTCTCTAGGAAATAACTTCTTAGTTTATCAGTAATTATGCCACTCCTGTAGTATTCCAAAACTAGATCTTCATTCTCTTGGATATCTTCCAGGTATGAACGTACGTTGAAACCAAACCACCGCGTGAAAAATACAACAAATTGCCACATCTCATCAACTGGAATTGGAAACAAGTCAAACAAACTTCTTCGGCAATGATCCCATACATATTTGATATCTATTGACGGTTTTTCTTTACTTCTAATATCTGTTGATGCATACAATGGTTTGGTTGGATTGGATAACTCATTGTCTAGTCGAGCTTCTATGTTCACAACCCACTCTTTCAATTTTTTTGACGAGGATGATATTTCATCATCTATTGGTTGTATGGCATCATTACTCATTTTTTCCGAGGATGATATTTCATCATCTATTAGTTGTATGGCATCATTACTCATTTTTTCCCTCTTCCCGATTGATGCACAAACAAGTTGTTCTGAAATAATCTGTAAAGTGATTATTAAAATATTGAATATAGATGCTAATAGAAGAAGAATGGCAAACTCATATCCAGGTTAATCAAAAGTTAAGGCTTGACTAAATAATTTGCCGCTTAGACTAGGAACCTTATCAAGTTACTGAGGTAGAAGTTTATAAGACTCTGGGTGTCAAATCAGATGGAGACATTGTCATACTCATACCCATAATTATTTAAAATTAGTCTTAGTAATATTATATCCATATCCTACTTTTACCATTAAATATTAGCCATACCCATACCCTACTCTTATATGTTAAGATAACGGGTAACAAAATGAATAATGATTTAATTATTTACTAAATTGATAGCTTATGTATGTTAATTCAAAAATATAACAAACAATGAAATATATTAAATACATCATGTACTTAATAATAAAAATATGATTTTTATACAAATATTATTAAAAATATATCACTAATTAAATAAAAGGATATAATATGTTGTATAATCAATTTTGTCATAAATTATTAATTAATAAACTATATAAAATTTGGATAAATCAATTTTATCATAAATTACTAATTGAAATATTATATCAAATGTTGTAACAAATCAATCGAGTCATAATAATTAAAATTATAAAGTTATACATACAAATATAAAAGTGACATATATGATTTTATTCTATTAATTATCCTATAGGATAACATATACGAAATTACTCTTACACATATTCTTATCCAATTATAAGCTAATGAATTTTTTTTTGTTACCCATGCACATGCTCATTTAATTAATGAAAAATATTCTTACCCATAAATGTATTATCGCAATGCGATATGAGTTGGATAAGCTTTAATCCCTTAAAATAGCTAAATGTTGTTCAAAGGGTATTTTGGGGATATGGCATTTTTCATATGTCGTGATAATTTTCAGGAGTTAAAGGGGTTTTTTTGTAAAAAAATTTGAAGTTAAAGGGTATTGGTAATTTTCTGGAGTTATGGGGTTTATGTAGGGGTCTGGTAAAGTTTCTTGTCCTTAACAGGAATTTGGGTCTGTTGTCTTTGATTGTCTATGGGACGGGCAGGTGTCGTTTCGGACGTGGTATCTTGTTTTGCCAGGACTACTGATGAATGTTACATATGAACTATGCTTGGTTGCTTGCTTGTGTTAACTGGGCTACTGGCAATTGCTTCAGATGGAGCTCTCTGGAGTCTATGTGCACTTGTATTATATGGTTACATGGGTTTTTTTTTTTACCACATGACTTTAATTATACCGAATTAAATACAAAATTTATAAATTTTGTATGTAAATTGATTTCAACAGTTTGAATTCGTTGTTTGAAGTATAACCTAATAAGTTTAGAGTTAATTATAAGCTCATCAAGAGATTTTTACCAACTGGTGTTATTAAATATTGTTAGTCTAAATAGTAATGCCATTTGACCAACCGTACAAGCTAAGCTCGCAAAATATTAACAGATTGAAATGTAGCGTTTAAGCATAGATTAAATTTGTTAGAAACGAAACACTTTGGCCAATACTTAAACTAGAAGTCAGATCATCATTCAATCTGATAAATCTACACAAAACTACCGCAAATAACTAGATCCTAGTAATATATTACCACCTTAGTAACATATCTTACGTAACTATTTACTATATATGAGCTGAAAAGTAGAGAAAAAAAATAACAAAAAGCACGGATTCTCTCGGATATGAAACTAACAAGTCTCCCAACTCAACAATTCACAAACAGATCTAGTAAACATACAACCAAAGAGGATGCAGACCACTAAGAACCCAATCACGATTTAGAAGATTTGGAGTAATAAATACATAGTATAAAATAAAATAAAAATATATGCTGATAATTAAAGAGGAAATGTAGAGAGAAGAGAGAATTACCAGAGATGAAACTGTCTTCTTCTCTCTGTCTCTTTCTGGCCAATTAGAAAGCAATGGAGTTTTTTTATAGGGAGGTGGTCAAGTGGACAAGAGCAGCCTCCAGATCCTCTGCTTCGCTGTCTGTGTAGGAAGATGTGTAGATTCAACTATTAAAACTCGGGTCAACGGATCTAAAATCTAATTAGGAATGACTAAACCTCCTTTATGAATTAAAATTGTAGCTTTAATTATTTTTATATTGTATAATTTTTATTTATTTTTTATAAAATAAAATTATACTATTGCAATTTATTCTGAGTTTTAAATCACATTTTTTTAATTTCGACTGTAAATTAGGAAAAGATTCCATAATTTTTTATTGTCTTCTCACAAAAGACAAGAAGTAGGGTAGATCATAACATTTGAAGGAGTTCTATATTATGAAAAAAGAATTATAAAAAAATTGAAGAACAGCCTGTGCACAACCCATGAGCAATGAATGATACATAATTCACGGAAACAACATGTGTGACAGCGTAATACCCACTGCTAAGATATATCAAACAATTCAGCGTAATACCCACTGCTAAGATAGAGAAATCATATCACTATACATGATATACACAAATCTACTGCAAACTAAATCTTACTTATAGATACCGGCATGGTCAGTAATAGATCTAAAGTAATAACCAAAAAAAAAGCCACACATATTCTCTGCGATATAAAACTAACAACTCTCCCCAGAACTTTTCATAACATCTAGTAAGCAACTATTCACAAACATATGTGGTCATCAGATATACACTAACCAATGAGAGGGTCCACTAAGATATTAATCATCCAGTCACGAATTGGATAAATAAAACTTGTATGAATTAAAAGGTGCTGAGAATAATTAGAGAGGAAATGTAGGGAGAAGTACCAAAGAGGAGATCAGCAGTACGCCTGTGTTTGTCTCTACGGCTCTTTCTCCAAATGACAACAAGGCGAATTATAAAACTAAATCTGAGGCAGGAGAAGACTACTGATCCTCTGCTTCGCACTCTTAGTCTCTGTGTAGCAAGCTGTACTGTAGATTAATAAATTACACATTAGGTCAACGGATCCAAAGTATAATTAGAAGTATAATTTCTATAAATAAAAATTAGTAATTTCATTTTTTTCAATTTTAGTCTATTTTATATAATAATATCATACTAACGCAATTTATTTGTTTCACCCTGTAAGGTGAGAAAAGATCTCGTTATTTGTTTCATTTGTCTTCTTAAACAGGAAAGACAAGAAGTAGGATGAATATCATTTGAGGGAGTCATATATTATGATTGATCTCAAGTAAACAAAACAGAAGGAATATAAACTAAGAAATTTCCCAACACATAAATTTACAAACAGATCAAGTAAGCTTACATACACTGAAACTATTGTGTCAACTTACCGAAAGAGGATCCACTAAGATCTGGATCACCCAATCAGAATTTGTATAAAAAAAAATGTAGAGAGAAGTACGTACCCAAAATGAGAGGACGCCTGTCTTCTTCTCTCTAGCTCTTTCTTTGGCGAATTAGAAAGCATAGGGGTTTCTTATAGGGAGGTAGGTGGTCAAGTGGACAAGAGAAGACTACAGATCCTCTGCTTCGCTCTGTGTAGCAAGCTGTGTAGATTCAACTATTACACCTTTGGTCAATGGATCCAAAGTCTAATTAAGCTAAGCCTCTATCATAAATTCGAATTAATTAGTTGCTTTATTTTTTATATTTTATAATTTTTTATATTTCTTAGTCTATTTAGCATGTCAAATCTCAACTTTCTTAACTTTCTTAGTTTCGCCTCAAATTCAATTCAATTTAAGATCTGGATCACAATCTATTTAGCATCTCAAAATCTCAACTTTCTTAGTTTCACCTCAAGTTGAAAATTGATTCTATAATTTGTTCCATTTTCGTTTTCTTAAACAGAAAAGACAAGAAGTAGGGTTAATAAGTATCATTTTAAGAGTGTCCTATATTAGGATATTTTTTATAAAAAAAATATCAACAGCACTGTGTCCAACCATGAGCTATGAATGATCCGTAATTTTCGAGTAAATTTGACAGCGAATTAACAACTGCTAATATCGAACAAATCAGATTTGTTGACTTTTAAATGACCTATATATATTTGTAAGTCGGATTATGCAGTATATGTGAAATGATTTGCTGCAGTTAATTTTTTGGGTATGAAAACAAATCTGCACCAACTCCTGTTTGAAATCATACACAAAATCTCCCTATATATTTCTCACATTATATTGGCACGTGGGGCAGTGAGGGTTCAGTCACTAAATTATGAACAAAAGCACGAGCTCCCAAGCAAAAAGGATGGATCCTTCATTTATGCTTAAAAACACGAGCTCTCAACCCTAGTTTTAATATATATATGCACTAGCAGACTTGAATCGTATGAAATTTAAAAAATAATAGAATTAATTGTTGTATTTTCTTACAGATATTTTTAATCTTTTATAAAATTTTAATTTATTACTTAATTCTTGAAACTCTTTTCTTTTAACTTATTAAATAGAAACCATGGAGTTAAATATCTAGTTTGATTAATATGGGTGGATGAACTATAAATAATAGGATCAATTGATCTCTATTTTTTTCAAAATTTTTGTACTTGTCTTATTTTTTATATGGTTTATAGTAAAATGTTATGAATAGTATAAAATTGATCTCCATTTGTAGCAAGAATATTTTATATGACTGATTCTCATTTACATTTGTCTCCTGTAATTTGAAAGTCCAACGCCACTCTAACTTCTCCTCCTGTGCCAACATGTTTTGGTGCCTTTTGATTAAAACATATTTAATTCCGAAAAGATAGCACCGTAAATAATACCAAAACATTTCATACTCATAATTAAGTTTCATATATATGCTGACGATTGATCGACATATTATGGTTAGCTAACCATTGCAATATCTAATTTAGGTAGCATCATGTTATGGATGATTCACATTTTGCATTAAATCATAAACAATTTTTATGAGTAAGAGCAAGAATAAATTTCTTGCAACACTTAATTGTGGGTTATTTTTATGTGGGATAGAAATAAATAGTCTGAGGATAAATAGGAAATTGAAGAAGTTTTTGAGAATAATTAGAAAATTAATCCAAAATAATATGTCGATCAATCGTCATCTAAAGTGTTAATATATACGACACATGCATATTGAATGAGTTTCTTGGTTTTGTCATCTAAAGTCAGAAAAAGTTCCGTAATTTGATTCATGGGGAGTCGTATATTATGATTATTTTTTTTTTATAAGAAATTATGAACAGCATGTGCCTAACCATGAGCTATGATTGATCCATAGTTTTCGGGGAGCTTCACCAGGTAATTAAATTTGACAGCGTATTAACAACTGCTAACATCGAACAAATCAGATGGGTTCACTTTTTATTAACATATTTGTGAACGTCGAATTATGTAGTATATGTGAAATGAGTTACTGCAGGAAATCTATTGGGTATCGAAATTAACAGAGCTGCACCAACTCCTGTTTGGAATGATCTACAGAATATCTCCCTATGTCACTAAATTACGAACAATCGAAACGCGTCCCTCAACGTTTGCACTCCTTCCTCACTACTTTTATGTTTCGAAACGCGCATCCAAGTTTTTACCTTGGGGCAATTCAAATATTGATTTTAAAAATCTCAATCGCATATCACATTTTTGACTTCATTTTCAAGAAGCTATCGTTAATTACGTTCTTATCCTCTTCTGTTAGAGCTTTGTAGTTAAAAGTAAAATATAATTACTAATTGAGCAAGATAGTTAAGTAAAATATAATTACTAATTGAGCAAGGTTAAACGTTCATTATTTTCATATTTTAATCATGTATCGTATTCTTATCTCATAATTTAAAGTTTAAACAATCTGAACTATTTATTATGTCCCTCCTTATTAATATATGCTTGCACTAGTACATAAAAGGTGACCATACACTACGTATTACCACTAAATCCGTGTACAAAGCAAAAAAATATTGTTCCGAAAATTTGCTCCGAAAATTTGGTCATATTGTACACGGTTTTACTGTTTACAACTATGTATAAATATTAGAGAACATTCATACACAAGTGTAAACAGTAAAATCATGTACAATTTGACCATATTGTACACGGTTTTTAATTAAAACCATGTACGAATGTTGGAGGGCATTTTCAGAAGTTTTGGGTGCATTTTTTGGACGGCTTATATGAGATGCTCCATCAATTCTACACGGTTTTACTGTATAATCCGTGTGTAATTACAGAAATACAAATTTTT
The DNA here is from genome assembly GCA_025461045.1 of Carex parvula. Taxonomy (NCBI): domain Eukaryota; kingdom Viridiplantae; phylum Streptophyta; class Magnoliopsida; order Poales; family Cyperaceae; genus Carex; species Carex parvula. Next base: position 7,576 of record JAJGRW010001238.1, on the reverse strand, counting down.
GTACATCACCAATCTATGTCTTTCTAATATAATTCATCTCTCTCTATTTTTTCTAAGTCATTTCCGAAGCATCTATTCCCTGTAGGCTGCACATGGTCGTTATCTGTCAAATATCTAAACAAGCGAGGCTAGGGTGAGGGTTAAGGCAAGAGAGGCGATATCTTCACCGAAAAGTTGATTTCCGACTATGAAAATACAAACGGCCATAAAGCGGCGGTCGAGTGTTCGATTTCTGCGTTCAGCGACTTTTCGGAAAGCTCACGAGGAGATCTACAGCTTTGCAATTTTCAACCATAAAAAACAAAGGGACGAGCTTCAAAACTTGAGTTAAAGTTTTAGATTAAGTTTTTTCTTTCTAATTTTCAATTTTTTTCCTTTACCATACTTTTTCTTAGATATTGTTCGTGTAAATGTATGAAGTCTCATATCTTGGGTTTTTTTGTTATATTTTCATGTTTTTGGTCATGTAATATGTGATGTAGTTGTAATATATGCTGTATTTATCTAAGGTTTATAGTTTTTTTTAAATTTAGTTTATTGTTTTTGGTATTTAGATCTAGGGTTTAATTTGAATTCAGATCTAAGGTTTTATTTGAGTTTTTTTTTAATTATACACAGTTTATTTTAAGAACTGTGTAGAATTAAGGCTTTTAAACACTGTTTACTTTAATAACCATGTATGATTTGTTTTGGTGAAACAAATCGACGAATTTTTTATACACTAGTGGTGGAGAGTAAATTTTATGTTTATTAGGACCATTTTGCTATTATTTTTTATATGAACAAAATTATTATTTTTCATATGACTCTTAACCATTAAAAAACAGTGATTTTGTACCAAGGGCCGATCCATTTGTGGTGAATACAAAATTGACCCATTAATTTTAATTTTTTTGTATTTATATAGGTTTTTCTATATAGTTTAGAGTAAGATGCTATGGGTAATATAAAATTAACGCCCATTCAGTATGAAATTTTTTATATGATTGGTTCCCAGTTTGTGTTTGATCCTCATATCTGGAAAGTTTGGCTCCACCTCTATTTGCACATATCTAAAAAATAGTAAAATGTTTCAAAAAAATATAAAATTTGATCTCCAAGCACTTTTTAATATCAAAATTTATGTTGTGTGTTTCAGTCAACTGTTTGGTCTTTGAAAATGGTGATACGAATGTGAGGCACGATTGGGGCACGGAAACAATGAGGCATTTTAACCCTGCTCTTACTAATAATACATTAAGTTTGAATTTTCAATATTTAATCATTAAAATATATGTATATTTATAATATAATTCATACTTTGTAGATCTTCTTGGGGGCTTTTCAGAAAGTGTGCATACGTCCAAATCATAGTTTTCTGCGAAAATTACGTCCGTTTGAAATTTTTTCATCTATGGTCGCCCTCAAGGTGAATATCTCACCTCGCTTCCTAATCCTCGCCATTCCATTATGAATAACAGAAAATTAATGAGAAGAAAAATGAATCTAATTAACGAAGAGAGAGAGAGAGAGAGAGAGAGGATGCTCGAAATAGAGACAAAGAAAATAATCAATTTGGTGACTCAGTCTCTTTAATTTACATAATTGTGGCTTTTTAGAGTGAAAAACATGAAACGACGTTTAATTACATAAAACAGTTGGTGAAAACAATGGTTCATTAAAGACAAATCACCATTGGTTCATTAAAGACAAATCGTCAGTGAATATGGACCATCATTCACCAACGGTTTTATAGAGCAGAACCATTGGCGATAGGTGAATATTAATCAGCTGTTCATCTTTTTGAACAATTGTTGATTGATACCAGTATTCACCAATGATTCATATATAGGAATCCTTGGTGATTGATGTATATGAACAGTTGATGTTTTGTGCCTACTTTCACCAGTTGAATGTGCACCTATACCAACGATTATTCTATTAGAACTGTTGGTGAAAATGAGTCATCTTTCAACGAATGTTTGTTAGAAATTACCCGTTGGTGATATATTCGATTTATTACCAATTTCACACGTAGGACAAATAATAACTGTTATATACAACACTACAATAATCTGATAAAAAATGACTATTGCTCAGAATAAGACCACAAATATCACTATTTCTGAGGATATAATTAATTCCGACCAGAGTATCCGCAAAGATACCAACTCTGTTAATCAATTGTAACCTTGTGAATAAAATATATTCTTGTAGTGCAATAATATTTGGTGATTAAGTATAAATAATATATTGTAATATTTATCCACAATGCAATCAATACTTTAATATTTCAATTAGGTTTTACTATTCCGGTAATTACTAAAGAAATTATATTCAAAGATATTTTGTCACTACATTAGTACACCGCAATAACATAAAATTATAATTTTGGGTGCAGGTAAGGCAGTCCACAAAATTAAATCACGCATTCCATCAGATATAATTATATGAAATTGTGTGAAGAGCAAGACAAGACTGTGAGAAGAACCCCCACATTGAGGAAACGCAATGGAGCCCACTTGCAGTCAGTTCTTGCAAACGACCCAAAATGTCTTACCACTGATTCAAATAAGTCTTGACAACTGAACTAAGCTAAAGTTTCATTACTAATAAAGTTCATATTACAAGTATTGATTGCAACAGAGAAAGAGAGAAGAAACCTCGTTGGAGGGTTTCTTTAGGAATTCTTCTTCATGACCAAATTCGTCGGGGCTAAGTTGACCTACGACGAAATCGTAGACAGAGAATGAGATTGAGAAGAGAGAGAAAGAGGAATCATTCAAATAAAATACAAAAAATATTTTTTATTATTTCAGAGGGCAAATCGGAAGATACTGATTTGGGGATAACAAATCCGAACAAGCTGCTTCAATTCCTTGCCCCCTTTCCATTTTGTAATTTTTTTTTGTGTGTGAAGTGTCAAATTTGGGCCCTGATGAAAGTTTTAGAAGGGGATCCAATCCGGTCCATGATGGCATGCAAAAATGGGTTGGGCTCAGTGAGGAATTCTTGGGCCTTTTCAATTTATAAGTGAACTACAAATAGATGGAGCCCAGAATGGATTTCCATTCCAGTTAGGGGTTTAGCATACTGTCTACATATTATAATAGCAACACTGGATTTTGGATTTTGGTACAATGCAAGCTGAACTTCTGTTTGAACTAGAGCTATACTGAGTTTTTGTTGATAATCAGAAATTACATTTTGTATGAAAAATATCAAAATACAGGTTGCAATAATTATGTAATGATGAATTGGGACAATAGCATGATTGAAAGACGAGATACGTATGTCAGGAAGCATGGTCTTTCGCTAACTTCTTTCACTCCATGATACTTTTAGAACTTCCCTCCGAAATCCGCTTGCCTATCCCGGCCATACCAAAGAAATCTATCTTGAACAAACACATCCTCTCTTTCAGCCGCTTCTTGCGAAAGAGTAGTTTCTATAAAAAGCAATGTACTCTTTATAAGAAAAGAGATTCCAGTTGGGAGTTCAAAGCAAGGCACCGAGCTAGACTCTCTCATGTTTCCATGTGTACTCCGTCAAAATATAAGAATAATTTTGAGCATGTCTAGTGCCACTAAAATAAGTCCTTGTGTTACCTTGTTATCATTTTTTTTTCTTTTTATTGATTGAAGAGTGGTCATAAAAAATATCAATCTTAAAATTTTGGATTGATTAAAGCATAGATTTATTGACTATTGGCTTGCGAGTAAATTAAATAATATCAGAAATTAGCACTTTGGCAGAAGCACTAATACCTCCTCACAAGAAAAGTTCAAAATTAATAAAGAAAGATTATAACATAATTAATAGTTGAATACTTGTTTGTTAGATGAATTAAACTGTATGACAAGAGCAAAAGTTAAAATCACACATGGTCCCTCATAGGCACATAAAAATGACAAATGAATTAGTTATACATTGAAAATAAGGTACAACATACATGTATGACAAATGTGAAAATAAGGTAAAACATACATGATAGTACAACATAGCGAATTGAATAAAGATAAACCACAGGTACACACACAATTTAAATTGCATACATGATATAATGAAATAAAATAAAATCAAGGATACAAGATGATATATAATATAGGTGTACACTTAGCTTGGCGCAATCATTGTTTGTAGTAGCTAAGCGTACTATATAGGGTTTGAATAAAAGTAAGGACAAACAAACAGATACCAGCAATGACAGAGATGGTTATCCAAGGATTCGCGAAGTAGCGGCTCTTGAGCTCTGCGTAGGATCTACTATAACTTCTTTCATGATGTTCCCTGACCTTCTCCGACAAAATGTTAAGGTCATTCGGCATACCGACATCATCCGAAATTTCAGTTTGTAACTGTTGTACAAACCTCAAAACATCGTCTTCGTCATTCCCCGTGCTTGGGACGATACCATTCGCTCGCAATAGTTTGGCATCTGCTTTTGTTAGTAACAAGTTCATCATGCATGCAACATAGGCAGTGACGGGGAAACCACAGTCCATGTAACCTCTTTCAAATCTTAAAAGATTTTGATAGATTTCAAAGCTGTATTTGAAAATGTGGAAGGGTGCTATTTGCATTACTCCAGATAATCTCTTGTCACAATAAGACACATCAATACCGGCATGCTTTTTGAAAACAGTTGCCGATAATTTCAAGTCGGTTGCACTTGGTATATAGAAGTTGCCCATGTTCTTTGTGGGTTGCAATAATGATCTTGTTTCCCCCAGATACTTCCCTTCAGGTGTTCGAGTCCAATGGAAGATGTGTAGTAGATGTTTGAAGCCACCAGGGGGGAGGGTACTGATACCTGTACCACCATGCACTTGGGACTTGTGAACTCCCGGATAGAGGTCGTCAAAGCATGAGAAAGCAAGTTTGTCGATTGGGGTACCAACAAGCTTGCTCAAGTTGGAATACTTTGTATATACACCCTCGACAACAAACCACGGCATCTGGTAGTCCATGGTCAACATCTGAAGTTTGATCGCCATTGGGTCTTCCATTATATATTGGTATAAAATATAAAACTCTATGGACCTTTGATCTTTTGAATCCCTCGTTTTCTCTTTTGTTCCACTCAAAATTTCTATTCCGTTCCGAACATTTTGGAATAAAAGAATGGAAAATACTAAGATGCAACTATTGATCAGTAGGTATTCAAAGAAATAATTTGTTTCTGATCCGTTCCTAACGTAAAAATAAATTCTGTCTGATCTGCTCCTATCATTGCCGTGATAGTAGCCCCGGACTAGATTTTCCTTCTCTAGGATGTATTCATTGTATGAACGTACGTCGAGATCAAACCACCGCCTCATAAATGCAACAAATTGCCATCCACTGAATTTCCTACGTATCTCATCAACCAATTCCCATGAACGGCCATAATAAAAGCCATCAGAATGCTTAAAATATGTAAAACTATAAGGGTGCCTAAAATAAACCAAAAGTGGATAATCACAAAATATTGATGGCTTTTCTTCACTGTCGGTTATTGATGCTTGGAATGATCCGGTGGGAATATCGGTGGGAATATCGGGGAACCGCACTTTCTCTAATATTTCTCCTATTTCCACAACCCAGTTACTCATTTCTGACACTCTTCCCGAGATATATCCACAAACAAGCTGTTCTGAAAATAATGTGGAACGTGATTAAATATTGAGCGCATATGTATATATATATATGCTAATCGATGAACGTGATATAATTTGCATTTAGTATGTTTTATTCTAATCAATGCACGTTTAATTTCTATAAGTAATGTTGTTGTTTTGCTTAGTAATTTATGTGGATATAAAGATAAAATGTTAATTCTCAAAATAATTTTTTTTTTTAAGTAGATTGTCAATAAAACTTGTGGAGCTAGGTAAAATAAATAGCTCTTATTCATATCCTTTTCCGATAACCTAACAAACAAGCTTCTTACCGGTATCCGTACATCTTAAATGTACAAAAATAAATATCTTACTCGATCATACCTATTTCATCAAATACAATATGGAACAGGTAAACAGATAGAAAAGTTCCATTGACATCCTAGGTAAAACAACAAACATTGAAAAGAAAACTTGGTAGATAGTTCCCACTTAAATAACAAAGGTCAATATGAGATGACAGATGATATATATAATTAATCAGACAATGAGATGTATATATATATACCTTTCTTTTTTATACTAAAACTTTAGCCACACTTTAGTATGTAAAGTACAACTTATAAATGTTAATACTATTTTTCATTTTGCCCAAATTGTGTTATTAAATATTTTAGTCGAAATATCAATATTCAGTCTTAAAATGATCTATACAAATCTACCGCAAACTAAATGTTACTAATAGATAACAGCCTAAGTAACACATCTAAAGTAACCATTTACAAATGTTACTATGAGATGAAAAAGTTGACAAAACACAAAGAAAACAAAATAAAAGGCCATAAGAAACTAACAAATCTCCCAACACAACTATTCAGAAACACATCTAATAAGCATATATATATATACACACTGAACCTGTTGTGAAAACATGACCGATCGGAGGATCCACAATAGAAACAAAATAAAGATGCTGATAATTAGAGAAAATATAGAGAGAACCATACCTAAGATGAGCGCACGCTTTTCTCCTTTTCTCCGGCTCTTTCTGTGACGAGGAGGCGAATTAGAGAACTCAGGAATTTTTATAGGGAAGTGGACATGTAAACAAGAGAAGACTACATATAGATCCTCTGCTCACACTCTTATTAGTCTTTCTGTGTAGCAAGCTGTATAGATTCAACAATTACACGTTAGGTCAATGGATCTAAAATATAATAGAAGTGACTAAGACATTTTTATAAATAGAAACTAGTAATTTTTTTTATTTTTATATTTATAAATATCTACAATTTTTACCATTTATTCAGCATCTCAAATTTCAACTCCTAGACTCACTGCCCCATGTGTCCATATCTAGTTAAAATAATAACAAAAAAATATCATTTATGTTAAGAATTTAATCGGTTTTCTTATTTTAAAAATGATGCAATTATCCATGTATTTTCAGAAAAAGATATACAAATAATTTCGTTATAATTGCAGATTATGTTAACAATCAAATATTGTTGGAACTCGATCCCCAAGGGCTTCAAAAGCTATAAATTATAAAAAATAGGATTTTGAGATAATATGCTTTAATGTTGTTACGACGGGAGTTATATGCACTGCTTTTCTTCAAGTAATGGTTATCCACTGAATTTTTCATTAAAGTGTAACAGTATTAAAACTGATTTTTTCAAACTTAAATTCAAATCACGTCGGAATGGATCTTGAGATGAAAGTATTATGCTCCACAGCCGTGTGATTTGATCACCCTTCTTGGTTCCGAAAAAACGATTGAGATGGAAAAGTATATTGTTTTCCACTGGAGTCAGGGGACATCGCGTTCGATTGCATGGATTTACATAAACTACAAATTGCAAACAGTGATTGAGATTTAACATTTTTGTTTGTAAGCTTCTTGCGACATTTCAAGGGTGTTAATTGTCTGTATACCTTATCTTGATTTTTGCTTCTCGCATGGGATTTTTCTGGTCATAAATAAAATCTCACAC
>JAJGRW010001237.1:222692-277657 GCA_025461045.1 Carex parvula | reverse complement strand
CCCGCTGGTGCAACAAGACGAGGAGAGTGAGCAGGTCAACTCTCTGAACAACGAGCCTTCCTTCTTCCCACGACCTCCCTTCAGCCGGTCCTACTCCAAGGATCCGGTTGAGCAGCAGCACTGGAGGCCGAACCAGAACAACCCTGCGCCTTTCAACAACTCTTCGTTCAGACCGCCCTTTCACAACAACAGCTTCCAGAGGCCGCAGTACAACAACAACAACTGGAACAATCGGACGAACAACAATGGAAACTACCCCCTCAACAACAACGATTGGAGAGCCCAAGCTTCGAGCAGCAACAGCAACAACAATGGCAACAGGAACTTCTACCAGAACGCTTCCTTTCCCAATCAAGGCAACCGAGCAGCTCCCTCTGACCCTCAAAGTCATTTGCGCCTACCGAAGTGAACAACTTCACTCACGAGCAGGGCAAGATGAATCAGATGATGTGGGAGCAGATGCAGAGCATGAGCACTCAAATGGCTGCCCAAAGCAAGTTGCTGGAGCAGCTGAGCCAGATGGTCACCTCAAGCCACTCTCAACCCGGGAAGCTTCCGTCTCAACCCGAACCCAATCCAAGAGAAGAGGCTAAGGCGATCACTCTGAGAAGCGGGACCCAATACGACGAGCCACCGATGCCAAGCGAGGGCACAATTGATCCGATCCTTGATGCGACACCTGACGCGATCCTGACTCCTGTGTCGATTCCATCGAAGAGGTTCATCCAGAACGAGCTGAGGTCACCCAACCTCAAGCGAGTGCAGACTGCACCAGCTCGGCAAGACCTGCACAACCTCCATCCGAAGCGTCAGGTGGTCAGAAGAAGAAAGGGGCCGAGAAACCACCTCCATACCGGCCACCTGTTCCATTCCCCCAAGATTGGCTGAGACGAGACTGAACGAGCAATTCGCTAACTTCGCAAACGTCATCAAGCAGCTGCAGATCACCATTCCTTTCACCGATGCTCTGACCCAAATGCCCACCTATGCCAAGTTTCTGAAGGACATTCTTTCCAACAAGAGAAGCTTAGAGGGGCACGCGACAGTCAAGCTGACGGAGCAGTGCAGCGCAATTCTGAAAAGTGAGCTACCTCCCAAATTGGACGATCCTGGAAAGTTTTCCATCCCGTGCACCATTGGGAAGGCGACGATTAAGAAAGCCCTGTGTGATCTAGGAGCGAGCGTGAGTCTCATGCCACGCACCATCTATGATCGCATAGGAGTGGGGGAGCTCAAGCCCACGGATGACATTGCAGTTGGCGGATTCTTCAGTCCGACTTCCACTTGGTGTGGTGGAGGATCTGCCAGTTCAAGTCGGGAAGTTCTTCGTGCCCGTCGATTTCGTCGTCATGGAGATGGAAGAAGATAAGGAAGTCCCAATCATCTTGGGGCGACCTTTTCTGAGTACAGCTGGCGCGATAATTGACGTGAAGCAGGGCATCCTGACTTTGAACTTTGGAGGGGAGAAAGTGAAATTCCAAATCGACCGCGCCATGAGATATCCGTCACGATCCGAGACGTGTTTCCGAGTTGACAGGACAGAGGAGTACTTGGCTGATCTGGTCAAGGACTACTTTCTTGAACAAGTCAACAACTCGCTGCGCCAAGACGCTGAATTCTCTCCAAGTTGCCAAGCGAGGCGAGCGAGTCAATTTGTGCATGCAGATGCGATTCCTGAGGATCTGGAGGATCGTACATCACACTCTGAGACGAGGAGTGGAGCGGAGCCTGCCAAGGCCGACATCTCGACGACACACGAGTCAGATCACCCAGATGTGACTCGTGTCAATGATCAGCCTGAGCGTCCGACTCCCGAACTCAAACCTCTTCCAACCAATCTCCGATACGAGTTCCTCGATCCAGAAAAATCATGTCCTGTGATCGTCAATGCGAGTCTAAACCCCGATCAAACCGCCAAACTTCTGGAGAAGCTGAGATTTCACAAGGGTGCGATCGGGTACTCGATCAAGGACTTGAAAGGGATCAACCCAGCCATCTGCTCACACCGGATTCTTCTCGAGGATGATCACAAGCCGTCTGTGGAGCACCAGCGGCGACTCAACCCCAACCTGAAAGAGGTGGTGAAAAAGGAAATTCTCAAACTCCTGGATGCAGGCATCATCTATCCCATCTCTGACAGCAAGTGGGTGAGTCCCGTTCACGTGGTGCCCAAGAAGGGAGGCACGACAGTGGTGAGAATGAAAAGGATGAGCTGGTCCCTACTCGTGTGGTATCTGGGTACCGCATGTGTATTGACTACCGAAGCTCAACGCTGCCACGCGCAAAGGATCACTTCCCACTGCCGTTTGTCGACCAACTCCTTGAAAGGCTGACGAATCATTCTCATTTTTGCTACCTCGACGGGTACTCAGGATTCTTTCAGATCCCCATTCACCCGAACGACCAAGACAAGACCACTTTCACATGTCCCTACGGTACATTCGCATACCGTAGGATGCCATTCGGTCTTTGCAATGCACCTGCCACCTTCCAAAGAGCCATGATGGCTATCTTCTCAGATTTCATTGAGAAAGAGGTTGAGGTCTTCATGGACGACTTCTCTGTCTATGGGACCAGCTTTGACTCATGTCTAGCCAACCTCTGCAAAATTCTGGAGAAGTGCGAAGAAGTCAACCTGATCCTCAACTGGGAGAAGTGTCACTTCATGGTCCAAGAAGGAGTTGTCCTTGGACATGTGGTGACCTCAAAAGGAATTGAGGTTGACAAAGCTAAGGTGGAGGTGATCGAGAAGCTGGAGATCCCAACAAATGTCAAAGCTGTGCGAAGCTTTCTGGGACACGCTGGCTTCTACCGCCGATTCATCAAGGACTTCTTGAAAATCGCGAAACCATTGACCAACCTGCTCATCAAGGACTCTGATTTCATCTTCACGCAGGAGTGTGTCGATTCGTTTTGCCGATTGAAAGAAGCCCTTGTCTCAGCACCCATCCTGCAGCCTCCAGACTGGACCTTGCCATTCGAACTGATGTGCGATGCGAGTGATTACGCAGTGGGAGCCGTTCTAGGGCAGCGGAAGGAGAACAAGCCATGTGCTATCTACTACGCTAGCAAGGTGCTAGACCCTGCCCAAATGAACTACACGACAACCGAAAAGGAGCTTTTGGCTGTTGTGTTCGCTCTCGACAAGTTTAGATCCTATCTGGTTGGTTCCAAGATAGTGATCTACACTGACCACGCCGCACTCAAGTATCTGTTGAGCAAGCAGGATGCCAAACCTCGCCTGATTAGGTGGATCCTCCTCCTGCAGGAGTTTGACTATCGAAATCAGGGACAAGAAAGGAGTCGAAAACACCGTGGCTGACCATCTGTCCCGGCTTCGCTGGGAAGATGAGGGCTCTTGTAGCCTGCCAATTGATGACTCATTCCCTGATGACCAATTCCATTCGATTTCTGCCATGGAGGAGATCCACTCGGTTGGTACACCGATGCACGCGACTCATGCGATGCAAGATCGGACGATCCATGCACTTGACCGAGTGAACACCAAGTCGGCGCCCTGGTATGCAGACATTGCGAACTTTCTCGCCTCAGGAGTACTTCCTCCTACCATGTCATACCAGCAGAAGAAGAAGCTTCGATCGGACGCCAAGTTCTACTTCTGGGACGACCCCTACCTCTTCAAGACTGGCGTTGATGGCATCTACAGACGTGTGTGCCATACGACGAGACGCGCTCCATTCTTGAGCACTGCCACTCCTCAGCCTACGGAGGACACGCTTCATTCTCCAAGACTGCTTCAAAGGTCCTGCAATCCGGCTTCTTCTGGCCTTCACTTTTCAGAGATGCTAGGACCTTCGTCGCAGCTTGTGACAAGTGTCAGCGCACCGGAACATCTCCAAGAGGAATGAGATGCCTCTCCACTCTATTCTAGAGGTAGACATCTTTGATGTCTGGGGCATTGACTTCATGGGACCGTTTCCACCTTCTTGTGGGAACGAGTACATCCTGGTGGCAGTTGACTACGTCTCCAAGTGGGTGGAGGCAGTGGCCTGCAAGAATGCGGACTCCAATGCCGTGAAACGACTGTTCACTGACATCATCTTTCCCTCGCTTTGGAGTTCCGAGAGCCGTCATCAGTGATGGTGGCAAACACTTCATCAACCGCCAGTTCGACAATCTCCTGAGTCGCCATGGAGTCACTCACAAGGTGACCACATCCTACCATCCTCAAGCCAACGGTCAAGCCGAGATTTCCAACAGAGAGATCAAGTCTATCTTGGAGAAGACCGTGGCTAGAACGAGAAAGGATTGGTCACTCAAGCTGAGTGACGCACTTTGGGCCTACCGTACAGCCTTCAAAACTCCGATTGGGATGAGCCCTTTCAAATTGGTGTACGGAAAGTCCTGCCACTTGCCCGTGGAGCTTGAGCACAAGGCATACTGGGCCACACGAGCCATCAACATGGACTTGCTCTCAGTTGGAGAGAAACGCATCCTTGACTTGCATGAGTTAGAGGAGATGCGTCTCAATGCCTACGAGAACGCGAGAATCTACAAGGAAAGGACAAAACAGATTCACGACAAACGCATCATGCCTCGTGAGTTCCATGAGGGAGACCTGGTCCTCTTGTTCAATTCTCGACTTAGGCTCTTTCCAGGGAAGCTGAAGTCCCGGTGGTCCGGTCCATTCCGGGTGAGGGCAGTGTTCCCATTTGGCACTGTGGATTTGGAAAACAAGGAGGGGCAGACTTTCAAAGTCAATGGTCAGCGTCTCAAGCACTACATTGCTGATCATCCCCAAGAAATGCGAGTGAGCTTGGATCTCTCCGATCCATCTTCAACCGAAGCCTGAAGAGAGAAGGTCGAGCTCGAGACCTAAAACGAGCGCTCCTTGGGAGGCAGCCCAAGCCATTTTTACCTGTTTTGCATCTTAGGAACAGATAGACATGCATTCATTCTCCTGCATTGTATCACGAGCGGCTTGAGAAGTCAAGAAAAAGAGAAACCACGACAATTTGAGGTTGGTGCGGCTAGGCCATACCACATTGGTACGGCCTGAAAATTGAAAGGTTGGTACGGCCCGTACCAATTTGGTACGGCCAGGCCGTACCTAGGTCAGAGACGCGAACAGTTGCATTAACTGCTGCCTTTTTCCCATTTAACTCCCCCCGTACTCGCACCCCTTCCCCTCTCCTTACCAGCCGCACCCCTCTTCTCTCTCCCTCTCTACTCTCTCTTCTCTCCTTCTCTATTCTCTCCCCTTTCACTCCCTCTCCACTCCCTGTTCCTCTTCTTCCATCCACGCCCGAGCACAAGGACCCCAACCGAACACCGGCCGGAGCACCAGCGCACCATCTCCTTCTTCGCACGGCCGAGCCGCACCTCACCGGTCCGACCCGCACCACCTCACCGATCCGACACGCACATCTCTCGGTTGGTACCTTCTCCATTTTTCTTCCATTTTTCTCTTCCTTGCACTGTTCTGCACCGATTCTGTCAAACCCTAGCCTGGTACGGCCCACCCGTACCAGGTAGGTACGGCCCGTACCGTCCTCTCTGACCTGACACCAAACCTGTACCAGTTTGTACCAATTAATCCTTACCAGCCCAGTTCTGTGTTGTGTAACATCCTTGTACTGGTTTAGGAGTTACTTGGTTGCAAAAATTCCAATTTCTGTCACTGGTACCAGTTGGTGCGGCCCTTACCAGCCAACACCAAAACCCTAAGTTAGGTACGGCCCGTACCAACCTGTGCGGCTAGGCCGTACTTACCTAGGTCAGGCCAGGCCGTACCAACTAGGTCAGACCAGGCCGTACCTACCCAGTCGGACCCTTACCACCCAACGCCACAAACGTCTGAGAGAGATGAGTCGACATTCCTCTCGCTCCGCCGCACCTTCTGACGACACCTCCATTCCCTCCGCCACTGGCCCGACAGCCGACGTCCCTCCTGCTGCTGCACCTACGTCTTCTCATCACTCCCACCGGAGTGCGTCTCGGAGTGGCTCGAGAGCATCTCGCCACTCCCGGGAGAGTGTAGCCAGGTCTGGGTCTCGCCAGAGTACTTCCCTTCGGGACGCTGTCGAGCCCATTTACTACGAGGGAGAGACCACCTCCAGTGGGCATCAGTCAGGCTATCGGAGCCCACAGGAGAGCCCATCCTACCATCCATCTGGAGACCAGGACCAGGGCTCTGACGAGGCCTCTGACCAGGCCTCCGCCCAGGGCTCCGTTCCCGGCTCCGACCACAGCTCCGACCCCAGCTCTGACCACGCCTCTGACTCCATGGGCACCGATACGGCCCTCTCTGATGCCACCCAGCGTGCCGACGCATATGCAGAGCGATACTTCCTCATTACGACCCGTCGGCAGCTCAAGAACTTCGAACATCTGCTGAAGAAGAAGATCAACAACACGAGGATTGTTGATTTCTCCGCTCTTCAGACGCTGGGACTGGAGGATGAGTTCCGCCGCATCACCACCCGGATCGGGATCACTCCAGCCTTCTGGATGATCGCCCAGAGGGGTTACAAGAATCTCACCATGGAGTTTCTTTCCTCTCTGGAGCTCAAGTACTCGCGGAACGACAACCCGTTCATCAGGTTCCGCATGCTGAGTGAGACCCACCGAGTATGGCTGTCTGACTTGAGGGAGTGGTTTGGCTTTGCGCCGAACCCAACTACTGACTCCCTCTCTTTCTCTGGGGACTTGGAGCGCGACAGCTTCTGGGCGCTGATCTCTGGCGCCCCTGCCGGGTCAGCTTTCAATAAGGAGTACAAGCAGCTCAATGTCCCACATCCAGTCATCCGGGTCCTGCTGCGTATCCTCGGTTGCACCATCTTTGCGCGTGGCGAGACGTTCGCCCGCGCCAATGTTGAGGATCTGCAGCTGGTGGATCATATGCTGCGCCCCGACAGCTCTCTCGAGCGGCCCGATCTGATGCTCGCCATGATCCACCACTGGATCGACATCCAGAGGCAGCCCAAGCCAGGTGGCGTTGTCTACATTTCCGCCTATGTCACTCTGATCGCCGAGCACTTACACCTTCAGATCATTGGCGACGAGGAGTGCAGGAGCTCCCGATCTCTCTCTCTCTCAGTTCTGCACCTACAAGTTCATCGAGCAGGCAGCAGGCCGCGATGGGCGTGGTGCTTGGGCTTGGCGCATGCCTGACCAGCGGACCATCTATATCATGCCTTTCCCGGTCACTCTCTCCTTCACTGACCGGAGTACTTGGTTATTTCGCCGTCCGCCCCGCGTGCAGCCTGCCCCTGAGGTCCCACCTCCCCCACCTCCACCTCCTCCACCACCACCGCAGGGCGATGAGGATATGATTGATGCCACCACCTCTCCACTCCAGACTCAGCAGGCACAGCCGCCTCCTCTTTCTCCTCATGTTCACCCATTCCCCAGCCAGGCTCCCCCCTTCTCCGAGCAGGTACATCCTTCCCCCTTTGGTGCAGGTACCTCACTCTTTGGAGCTGGGCCCACCACGTACCAGACCGACCCATCCACCTCCACCTTCGCTGCCGGCCCCTCCACCTCCTACAGTCGACCAGTGTATCCCCCTCCTGTCACTGAGCCCACCATCCAGGATGTCTACCACCTGATGTACGGCATGCGTCAGGAGCAGGGTGTTGCACTATACGAGCAGGGCGCCACACTCCGTGAGCAGGGCGCCACACTCCGTGCACAGGGCGCCACACTCCAGGATCTCACGCAGCGAGTCACTGGGATAGAGGAGCGGTTTAGCGACTGGCTCTGGTACGACCACCCCGAGGGCTGATCAGGTTCGCTCTCTTTTCCCCGAGCTTCTTTTATCTCTTTTATCTCGTAGTCTTGAAGCATTGAGGACAATGCTCAGGCTAAGCTTGGGGGGATGACATTTGCATGTAGGTCATGTTTACTTTACTGTTATTTTCCTTGCATTTTTTCGTATTTTCGTGCATTGTTAGGTGAAGATTTGCGTGAACTGCTAGAATTGAGAATAACTTGAAACAATTTTGTTGTAATTAGGATAGACCTGAATGAACTGGAACTAACCCACAATTGGTTATTGAACTACTTAGGTTGAGATGTTTTTAATAATGGAAAAGATGAAACAAACTTAGAATTGAATCGAACGAGATTAGTCGAAAAAACTGAATTGTGCCTTTAGGAATTGTGATTTTTAAATTAAGAAAGTTTGGAATATCCATTGGTATGAATGAATACCAATAGATGTGTGTATTCATGGTATGAGCAAGCCAAAAAGAAAAGAAAAATAAAAATAAAAAAAGAGAGAAAACAAGAAAACAAAAGAGAAAAGATGGAGAAAATAAGAGTACTGGCAATAAGCCTCGAATGGGCGCCTTTGAGCTCGTCTCCCAATTAGAAATAAAGAAAGAAAATTTTGCTCATATCAACACACTTCGTTCGCAACTTTCTTACCCTTAAGCTTGATTCAAGCTTGGGGGAGGGCAAATGAAAAGAAAAATCACCTTGAATAAAAGCACTGACTCGGAAAAAGAATGAAATTGTTTCGATCAAACCTAAGTAATTAATCTTTCCATTGTTAGAAGCATCTCAAAATAAGAAGTTCAATTGACTAATTGGTGGAGTGAATCAAGGTTTATAAAGGGATGTTTGAATTGCAACCGAATCAATTCTAGAAATTCTTGATTATAGCAGACTCACGTAGGTTTTCACATTTAGACTTGTATCCGCATTTAGATTTAGTTGTCCAGCACTTTTACCCGAGTTTGAAACTTTTTGCTTGAGGACAAGCAAAGGTTCAGCTTGGAGGAATTTGATACCTCGCATATTTAGTCTATTTTAGGCCTGTTTTAGTACCAGATTCGTGCCCTAATTCACCAGAATCATGTGCATTTCATCGATATATGTTTAGAATTTGGTACTGCTGAGTGTTTGTTTGTTTTCTGCAGGTTTGGAGCAAAACACACGAAGAAATGGCGATTCAGATGATGAGGTACGACCCTTACCAGGCTTGGTACGGGTCTCACCAGACTTAGCCGTTTTCAGCTCATCACGCCTGGTACGGCCAGGCCGTACCAATTTGGTACGGGCCGTACTTAAAGGCGGCCTGACAGATTCAAATTTTGGCAGAGGCTATTTAAAGCGGGGAGCTCTCCAATTTCGAAAGGGATTCTATTCCAGATCCATTTGAGAGCACAGTAAGAGAGAGAAAGAGAGCTAAGGAGCTAGGAGCAAGAAGGAAGGAAGAGGAAAGAGGCAAAACTCGACGGATCTAGCTTCCTCCTCTCGATCCCTTCGATCCATGGCTATCTCTCTCTCTCTTTTATTGTATTTTTAGATCTGATTATGTGCTGTGAGTAGTTCTTTTAGTTTCTAGGGTTAGAGATTGATTCTTGATTTGTTTTGACTTTCTTTGACTTGTATCTTGTATGAACTCTTTAGTTTGATTGATTGTGATCTTCTTTGTTATCTTTTGTTTTGCTTGCTGTGATTGTTGTATGATGTGCCTCTAGGTTTAGATCGAACCTATCAAGGTCATGTGATAATCTCAATCTCTCATCCAAATCAAATGTTTAGGGTAGAATAGTTCGAATTGAAGCCGAAAGGTTGAATTCTCCTCTAATCGACAGATTAGAGGGTGCCTTAGACCTCCAATCAACCAGCTAGGGTGTAGAAACCCTAAAAGGCAATCAATTGCATTCCAACCTAGATCTTGATCCAACAAACGATGGTTGAGGGTTAGGAACCTTAGGTATGGTCTATTGAACCTTTCTAAAGAGTTTAGCACAAGGTACCAGCAAAGGAATGCATTCACTCGAACTGGTAGGTTCTGTTCTGGGAAGCCAGTACGGGTCTTACCAGGGTGGTACGGCCTTGCCTTACCAAGTGAAGTACGGCCAAGCCGTACCAACTTGGTACGGGCCGTACCACTAGAGGCAGATCAGAGATGAAGTCTGAAACCCTGGAAACGCCTTTTATCCATAATCAAAACACAATTTACATTTCTTCCAATCATTTTATTACATCTAATTGAACTGTTTGAATTGTTTGATTTGACCGTTTAGGAAATTAAATACCAAACCAAACCTTTTCCACTTCTAGTTTTTAATCGAGTTAGGTAGATTCTAACCTAGTAATTGTCCGTCCCTGAGGATCGATACCCGATTATACTACACGATAGGGGTTGTGCACTTGCATCCCTTACTCGTGGAGTGTTAACGCGGTTTTAAAAGGTACGCCCTCAAGCGTACCGAAACTTGCGTTGCGTTCTGCGCATAACAGCACCCATATGGACCCTACCAGTATATTAACATCAAAAGAAGGAAAGAAACATCAACTTTAGTTTTTTGTATACGTTTTATTTTCTAGTTGTATGAAATATAAAGAGAGATTGAGATTTTACAGAAGTCTTAAAAGCGAAACTAATTACCAAGTATTTTACAAGAACCATTGATGCATCCCATACTGTCATTCCAAGATGTTTTGAGTTTGGATCCTGATAATAAAGCTCCAAATTGTTAGAGACTGGTAAAGTATCTGCTGGTATAAAAAAATAGTTTCTGTAGGACTGAGATTTTCATGATCTATTGCCTAATCAGTTGTCAAATTGACTAACTAAAAGTGAATAAACTCAAAGTAATTATTTACGCAGCAATACAAAAAATAAAAAAAAACATAAAAAGGTTAGTTTCTGCAAAACGTGCAATATGATTAGAACTAAAAAAAAATTATATGATTTGTGGTTCACCATTCACCAATCGTAATACTTGATCTAGAAGGTATCTACAAGATTACCTGAGAAATATGAAGCCCATGTCCAAAAGCTTCAATTGCAATAGCAGATGTGCTAGGGGAATTCAACCTGTAGAAGATTTAAAACAAAAAAAAGGATAGATTAGAAGAAAAAAAAATATAAAACTAAAAAAGATAACACATTGACTTGGCATAGAAGATGCGGATAGCTTCCGATCGACGGAGATATTTTTTAAATTTGTCTTTCTTTTTTGTTCCTTAATTGTTCTTTCTTTTCCATCTTCCGATCGGAACCCTCTTTCGGCGGATGGCTTCCGATCGACGGAGCGACGCCTCCATGTAGAGCTGGAGAGGAGGCGGTGTCTCAGTGCGATCTGGGAGAAGGTTCGGATTGAATGAGTTGAGGGAGATCTGAGCGGGTTTGGGAGGATCGGATCTAAGAGGAGAAGAAAGGAAGCGAGACGAGGCTGAGCGGGGAGATTTGCGAGTGAGGGTTTTGGGTTCTTTGTTGGAGAGTTGGAGAGGGAACCGAAATTTTCTAAAATGAAGAGGGAATTGAAGGAGGGAAGCGAAAAATTTAGGGTTTTGGCGCCGCTTATGGCGATTTGCGAGTGAGGGTTTTGGCGTAAATTAGCGGGAAGAGGAAAAATAATTGGAGGCTTGTTCAGATGGAAAAAAAACGCTCAAGTCCAGAGAGGCTGAGAGGAGAAGGGGCTTTGTATTGCGCTGGGAGACCTACCCATCAATTCATATACTCTGAGGTATTATAATATTTGTGTTTAGATCGGAACCGTCTGATCATAATTACGCACGAATATTAAAGGATCCTGTGCATCGCCTAGGTCCTGATCTAAACAAAAATATTATGCTACCTCAGAGAATAGAGATTCCCTACCCCCAATCTCTTAAATGAAGACATCAGGACAACACATTTTCAATCGAACGGTTCAGATTTACATAATTACAAATTAGTTAATGCATTTACTGAAAATAGTATGAAAAAATTTCAAGAAATATTTTAAATTTGTTACAGTTTTTATGACCAAATTATACTTATAATTGTAAATTTTATAGATTTTCATGATTATTTATCCCTTCAAATTTAGTAAATATTTGTGAACCATTCATTTTCACGTGAGCGATTGACGGTCGATCTGCAATAAAATGATTCCAAATTTGTTTTGAAATGATCAAGGGACAACATTGAACGTAATCAAACTAAAAATTATGAAGTTTTATTATGTCCAAGCTTCGATCCAACGTGAATTATTTATAGCCCTTCGATGTTTCGATATTCCGTTGACTCGATGGATAGGTAAATAAAAATAAAATTTCATCAAAATTTGCTGCAAGAATATATATGCAGTGCTCTTTCATTTCAACGGTTCCGATCGCCCGACGGACGACGTGTTTACGTGCGCCTTCATTAACTCACAAAGCAAGAGTTTATGTCTTATGAAACATAAACTCTTGCTTTGTGAGTTAATGAAGGCGCACGTAAACACGTCGTCCGTCGGGCGATCGGAACCGTTGAAATGAAAGAGCACTGCATATATATTCTTGCAGCAAATTTTGATGAAATTTTATTTTTATTTACCTATCCATCAGTCGACGGAATATCGAAACATCGAAGGGCTATAAATAATTCATGTTGGATCGAAGCTTGGACATAATAAAACTTCAAAAAAATTATATTGGTTACGTTCAATGTTTTTCCTTGATCATTTCAAAACAAATTTGGAATCATTTCATTTCAGATCGACCGTCGATCGCTCACGTGAAAATGAACGGTTTGCAAATATTGACTAATTTGAAGGGACAAATAATCATGAAATTATTTAAAATTGACAATTATTAGTATGATTTGCCAATAAAAGATGTAAAAAAAAATTAATTTAAAATTTAATTATTTTCATATTATTTATTGTACATGCATCATCTAATTAGTAAATATCAAGCTCCGAGCCGTCTGATAAACAATAAATGGTCCTGATGTTATCATTTGAGCGATTTTATTAGCAGAGCAGTTTTGATTTTATGCAGCACACGACCTATATAAATTAAAGAATGTCCAATATATTTAACAAACTTCTTGAAGCTAAAACTGCTCTGTTAAAAACTTAAAATATAAATCTGTACTGGCCAATTTTTTTGGTTCCCCTATCGCATCCAGAGAGAATTCGTCTTTGAAAAATTCATCTTTTCTCCTTAGCTAGATTTTTCTCTTCTTACAGTCTTCCCTAAAACCAATTCGTTTCCCTCTAAAACCAATTCGTTTCCCTCTAAAACCTCCAAACAGAACCATCCAGTGCCACAGTTTTTTTATTCATTATCTCTCTCACTCTCACTCTCTCTCCTCTACTCCTCCCTTTCCCTTCATTCACCACTTCAGATTCTGATCAGCCACCGCGATGGAAGAAACCACCGCTCCCAAGGTTGAAACCCAAGGGGGATTTTCGCCTTCCCTTTCTCTGGTGTGCTTGAGGCGGTCACTGTCACGAGTCACGACTCCGAGTGATGTGCTCGCCTGCTCGGCGAGTTACCGTCTCTTTTTCTCTTGCTCGCGCCTTACAGGTGTTTGTAGAAATGCCCCATTAGATTCTCGAATTATTTGATTTGGCTTATCAAGCGTTTGATAAGGATTTAGTAAGCGTTTGAAGCTGATCAGCGCCTAGGGTTCGAATTCGTGATCCTCCGGAGAGTGGCCATGGTTTCTATTTGAGTGTCTGGCCATCTCTTTTCTCTATCTCCTTCTCTTCTGCCTCCGACAAAAAAAAACCTAATCCTTGAGCTTTCTCTACTGCCTTCTTAGTCGATCCGAGGTACTTCTCTTATAATTACTCAATTTCTATTTCATGAATTCGTTCATTGTATTGTGTTAGATTTCTGGCTCTTATGTGATCGAATAAGATCCTGTTGTTAATCTACAGAATGATATCATGAATCGAGTTTTTGATGGTTTGATTTAAGTTGATCGCTTTTGTTGCCTGTAGTTAGAGCAGAAATTCCTAATTTTTTTTCTAATTACTTCCATCTATTTTTGCACAGGAGTAATCCCTAGGGTAGTTGGCTGAGTTTTGCTGGAATCATATAAGAGGTCCTAAGGTTTGTTTTAAATTCACTTTACCAGTAGCACTTGATATCCTTCAGCTAATAAATTCCATTTGAAGTGTATTTTGACCTCATCTTTACCAAAACGGAACTAGGTATTACACAATTGGATTATATGAAACTTCAGGATTCATTTGTATATTTGCTCTCTTGTACATGTACATATTATGCAAAATAATTCAAAGGGCTTCTTTGTAATGTTGGGGGATAATAGGTTGTTTAAATCTCCTGATTGCATTTGTTTTTTCATTTATTTTTCTGACCTGCTATGCAGTTTCACACAAATTTCCTTTATTTACTATCTATAGATTTAATATATATATTGGAAACAATTAGCTTACCACGTCGTCTTTATTATTTTCTTGGTTTTTACTTATATTACTATTCTTTTTAGCATGTTCGTCAAAAGTTATGTTGATAGTATTTAGATACTTTGGAATGGGGGGATCGATCTTGAATGCGAAGAATGAGAGTGCTATTTTGCTTGTTGTTTAATCTGGTACTAATCTGAGAAGAACAGTTTTTTATTGGATGTATTGGTGGCCTTTATGGCACTTGGTACTGATCTGAGAAGAACAGTTTTCTGGTATTTGATTTTCTCGTTACTGATTTTGTGCTGAACGTAAATTTGCAGTCCCCGGTGACATGCCAATTTTTTCTTTAATGTTTGTATTTGTTTCTTCGTTCAACTTCTTTTAACTGGAAGTTCATAGTTAGTGCAATGTAGAAGCATCATAAGTAAAAATAGAATACCAATACTACTGGTACAGACGAGTACAGTATCATGATATTGTAAGATTTTGTAAAATTAAAAAAGTTCTTTTAATTTTTCAATTTTTGACAGGCATTAATATAGTACATTGTTGTGGCTACTGCTACAGAGGCAAAAAAACTCATTGGATGGAAGAAACATACTAAGGTTGTGTTAAAACGAAGTAAAGAAAATGCTTACCAGAGGAAACAGATTCAGACCTTTAGAATTAAACCACACTATTTGATAGTTGTTTTGATTTTGTACTTGTGTGCATAACTTGGGTAGTTTCTTCTTTTAGCATTGATACTTTTTCTTTTACGGAGGAATCATTTTGCATCTATTTGGCTTAATAGTTGTTTGTAGTTTTTCATAATTGAAGTGCTTGTGATGCATCAATCTCACGACAGCTTCATGGCTACTCGATCATAAAGTATTAATTGGGATCATATTTTTTTTTTGGCACAAAATTAGCCTAAGGTCATGCTCTACAAGGGGGTTTTGGCCCGTTGCTTAGTTGTATTTATTTTAAACTGTATTGTAAGATTTGGTTTAATTTCATTACTCTATTTAGTTATTGTTGACTTGTTGTGTTTGTTTGTTTGTTTGAGTGGTTTTCCTGTTTTAAACAATCACAACTAACCTCTGCCAATTGAGGCTTAAAATAGCCGCAAGTTTCCTATATTAAGCAGTTTGGCAACTAAAGAGAAAAAAAAAACTTCATTTAGAAAATTGGGTAAAGAGGATAGATCAAATAGGAGTAAAATATATCAAGAATGTATTTTTGCACTGGTTGTTGCAAATAGAGGTTTGATATAAACATAGCAGCATTTGTTCCTTGCGAAATGTAGATCTCAGTTGTTGGTTAAAATTAGAAGATTGTAAAAGGTTATAAAAGAGTTGTGCGGTTCAAAGAACATGATCAAATACATATTTTTAATCTCTACGGCAATGCGTGGCCGGCACTTGACTAGTATAATTAAAATGCTGGACACTGACATTCTTCTTTACATTTTCAAATAATTTAGTGAAGTTCTTTAAATTTGAATTATATGATCTTTAGTTAATGCTTGGTGCTTAGTCAATGCTTGGGGAAGGTTACCATACCAGACAAGTGCAGGGAAGGTGCGAGCAACACTACAATGAGTGGTGGTCGCATGATTAATGAGAATAAGCTACTCCCTAAGAAGAAAAGCCTTGCCCTTTCTCAAAATCTAATTAATTTTTTAATTTCTTGTTGAATTTGATCTTATGCTCAGATGATAAATCAGCTTTAATTAGAGATAAATGGGAAATATGCACAAATTAGGACAATTGGTTGTGGTTGAATTTAGGTGTTCTATTGATGCTGGAATCAAATGGACTGTCATCTTCTATACAGGAAATTCATTAATTTCATGTTTGTCCTTGTTGTTGTTTATTTATTTAAACTGGAACAATGAATTTTCTATTGGTTTTCATATGCATTGGGACTTAATCAAATTATTGTAGAGCCTAGCTGCACATTTGAGATAAAATAAGTAAATATTGGTTTTTCAGAGATTTCATTGTGGCTCACATATGGATAGATTATGCCATTGATATAAATTTGTTTGTTTCGATATAAATTTGTACTATCATTTTGCTTCTCTAAAAAAATCATTAAACTTGTTGTTGTTGTTGTGAGTTATAATAAAATTCATCATTCAAAATGAGCCTATGATGATTCTAATCAACAGTTTTAATTGGTGAATTAATAGTTGTATGTGTGTTGTGTCACAATGTTTGTACAATTATTTTTTGGGTGAATCAATTATTTGTATGCTTCATTTGTTTCATTTTAAATATCACAATCGAATATTTGTATGCTGCTGTGATTTAATTTTGTTGAACATTCAAAGGGACATGTCAAATAAACAGAAAACGCTGCTGTCTCCAGGAACTTAACTTTTCCAACGGTAGGCTCATGGAAATAAAAGTCCAACTATAAAATAATATAAACTGAATCCATAAAACATTTCCAAGAGCATAATGCTCCACTATTTCCATGAACCTCCACTATAATATAATATAAACAAACTAACCACAATATTTCCAAGGGCCGCTCATGGAAATAATAGGTCTCACAACTTTCATTTTATTTCCAAGGGTAGCTCATGAGGTATTTCCATGGGCTATCAATAAAATATAGTATTCGGTCTGTTTGGCGGGTCATGGGTCATGCAAAAGTATTTCCAACGGCGGATAGGTAACATTTCCAAAGGCAGACATCAAGGATTTCCATGCGCTACTATTTCCATGGGACCCCCGTTGGAAATGGTTGAGTGTGTCAGAAAACTCGATTTCTTTTCCAAGGGCCCTTCCTCCCCATGGAAATAATATTGCTACGCATGGAAAAAGCGGAAATTCTAGTAGTGCGTTCAACATGATCTTTATATTAAAATGTGCTTGGATAACAAATTTTAGAATTTTAGAATTTTTTTACTAATTGTTTAGAGAGGTACAAAATCACTATTTTTGAATGGTCCATAATCTTCTAAAAACAATGATTTTGTATCTATATTAAAAAGTAGCAAAATAATTTCAAAAATATATAATTTTTTTTTATCCAAGAACATTTTAATATGAAGATCATATTGAACGGTTCGGATCGACCATTTAAACTTTGAAAATAGAGAAAATGATATTGGAGCATGATGGAGCACAAAATCAATGAAACATTTTAACTCTACTCATAATAATAATAATATAGTAGAGTTAAAATGCACCATTGTTTTTGTGCTCCAATCATGCTCCACGTCTTTTTCTCCGTTTACAAAGTCGAACAATCGATCCGAACCGCTCAATATGATCTCCATATTAAAATGTGCTTGGAGACAAAATTTTATAATTTTTGAAATTCGTTTACTATTTTTTAGATAGGTACAAAATCATTGTTTTGGATGGTCCATAATCTTCTGAAAACAGTGATTTTGTACCTATCTAAAAAATTAGTAAACAAATTCCAAAAAATATAAAATTTGGTCTCCAAACACATTTTAATACAAAGATCATATTGAGCGGTTCGGATCAATTGTTCAAACTTTGAAAACAGAGAAAAGACGTGGAGCATGATTGGAGCACAAAACCAATGGTGCATAATAATAATAATAATAATAATAATAATAATAATAATAATAATAATAATAATAATAATAATAATAATAATAATAATAATAATAATTTGCTTAAATACTAAGATAATTCTTTTTGTTTAGTAATAGGATTTAAAGTAACTTATATGTCGATATTATAAAAATAGTCCATTTAGAAAAGAAAAAAAATCCTGGTCTACGATCCTGACAACGGCAAAACATGACGTCATGTCCATTTTTTTGTGTCTCTCTCAGCATGTAAAAAAAGAGAGCAAAAGAAAATGAGGACGGTTCAAATGCCTCATTTTTTTGTATTTCGTCATGTCTTCATTTTTAAAAATTTTAATAATTCAAAATTTAAAATTTAAAATTTAAAAGTCAAAATAAAACCGTTGGATATGATCTACATCACTTTATCTATGTGCTTATAAAAAATTATCACATTTCAATTTTGTTTTTATGTGAATCAGTAAGTTAAAAAATTAACGTCTAGAAATCATCCACATTAGTACGTTTTTTACAAGCTCTTGATGACAACCAAAACAAAATTGAAATGTCATAATTTTTTACATGTGTATAGATAAAATGATGTAGATCATATCCAACAGTTTTATTTTGACTTTTAAGTTTTAAATTTTGAATTATTAAAGTTTAAAAATAGAGGCATGATGGAGGGCATGAAAAATGAAGGCATTTGAACCCTCCTCAAAGAAAATACCGACTTACCTTGTTTGTTTTTGCTTACTAATTACGGGTGAGAATCTGCTGCGATCCGGGTACGGTGAACAGTACCCTGCAATCTCTGCTTTTCCAAATCCAGCTGTCGAATTGTTTCGAGATGCGTGCACAGAAAAATCAACTGTTTTGAGATGCGTGCACTAAAAAGTTGGACGGCTGGATTTGAAAAAGCAGAGATTGCAGGGTTACTGTGCTCAATATTCGGATCGCAGTAGATCTCAATCCTACTAATTACTACTATCCTTGTGGGTTGTGGCTAAAAAAGAAGAACGCAAAAGGAAAATACTCATAATTATTAATTTGTCGTCATTAATTAAGCGATGCGATATTTCTATTTGGGGCGACAATGATGAGAAGAATTAATGTTAGGAGAATTAACCGATTTTTTTATTAATAAGAAAATAAAAACGAAAATATCAACAAAGGAGTTACGATTCCACATAATGTTGATATACAGGAGGAACGAGATAGATATTTCCTTTCATTTAATCTTAACCATAAACCCACACGATCGGTAATTAACTAAAGAGATGAAGAAAAAAATCTTGACGGGATAGACTATCCCATCCAGAATTTATTTTTTCTTCTATAATGGTGTGTGGATTGTTATAGGAGATTTTTTTTTTTTTAAATACTGAACGGAATAGACTATTCCGTTCAAGATTTTATTTTCTATTTAGTTAATTTGTAATTTTGGTAGTGCTTAGGGTTAAGATTAACTGGACGTAAATTCCTATCTCATTATTTATATAAATCGAGATTTCAGGAAAACCTAATTTTTTTATATCTTTTTTCCTATTAATAAAAAAATGGAAAAATTAATGCAATTTTGGGGTGGAAATTAATGATGCCCGTTGGAGAAGGGAAGTACAACAAATGGAGTAAATAATTAAGGATAATTATTCCCGGTCCACTCTTTACAAGCAAGTGGAAGTGCTATCAATATTTTAATTTTTTATGCCAATGGATATATACATGGACAACCTCGTTAATTTATGATACGTCCAGTCTCAGGGTGACTGGCCATATGGTCTCGAGGCTGGCTCGAGAGAGAAAGAGGAATGGGTGTAAGATATTCGGACTCTAACTTCTAGATACCTTGTGTTGTGTACAGGGGCGCTCAGTATAAATTTACTCAAGTGCTTACTCCTGATTCATTATTGTGCTTACCCCTGGGTCCAGAAAAATTTAAATAGCAAGACTCATGCTCCATTGAAATATTCCTGGGTTCAGAAATTTTTTTTATTAGTATTGTGTCTACCTCTGATCAAATTCTTAGGTCCACCCCTGGTTGTGTAAAACTGTTCACCCCTTCTTCGGCCTAGGTTCGGGCTTTATATAGGTTGGCCTCTTACTGTCATGTAGTGTCTACCTAGAAGCCTGACAAATCATACGGAGGCAGATACAGAGATCACTACATCCCAGTGATCTTGGTCTCGGGCCGGGCTCTTTCATGTCGGGATGGTTTGTCGAGAAAGGGCCTTAAAAGGTCTTATTTCAGTCATTCCAGACCCATCCTGTGAGGTTTGGTTTGAAGGTCTTGGGTGGCCTTGTTCAGCCGGTTCCTTATCCGGTTCGGGAGCCACTCCTTAGAGCCCGTGGCATGTGACCCTATCAATTTATAACCACACAAGTGCACTCATTAGCTAGTTAGTTAATCATTATTTAGTATGACAACTTAACTATGGTGTTATTGGCTATCTCATCACCAAATTAATCATTATTTACTATAAATGTAATTGGTGGCTAGCTAGGGTATTCCATAAGCCTTAAAACTCAACGCGCGCAATTGCTATGCTACAATTACTAACGGTGACGGAGCCAACCGGAAGTACGCCTAAAATATTTTACAAAATAAATATAAAAGAGGGTTCAAATATTATTAATTTTAATATTTTCATTATGTTTTCATTTTAAACTTTTCTAATAACAAAAAAAAATTAATTTATATGTCAAAATAAAATCGTTAGATGTGATGCATATTATTTTCTTACATACACAAAAATTATCACGTTTTTATTTTAATTTTATATAAATCAATAATTTAAAAAATCAACGTCCAGAATTAATTCAAATCGGTGTATTTTTTACAAGTTCTTGATACAAAACAAAACCGAAATGTTATGATTTTTTACATGCATAGAAAAAATGATATTGATCATATATGACGATTTTATTTGGCATTTCAGTTTTAAATTTTAAGTTATTTTAGTTTTAAAAATAAAAATACGATGGATGCAAAATAAATAAAAACATTTGAAGCATCGATCCTCATATAGATATCTTCAAATTATAATTTGAAACACAAAAAAACTAAAAAAATATACTTAAAACTTCTATAATAAATATAAAATTATGTTCCACACTCTGCCTCCATCCATCCTGATTACCAATAGAAGCGCAGCTCTACTGAGTCATATTACTTTTTTAATATATTAAAATTGTGTTTATTACAAAAGAAAGTCTAAGCACTATCCTCAATACACACTGAATGCTCATCTTGATGATTAAGTGCACTTTACATGTACACTGAACTAATATTGACCTCTAAATATTAAGTGGGCACAAAAGAGATCAGTACCAGTATGTGATTTAAATGATTGCATTAGCTAGATGAAATGACTTTTTGACTAATTTAACATGTCATGCTGACAAATTGGAGTATAAATAAGGAGACTCTGTTCCAAACTCCAGAAACAAATTAAATTAAAGAATCAATTTAAAGAACCTGATTCGGCTCCCGCACTAAATCGATTCTTAATTCCCCTCTCACTTCCTCAAACAGAGCTACCTTGCCTCCATTTATTCTATCTCTATTTCTATTTACAACCTTAATAATTTGCCATTTTGCTCGGCATATATAACCAATTGACGCCCATCTGAAATTAGTCACTCTTCTCTGCTTCATCTTCAATTAATTAATAATTCAGCCATGGAAGCTGACGGCCCCAAGAAGGAAATGATGAGACAGCAAGTGTCACCAATCAAATTGGAGGAGGATGATGACGGTCGGGTGCACGACTCGTCGATGGATTACAAGGGAGAGGTTCCTCTCAGATCCTCTACCGGAGCCTGGAAAGCTGCACTCTTCATTATAGGTATGTATGTTATATATATATATATGTATATGTTAGTTTATAGTTAGTTCATTACTTAATCAACTAGTATATATGGAAAGTTGGCTATATCTTGACATAACTATACATCAATAATAATATGCAAACACACTATATACGATGCAATAGTATTATATATGCACGGGGCGTGATTGGTTAATTAACAACTAGTTATAATTAATGAATATGAAAATTGAAATGCATGGAATGGATGCAGCGATCGAATTTAGCGAGAGGCTGAGCTACTTCGGGTTGGCAACAAACCTGATACTATACCTGACACGGGAGCTGCACCAGGAGTTGAAGACGGCTGCAAGGAATGTCAACTACTGGCAAGGCGTCACTGCCCTCATGCCTCTCCTTGGAGGCTTCCTCGCCGACGCTTACCTTGGCCGCTTCTCCGCCGTCCTCTACTCCACCCTCATCTATCTTGCAGTATGCTACATCAATTATCTCGCTCTCATGCTCTCGCTCTTTCTATTTCTCTCAATTGAATGAAATATTGCTACCATGCAGGGTCTGATCCTTCTAGCACTGTCCCAACTGTTACCGAGCCTGAGACCCTGTGACGAGACGTCGTGCCAGCAAGTGAGGAAGGTCCACGAGATCATATTCTTTGTGAGCATGTATCTGGTGTCAACGGGCACAGGAGGCCACAAGCCGTCTTTGGAGAGCTTCGGAGCTGACCAGTTCGACGAGAGCCATCACGTAGAGCGAAAGCAAAAGATGTCCTACTTCAACTGGTGGAATTGTGCCCTGTGTGCGGGCTTGGTGTTCGGAGTCACCGCGATTTCATACATCCAGGACAGAGTGAGCTGGGGTGTCGCCGACATTGTTTTGATGTGTGTCATGGGCTCCGCCCTTGTGGTTTTCCTGGCTGGAAGACGGGTCTACCGATACCGGGTCCCAGAGGGCAGCCCGCTTACACCGATGCTTCATGTTGTTGTTGCTGCCTTGGCGAAGAGGCGTCTTGCTCACCCTTCAACTGCTGCCGAATTGTATGAGGTTACTCCAGCTTCAGCTGGCACTGGTAACCCCACAAAGAGGCTTCTCCTTCACACAAATCAGCTCAAGTATGTATCTCCTAATTAATTAATTAATTAACAAAATAAATAAAGTAAAGGTAAGTTACTTAACAGTATATACATATCAGATTTCTTGACAAAGCAGCCATAATAGAGCACAAGGACAATGACGAGAAGGTGAACCCATGGCGACTGGCAACGGTGACACAAGTAGAGGAAACAAAGCTAATTTTAACAATGATTCCCATCTGGCTCGCCTGCCTCCCTTTCGGTATCTGTGTCGCACAAATATCCACCCTCTTCATCAAGCAAGCCAGCACCATGAACCGCAAGCTGTCTCCCCACTTCGAGCTCCCCGCAGCATCCATCTTCTCCGTTGGCGCTGTTGGCATGATCATTGCGGTCATGTTTTATGAGAAGATGCTGGTTCCGTTCCTCAGGAGAGCCACCGGCAGCGAAAGGGGCATAAGCATACTGAAGAGAATTGGCATCGGAATGGCCCTTGCGACGGTGGCAATGGCTGTGGCGGCAGCAGTGGAACGGAGGAGACTGAACAGCCTGCCTTCCACTCTGAGCGTATTTTGGTCGGTGCCGCAATTCGTGATCATTGGCTTTGGGGATGGGTTTGCATTGGTTGGCCTTCAGGAGTACTTCTACGACCAAGTCCCCGACAGCATGAGGAGCCTGGGGATTGCCTTCTACCTCAGCGTGCTGGGCGCCGCCAATTTTCTCAGCAGCCTGCTGATCACGGTCGTCGACCGCCTAACGCACCCCACCTGGATTGCCAAGGACTTGAACAGCAGCCGCCTCGATTTGTTTTACGCGTTGCTTGCGGGGATCAATACCTTGAATCTCTTCTGGTATGTGTATCTGGCTCGCAGGTATTCATACAAGACCGTGCGAGGACGGGTCGGTACTGCCTGCTTAGACAATGGAAATGATGATGTGGAATCTCACGGACATTGATCGAGCTTACATTTATTTTATATGTACTTATTGCTTCTCTTCTCTAATATTAATGTATTACGAGGAGGGTTTCAATGCCTCATGCCTTTCATACCTCATCATGCCTCATGCCTCATGTTTTATATCTTCGTTTTCAAAGTCTAAATTGTCAATCCGAACCGTTCAACATGATATCTATACTAAAATATAAAATATAGTTGGAGATGAAATTTTATAATTTTTGGAAATTTTTTACTATTTTTTTAAGATGGATAGAAAATCATTGTTTTTAGAACGGTTCAAAAACAGTGATTTTGTATCTATCTTAAAAAATAGTAAAAAAAATTCAAAAATTATAAAATTTCATCCCTAGACATATTTTAGTATGCATATCATGTTGAGCGGTTCGGATCCACAGTTTAGACTTTAAAAACAAAGATATAAAATATGAGGTATGATGAAGTATGAAAAATATGAAGTATTGGAACCCTCCTCAAATATTATATAGGCTCATTAATATATAGATATGCTTCATATATATACATGAGAGACTCCTTTAATTGTTGGTGGATTGGGTTGGACGAAATGGGCTGGACGAGGCCCAAATAGTAATCAGCCCATCGAACACAGAAGTTTTGGAAAAAACCAAACCGACGACAAGAAGTTAGCAAAGTGCTTGAAGTAAATCTAAAATAATTCAGAGTCAGAGTATATGTTCGAATTTATTTTAAGTTGTTGTTGTTGTTATTATTTGATAGAGAACGTTAAATGCCACCACTTTTTAATGTCATAATTCTTTATTCGAATTAATGTATTTTAGATATAAAGATAAAAATTTAATTTTTACAACTTCATTTTATATTTATAAAGAATTTTCGAACTCACAACCTTTCATAAAAAAGATGTTGCGCTTTATCATTAGATTAAAAACAAATTCTTTTATTTAAATAAATGTTAATTAAGTTTTTCTTCTAGATAGTAATGAAGTTAAAAAATTTCAACTTTGAAATCCACAAAAGATTTATTAGTGGAATTTTCATTGTGATCCTTATCGAGGAACACTTTTTTTAATTACTAGATTAAAAATAGGTGTCAGACATTTATAAAACTAGCAAATATTGTTATCTTCGAAGTGCATAATTTTTAAAAGATAAGGTGTGTTGAAAATCTAACATATTGACTTAAAATGAGACGGATCCAAAATGTTAAAACCGATTTACTTTTCAAGTGATGCATGTACTTGTAAAATTTTGAAATTTTAGAATTTATTTAATATAAAATTAAGCAGTCAAAAATATGACTTTGTACATGTAAAAAATAAAGTTTTACAAGTTATTTTAATGCATTCCTTCTTCTTTTTTGACTTGCTTGACTTTGTACTAAATAAATTCAAAAATTTCATAATTTTGTATGTACATGCATCACTTCATCAGTTTGGATTCATTTTGTTTGAAATTAATTTGATATATGAATTTGACGAGCACAACACACCCTAACGTTGCTCCACGTATTCTTTTGAATTGTTCCTAAGAAAAAACATATTCTTTTAGATTGAAGTTTTTAACTCTAATCTTCCCCTTAAACTTAGAAAAATATGTGTTAAATTTATCTGATGAAAAAGGGAACTTATTAGGAGAGCCGTTTGGAGACACAGAAAAGATTAGCGATTCTGAGGGAGGGGGAACCCTAGCCGCCAACACCTCCCCTCCCTCCTCTCCTACCAGCCCACTCCAAGTCTGTCTCA
This sequence comes from Carex parvula, assembly GCA_025461045.1. Classification (NCBI taxonomy): domain Eukaryota; kingdom Viridiplantae; phylum Streptophyta; class Magnoliopsida; order Poales; family Cyperaceae; genus Carex; species Carex parvula. The sequence continues at coordinate 252,425 of JAJGRW010001237.1, read as the reverse complement.
GCCCATCTCGCCGGCCAGCTCTTCGCCCTCTTCGCCCTCTTCATTTCTTCTTTTCTTCTTTCTTTTCGGTAAGAACGTGACCGTCAACTCTGACTTTTTCTCCGCCTCAACTTCGAACCTTCTACGACTTCTTCAGCTGTTAGAGCTCAGTTTGTGGAAATAGCGAAATGGAAGGTCAAGGAGAAGAGGCCTAGCTCCTCCACCTCTCTCCCACTTGCCGTCTCCAGCTATTACTTTCTCCTGCTGGCTCTCGCATCTGTCTTCTTTAGCCGCCACAGCCGCCTCCCAACTTCAATACCGCTCCACCCTCACGCCTCTAAACTCTAGATCCACCCTAAACCATAGATCTGCCGGCTCCGAGTATCCTTACCTCAAAAGCTACTAAACCAAAACCATTGACTGGATAGAGGGGAGGTCAGGCCGTGCCGGCCTTCCCCCACCCCTTGCCATCTACCCGCTATGTTGTTTTATAGTTTTGCATTGTTAGATGTTGATGTTGTGTTGTTAGGTATTGGTGTTATGAGTTTTAGATTGTTGAAGTTATTTGATGTTAATGAAGTTGTAGATGTAAAACAATCGATGATGGTTGTAATTTTATTTTTTATTTAATGAAAATTATGCTTGACAGCCACAGCTAAGATTTCAAGAAAAAATCTTCCCTGAAACTTAATGTTGAACCTCTTATCAACCACTACGTATTCGTAATGATAGTGGTAGCCTGGGAGGTATGATATGGGGGTATGGGGAATGTATGGCTGAGACGTGAGAGTAGGTAAGGTGTTCATTAGATTTACTTTGGTTTGATAGGCTCATTCACTGTTTGATCCTCTTTAATATACGTGCGTTCCGTTTTAAAATTTGTACGTATCAGCTTCAATTTTCGTGCATGCAAATCTGAAAACGAATCAGACGATATTAAAGCTCATTAGACTCAAAAATAAATTTAATAGAAATCAGACCTACTCATTTGTCATGTCCGTATGGTGCGGTATTAGAAAAAATATCATATACGTGGTTGGCGGGGTGTAGATATAATCTCTTTCTTATGTTATTGACTTATTTATTCCCAATTTGAGCAATTCTTATCTTATCCCCAATCCCCATCAGAGCATCACTCTCTCTTATCTACTATCCAGGCCAGATCCGGTAATAGTTAGCTTTTGCATTTGGCATTTAACTTGGCACTTAATTTGGCATATTATCTGGCATCTCGCATCTTCGAGTCGCCGCGGTCCCCTCCATCCAAATAAGAATAACATTTCTTATTTATTGTTCTTTTACTTTTACCCTCTGATCTTCTATATATATATGATCTGCCTAAATTCCTGTGACCCTGTCTTTCATTATCACTATTCACTAATAATAGATAAATCTCTTCCGATATTTTTATCATAATACAATACCTGGTGCACTGGACCAAGACCATTCTAAAGACATAGAAGAGATTAGTTAGTTAGTCATTGATTGTAATTACTAGAGCTGTTAGGAAGTTAGACTTTCTGTTATACAGTTAGGTAGCTTCTATAAGAAGGAATTGTGTAGCTTATATAAACAGCTCCAATGTACTAAATGAGATAATCAATGAAACAATAATTCTCAGCTTCTCATTTCTATCTTCTCTCTAATGACTTTATGGTATCAGATTATTTAATTATGCTCATATATAGAAGAAACGTATACTATTATATATATATGTGTGTATATATATATATATAGAGGAGGGATCAAGTTATAATAAATTTGAGTTACAACAAAGTTACAACAACTATTTTTTTTCATTTTCAAAGTCCAAATCGTCGATCCAAACCGTTCAACATGATTATCTAAATAAAATGTGCTTGCAGATCAAATTTTACATTTTTTTGAATTTTTTACTATTTATTAAGATGGGTACAAAATTCAATGGTCGGAATATGACTATTTTTTGTAAAATACTTAATAAATAGTAAAAAAATTCAAAAAAAATGTAAAATTTGATCTGCAAGCACATTTTATTGTAGAGATCATGTTGAACGGTTTGAATCGACAATTTGGACTTTGAAAATGAAAAAAAATGGTTGTTGTAACTTTGTTGTAACTCAAATTTGTTGTAACTTGATCCCTCCTCATATATATATATATATATAGAGAGAGAGAGAGAGAGACACACACACACACACACACATATATATAGAGTTGGGCTACGGTGCTTCGCGAAGTAAAGCGAGTATTTTACTTCACACTCATATTTTGCGATTTCAAAGTTTAAAATATCGATCCGAACCGTTCAAATTGATCTCCATATTAAATTGTGCTTGGAGACCAAATTCTACATTTTTGGAAATTTTTTACTATTTCTTTAGAATTTTTGAAAATTGTTGTTTTTGATGGTCCAGGATTTTTTGAAAAACAGCGATTTTCAAAAATTCTAAAAAAATAGTAAACAATTTCCAAAAAATGTGAAATTTTGGTCTCCAAGCACAATTTAATATGAAGATCAACTTGAACGGTTCGGATCGATATTTTAAAGTTTCAAATTGAAAATATAGACGTGGAGTAAAACACTCGTTTCACTTCGCGAAGTACCGTAGCCCAACTCTATATATATATATACACATATATACATACATACATATATACATACATACATACATACATACATATATATATATATATACATATACATAGTGCTTGGCTATTATGCTTATATAAGCAAAAGCCCACATATGCTTAAATGAGCATTTTTGCGTTTCCAATGTTCAAATGGTCGATCCGACCGTTCATCTTGTTCTCCATATTAATATGTGCTTGGAGACTAAATTTTACATTTTTTTTGAATTTTTTTACTATTTATTAAGCCACTTTGAAAATTGCTGATCTGGGTGAACAGTAAAAATAGTGTTTCCAAAATTCTGGACCATATGATCAGTAATTTTCAAAGTGGCTTAATAAATAGTAAAAAAATTCAAAAAAAATGTAAAATTTAGTCTCCAAGCACATATTAATATGGAGAACAAGATGAACGGTCGGATCGACTATTTGAACATTGGAAACGTAAAAATGAGTTATAAGCATATGTGGGCTTTTGCTTATATAAGCATAGTAGCCAGCCCCCATATACATATACATATACATATACATACATACATATAATCGAGATCTGATAATCTGATTGAGGGGAAAGGCTGAGCACACAGAAAGCTATGAAAAGCTTTGTCCACAGAAAAATTGAGATTGATATAAAGTGGGCCGGAAAGATTTGTCTTTGAGATAGGGCCCCGGCTCATAGATAAGATGAGATGGGCCCCGGCTCATAGATTGGACGTGGTGTCTGTGTGCTGGCGCTGCGTCAGATAAAACAATAAATAAATAAAGAAAGATTAAGTCTAATAAGTGGGTCCCTGGATCGATCTTATCTGTTTGCAGCGACTCCTGCAGACCTGCACTACGCTGCAGCTGCACGTGATCAACATTTTATTGTACCATTTTATTTTAGGGGATATTATTTTATTTTTGATTTGCAAATTGCAACTACTCCTAGTCTCCTACCTTACCTCCTATATATGCACTCCACTCCTCAATCCTTCTTTAGCACTCCTACAATAAAATATATCTATCCTTCATCTTCAAAATCTCATTGTCATTTTCATTGCGGAGCAAGCGAGAATCATGGCGAGAATTGTTTTATTATTCTTCTTCCTAATTTCCATGCCTTTGGCTCACTCTCACCTCAATTCCCATTTCCAACTTTCAGGTACCATTTCTTACTCTCTTTTTGTATTTCTTTCTTTCAGGCATTTCATCAAAAACCACCCAAAATCCATGATGAACTTTACTTTACTATACATATGTAATTATCTGTTCATTAGTTTTGCGGTTGCAATTATGCAGGAACATCTCAAGCAGCAAAGAAATTGAGGCCATGGCCATGCTGTAACAGCTGCGGTGGCTGCACCAGATCAATTCCACCGCAGTGTCAGTGCCGTGACCTGGTCCGGTCGTGCCATCCCATGTGCCAAAACTGTGTCAAGTCACCTCTAAGTGCCCACCCGCCTCTATACCAGTGTATGGATCGCATCCCCAACTACTGCAAATACAGCTGTGGTTCCGTGCTCAACCAGTAACGCTCGCTCAGTAACACATTGCTGCCGGAACGGTGATGTTGGCTTGTAGGACCAACATTGAAAGCATTTCACCGTCCCGATCACGAGCCTATCTGGTTAAGTGCAGCTGCGCAAGCTGAGTTCCATGGGCAAATCTAATTCCTTTGGCACGGTCTGTTTTTGAGGCATCATGCTCCTTGTTCTATTTGTGCTATGTAGTTATCTGTTTATGTTATAGATGATAACGAACTTCGTTTGGAAGTGTTACTTTCAATTTGACAAAAGATGAGCGCTCTGCCAAAGGTTATCTAACAATCAATGAAAGAAATCGGCTTATAATGTTTATCAGTATTCAGTATATTATTATTTTATATTGTTGTTATTCAGTTATTGGCATTGCTTTCTATTGTTGACGGTTTCATCCTTCTTCTGTTTAATCATTTTATTGTTGATAAAATTAAGCTTCTAGATTATAAGAACAGAAAGATTAATTCTTAAAAAAATAAGGTCACAATATGAAGACGCATATGACAGTCACTAAGAATTGTGAGGGTTCTACAAAGAAACAACTGAAGCATAGCAGTTGCCTAGCTTCAGAAGTAACCAGGAACAAATAAGGAAATCAAATTACGAAAAACATTATCAAAATAAGTTTCGATTATTCCCATTCTTCCTGCGCCATCCAGTCCTGACAACAATTCTCAAGCTCTCTGTCTTCTTTCCACTCTTTTAAGTCATTAAAAAGAAGAGAAATCTCAACTCTCAATAATATGAAATACCTACATCTTCTAAAATTCATGCACGGAGACTAGTTGCGGAAGCCAAAAAAATGCAACATACTAATTAGCTTCGACAAATTTTGATGATTCTGACAAATACTAAAATCGAAGACTACGCAGCATAAGCAACTCTCAGTTTTATCGAAGAGGATGCATCTTGGCAGGAACAGAACCTGCAACAACACATGACAAAAATTAAGACTCAATTATTGAAAATTTTAAAGAGCCACAACAGTGAATTGACCTAAATATATGATGCAATTATATTCAGCTAAGTGTCATCAGTCAATAAACCATCCTATTGATGCCACGACTGGCATAAACTATGAAATCCAGCCTTAATTGAGCATTAGCACTGCATTTAAAGGAGACCCAATACCAAATTTGACAAGAGATTTGGCCTTGCTGTGAAACCACACATAAAGCAAGTTCATGAAGAAACTGACAAATGAGAGTTTACCATGTTTCAAAAAAAGAGGACAAAAACACAAATCAAGTGTAACACAAAGTAGGAGGATCGAAAAGTATCATCCATCACTGACAGCCCGTCAACCTAGCCCAGTCCACAAATTGCATCCCTCCATAAATATTATTGGCAAATCGAACACCAACAGTGAAAGCCATTGCCACGGGCGGGACCTTCCTCGCAACAGGGGAAGCCTCCACCAACCTTTCTAGCCCATTAATAATTTGGTAACGGGTGTTTGAAGACACCGCAAGGAATGCCCCTGCAGATGATGTTACAATCATTCCTTTTAAAAAGAGACATCCTGGTAGACCAAAGCTTTGCAAATTTTGAAATATTATCAACCAATTATGGTTAACAAATCCAAATGCCAAATGTAAGCTATTTGAACTGGCCAGTGCTGGCATAGTCGCATTACCTTACCAAAATTTTCAACTTCCAGGTCTGATAGTTATTAATTGAAATGTGTGTTAAAATGCCTATTGGAGTTTCAATATAGCAATTATTACCCAATTTACCATAAAACTCTAATGAGTTACAAACCGATCCAGACAAATCACTTGAAAGGTTTCCTTAACGTTACCATGTCAAAAGTAAATATATTGTTTTTTTTTTTCTTATTTGTTCATTTTGAGCTCTCAGTGGTTTTTTTATGCATCCAACTCTTTTAGTCTGCTTGAGGTTCCATGGTGAATGAAAGCTTAAGTATGACTGACGTATTAATTCATACTTTACCATGGTATAATCATTAAAGGTTTGGGTGGATGAAACATAAGTGAACGAAAGCTCAAGTAAAGCTGAAGTATTAATTCATACTTTACCACGATATAATAATTAAAAGAATCTTGGTGGATGAAACATTAGATAATAATCGGGCTATTTTTAATTGTATATATAATAACAGTAGGACACCATGTTACGAATCAGAGACATACCCCAAAGAGCGGCGCTTTTAAAAAGGGGGGGAACTGGAACATCTTCGTCAGACTTCTTAACACTCCTACAGAACAAAAACACAGTAAGTCCATCAGTAATTAATAGGCTCAGTGACAGGACATTTCATTTTACCCATAAAAAAACAAGGTACATGTGGAAAAACTGCTAGGTAGTGAGAAACACGATGAATGACCTGCTGCTTAAAGAGCTGCTTCAGGCAAGCAAATGAGCAACTATAGACATAAAAACATGCTATCTGTTTCTAAAATCACTCATCACTAAACAACTTAATTTCAATTTAAGTATGGAAGGTGTAACTAAACTATAACAAGCATAAATAAAAATAAAGGAGAGCATAGAATTAGGACATAGGGCAAATTGGAGGTTCTATACTTGTCAGAACATGACAGTTATATACCAATAGAAGATGTGATAAAAACAGTATTGAATTGTGGTAACTAGATCAAAAAAGTTGCTACCCTTCAGTTCTAATTTGCATCCAAAAAATGATTAAACATTTAAAGTAAATTACTCCCAAGTAGAATGTAACTAAGGAAATACCTTTTGGCTGTCATAATCAAATTGGCGATACCTTGTCCTACAAGCCCACATCCAAATCCAACAGCAGCATACAAAACACCCTGCACCCATGATAATTGGTTCTCTTTAAATTATTGAATACCATTTGGAAGAAAAATATTCGTTTATGGATACTAAATTTCACCTTGTAGAAGTATGTCCCTATTCGTTGCTGAACAGTAAATCTACACCCTGGTCTTTCTGCTTCAAATACACTGTCCCAAGTTTCATTCTAGAATGTGTTATATGAGAGAGAGGATAGAGTTTATAGTATAATTATAATACACAATGGACTGACAGAGTTAAATAAAAACAGGTATTAGCTACAAACAGAGATGCTAAAATAGGTAGAGCAGATGTTATCATTTCATGTACAGATAACAGACGAAATGAGTATACACCTTTAGGAATAACAGTCCTGGTATACCTGTCATGCAGACTTTTCATTTTGGATAAAATAGAAAATCTAAAATGCTCACGCCAACTTTCTCAAACAGCTAACTAGAAAAAAAAATTGTGCACTTGTGAAGCACACCTGCTGGGTAGAGCATCATAAGCATGTTGAAGGCGTGCTAGGAGGCCTGGCTGTTGTGAGGCAGACGCACGGCCAAACCGAGCATACGGTGCCAGCATGCCAACCAGAGCGACATTGACAACCACCCCTACCAAAAGATCAGCTGTGTACAGCTCGAACTCCGACCAGAAATCCTTCCCCCTCTTCTGCACCTCTGCCACTGTCGCGCAACAGGAGTCGATAATTATCTGGGAATTCCCGTAATCAAATTAAACAAACACTTATGATTTTCTGAAGACAATCTTTGTAGCAGAGGCAATTTAATGGGAGCAACCATTGCAATTTATGCACTTGCACTGCAGTATGCTAAAATACTGATTTCACCAAGTTAGCGGATTTTACCCTGACATAATAACGTCACCCAACCCTCTGCTGTGCATCTCAGCTTCAAATTTCAAACAGCTTTGTCCTCAATAACCCTCAATTTTTGTTTTCTGCAATGGTACACCACAATTTAGAACTTATACCTCAAATCCTCAACTTCACCCAATTTATCCAAGCGCTCCTAAAGGATGTCAAGGAATACCATACAAGAAAAAAAAAGCAGGCAGCAAAGAGGGGTGTCGAAATCTGGTATTGCTCCATAGTATTGATGAATCCCACGAAAGACAAAAAGAAACAACAGCAAAATCCTAAAGCATTCTATTGCATACCTCAGTTCCAACTTTAAAGAGAAAGGAAGGATCTGCAAGCATCCTATTGCGCAGGAGCGGGATTGATTTGACTGCCTCCCCCAGAGGCCAAGCTGATTCCTTTAAACATAGACAATTAAACATTCATAGCTCAATACATATTGTTAGACTCCTGCGTAACATCTCCAAGTGAAATTAATAATTAATCTGATACTCAGTTTGAAACATGGTCTTGACTTGTATAACTCAAACTAATAGTTTGACGAGTTATAGTGTTGCCTCAAATAAAAGTATACATAGCTATTTTTTTGTACAACTGTAGAACATGCACATATATATATTTAATAGTCTTTTGCCTTGAAACTTTTATGAAGCAGAATATTCTGAAACACAACAGAAAGAAAAGGAAAGTTGGGACCTGCATTTCAATGTAGCGAAGCAAAAGTATCTTTTGAATCCCTCCATTTTTGGCAGCCTCGAGCATGTCAGAAGGGAGTGTGACCCCGTGAGCCTCGGTCTCTTGCATCACCTCCTCAAAACTCAGCAACGGCCCAAATTCATCATCTCCATTCTCAGCCTTTCCATCATCGTCATCTCCCTTACCTTTACCATCACCATCACCACTGTCACCCCCATTTCCATTATCGTTACCCCCAAGGTTATTGGTATCTCCTACATTTCCATTTCCAATGTCGTCGTGTAGTTCGGGACAGATGTCTGATTCAGTGAGAGATGATTTGCTTTGGTGTTGTAGGGAAACATTAAGGGATGGGTTATTTGGTTTGATTTGGGGGGGTTTTGATTCATGGCATGCTGTGATTCTGAGAGTACAGAGAAGAGTCCTCCTTTTCGTTGTGGGGAGAAGAAAAATAAGAGAGTTGGTGCCGGGAAGAGACAAGGTGGCCCTGTAGGTGTGGGTGGGGTTGCTCTGGCAAGAGAAACTAGTGTTGGGGAAGTTCATCCTCACCGAAGCAGAACTCAATGAAAATGCCATTAATTAATGTAATATAAGTCCAAATGGAAGTTGACCTAGATTGATTCTAGAGGGAAGGAGCGGAGCAATAAACTAAGCTAACCGAAGCTAGAGGCTACAAGTAGTAGAGCAGTTGCCAGTTGGTAAATTCTAACCAGGAAGGAGGAGGAGAGATGTAAGTAAATATGCGATAAATTTATCACCCTAGGACTAGGTGAAGGCGGGAGGCTAGGGTAGGAATCTACGATTGATTGATCAAATTATTAGGAAGCTGAAGGTAACAAAGGCAAGAGGAAGGAGCGGCGCAGTGAGCACTCCGAGCACTAGTCTAGAGTTTAGTACGCAGCAGCAGCACTTAATTCTAACAACAATTTGACTGATGCGTTTGGTTTGGGTCTTTTTTAGCTTAGCGGCCCGGCCCAAAAAGACGCAACTTCAGAGTCCAATCTATTTTACAAAATCTATTAGAAAAGAATAAACAGAGAAACTGTCGAGCGACAGGCCCAATATCTATTATTATTTATTTTTTTGCCAGTAAAGATCGTAGGCAACTAGGCACAATATCTATTAATTACACTTGCAAATACTAGGCTCCTCCCTTTTACCTCTTTTTTATTCATTCATCTTTTTATGTTATTCTGTACTATTATCGCGTTAGACGACCATATTATAATAGAATTCCAATATTCCAATATAGTGTTCTACTATTCCGCCTCTTCCACTCTCCATGGTTTACCAAACATCTATCCCCACTGAAAATTATAATTCTCGAAAGGCATCACGGATCAAGTATTGTAAAACTTCTTTCTGTAAGGGGGCGGCAAGCATTTGATTCCATACTCTGCCATTATTCAACATTTTATACGTCTATTGTATACCCCTGTTAATACAATTACAGAACAAACCAACAAATTTAAGAATTATGAGGTATCCTTGACACCTGAATTTAGAATCTTGGATTCAATCTCCTCCAGACTTAATCCTTTGGTCTCAGGCACATTAAAGATGACAAAAAGGAGGGAAAGCAATGCAATTGCCCCAAAGAGTATAAAAATGTTGTCCGGTCCCAATATTTCCTACAAAAAGAAATTTAAGAAAAAAAATATTGAATAAAATGTACAATTTAGATATTCTGCATTTCATAATACAAGTGATTACTTAAAAAAAAACAATGGGTTGGAGTCGGATAGGGTTGGAGTAGGTCCAGCTGACATGGCCATAAAAATTGGTATGCAATAATAAGATTAAAAAAAAAACATAATAAAATGTAGCAGAGGATGTTAAGATAATGATAATGGTATGTGTTTACATAAGCCCAACTAGCTATTATTCCCAAATAAATGCAAGAGAGAGCTTAGTACAAACTATATTAGGGCCGAGGATTGTAATATCCTCAGTGCAACACTTAAAAAAATTTGTTATTCTAGGTTTGGAAACTGAGAATAAATCTTAGAAACTTGTATATATTATTACCGTGAGTGGTGAAAATGCAAAGGTCACTAACGCATTTGATCCAAAATTAACGAGCACTGCCAAACTGATTCCACGTCCTCTTGTGCGTAAAGGAAATATCTCTGAGACCATTAGCCAACTTATTGGACCAAAAGATATCTGCAAATAAAAATGAATCCATTTATGTGATAATTCAGAAGAAAGCCAGCGGATGAATGCTTCTTTACAGCCACTATGCAAGCAAAGAGAATATATTTAGAGCAAAAATAGTCAAACCAATCATGCAACCCGTGTCAAAGGTATGGTGTTAGAAAATTGAAATGAGTATGAATGGCGTCCCTAAAAACTCACTTAGGTTTTGACCTCACGAAAAAAAAAAAAAATGTGTGTTTGTGTGTGTGTGTGAAGAGAGAGAGAGAGAGAGAGAGAGAGAACCTGGTAGCAACTAACATACAGGAGTAAAGCACCTACAGCCACAAGAGGAAAGCCAGAGAGGATCTTATAGTAAGCAGCCAAAAGGGACAAAGAGAGAACCTGAATCAAATAAGAGGCATAAGACAACCACCAGTAGTAAGATTGCACATGAAACAGCTGATATCGTGGGAAATTTACAAATAAATTAAATAGAGAAAAGAAGAATAATTACATACAATTCCACTGACACCTCCTATCAACAATGGACGCCTTCCCAGGCTGTCTACTTTAGCAACAGCTATACCTGTCATAAGCAACTTTGGGAAGGGTATACACGGTTATAACTTTGTAAAAAGACGATCTAGGAGAAAAGGTAGTGCTTATAATTTATTATTGTTTAACACATGAAATTAATACCTTGAAAACTCCGATCACTACTGAAACTCTAGCAGCATCAGATGCAGCTGAATATCCAGCACTCTGTAACATGCAAGGCCAAGAAAAGAATATAAAAACTGATCAAGTTAGAGAAAAAGTTTTAAGCAAACAGAAATAGTCTTTGACAAAGTTTCTACATTTACACAGAGAAGTTCAGCTTTATTGACAAACTACCTGAAGAATGGAAGCTGCATAGTACAAAACACTTGGCTGACCTGTTATCTGCCAAATATAAGCTTAGATTAGTGGTAGAAAATAAAAAAACGATAAGAGAACACAGTGGAATTTAAGCAACTTCATATATTAAACCCAAAAAAATGGAATCCATTTTGCCACCCAGAAAAAAAAGTAAGCATAAACCCTTGACAGAGCTGAGTTCAGGGGCACAACCTGTTGGAAAAGAACTAAACCTCCACCAATAATGAATGCCTTCAAGCTGGGCCCCTCGAACACCTCCAAGATGCTACCCTCAGGCTCCTGATCAGAATAAGCGGCCTTGAGAGAGACCAAGGTGTCTTCAACCTCTTTCTCAGAAGCCCAGTCGCCTGCCGGCCAACCCCTCAGCTTTCGCAAGGCGTCAGTCGCCATCTGCTTGTACTCTTCCATGGGGCCTTTGCCTTGAACGGCTCTCAGAAGAAGCCACCGGGGAGAACAAGGCAGGAGCAGCATCCCTATGAGCATCACAACTGCTACGGGAGCGCTCAACCCGTACATGTAGCGCCACCCGCCTACTGTATTTATCTCAAGACTTCCCACTAGGTAGCCTAGCTGTATGATTCAAGTACGATAACAGTTGAACACTTTACAAGTATAAAGAGCAGGTCCAGTGCTCAGTGGAGTGCTTGCATTTCCTTTTAAAACCAAAAAAAAAAGTTCTAGATTGCTGGAAGTGCAAGTTAGGTTAATATCTTATTGTGCCAGTTTGTTAGGCATTTTATATTAGAAGGACAAGTTTCTCCTCCCCCCCCACCACCCCCCCACCTCATATATATTTTGCCTAATGCCATGAAGGCCAACTGTGGTATGTGACTCTCAATCAAAATTATTGAGCATATGCAAGAGACCAAGTGGTTACAAAAAAGAAAAGAATACGTATTATGTTCTAAAAGAAAGAGGAACATGATACCAGAATTCCAAGGACAATAAAGAGCTCCTTGAGAGATATCAGGGTTCCACGAATCTGGGATGGTGATGTCTCCGCAATGTATAGAGGAGCACCATGCATCGCCTAACACATTATTGTTTTTATACAATTCAGTTCAATATAGATATTCCAATTAAATTTCTTAACATTTCCAGGTAATAGCATGAGAAAAGCATAATATTGACAGCACAAACAAGTATGTGTCAATTTTGTGCTGAGGTGAACCAGTAAAGCAACAAGTTTGTTACATAATTTCTATAAGATAACTTAACGAAGCACGTATTTTCCCCTTTTGACATTTCATCATTCAAGGGATGAACAATTGAGACCTTAGCACTGTACCCGATCAGGCAATTAGGTCTGTACCCGATCAGGCAATTAGGTTGGATCAGAATTATACCTCAACATACAAGACAGAAGTGTTAGCATCAGCCCATATTGGTGAATACCAAACTGATGCCAACTATTATTTGATCTGTGCAACTTTATATTTTGTTTCCCATTTTTTGCCATTTGGTATTTTTCAGGTCTACAAAATGAATTGGTGTCTTATTTGGGATACCTAGCATCAGCTGCAGCCATAAACCCATTGAAACAGTGTATACCATGGCTCAAGATACTGAAACGACCAAGAAGGTACATGTTACCTGGTTAAATTTAAAACATAGACGAAAAACTTTTTTATAATGAAGGTTTTTAAAGTGTAGCCATGATTGTTTTGACTAGAAATTATCGGGCTGCTGCTTACCATGCCAATGCCGGTGCCATATATAAGACGACCAATAATGAGAATAACAAGATCAGGGGCATATCCAGTAATGAGAGCACCGGCAAAATATAGCAAAGCAGCTGTGATCAGTTCAACTCTTCTCCCTACACCATTGTAACTCACTGACTGTTAAAATTGAGTAAGGGGAGCATACTAATAACAAATCAGCAACCCAAAAAATGATCCCGTTACAAAACAAAATCCCTGCCCAAGTACACTGCAAAGGCAATGATTTTTTTTTTTTCTGGCCTTTGCAGCGTAGCATAAATATTCTCAGATTATTTGTAGTCAACAGAGTCAATTAACTGTAATTCAATAATTGACAATACGTGGTGCGACTCGAAGAAAAGGAATAAACAGTAAAGTAATTAGGAAAATTTATGTTGTACCAATGATGTCAGCAATTGGGTATGCAATAAGTGATCCAGCAAGTGCTCCATACAGGGATCCACTGACCTGAAGTCGATAGGAAGAGAAGCTCTTTAGTCTTTACAAATGATGTGCATGGATTTTTATTATCTAGAAAAGGTTTTATATTGTGAAAGATAAGAAAATGACTAAAAATGTCGAGGAATTACCACTAGACCCAACTGCACTGCTGAGAGGCTGAACCAAGTAGTACCGCTTAGGTCCGGAGACTGAAATTTACAAGTTTGTTTACATACATTATCAGTTTGTTGATTTATTTTTCGTAATTGTAAGAACACATGTTTTGTTTTGTTAGAAAAGAAAAGAAAAATGTTATAGTTAAAAGTGATGTATGGTATGACAGACCAGCAAAGAGACAGTAGCTCCAGAAGTGGCTCCAATGTCGTACCCAAAGAGGAGACCCCCCAATGCAGGGAACAAGAACCTAGGTTTTGATTTACCAAAGTCAAATATTTGAAATTAGAGAGGTGAGGAGAGGAGAGGAGAGGAGAGGATAGAAAGGGTATTGTTACTACGGGAGAATAAGAGAAGGCCAAGAGAAAGCGTATTGAGAATGCCCATTTGCTTCTGCCTCCGCCTCCAGATCATCATCATCTTCGTCGTCGTCAGGAGAGGAAGAGGAAGAGTAGTCGCTTCGCGCCTGTCCCCGAACCTAACCAACCAACCAACGGACAAATTTAATAAGAATAAGAGAAAAGGAAAAGCGGGAGGAGGAAGGAATCAAGGAAAGAGAATGAATGATACCCTGACCCTGAGGCGAGTGGAGGAAGGGACGGGGACGGGGGCGGGGGCGGGAACATTATCGCCGGGGAGGAGGGGCAGGCGCACACGCACAGCCTCTAAATCCTTCTCCATTCGGCTCTGATTCCGATTTCCGATGGCGCTTTGGTTTACGCTCCAGCGGGAGTTGCGACGGACATGGACTCTGTCTCTGTGAGCGGGCCCGCTACGCCAAGGTAGTGGTAGTAGAGCAGTCCACGTGTTACTGGCCATTCCCGACTTGGCAACCTGGCAAGCTAGCACTGGAGCGTACTGATTTGTGCTGCTTTAGCTGCTGATCCCTTCGCCTTCGCGGGTGATGACCGCCAGATGACATTTCCATTTTAATATTGCCAATTACCAATTACTGCCTTTTATCATACTGAAATCATTCTAATTAACCTATAATACTATTTTATGTACAACATATCATGTATCATACGTGTTTATAAAATTTTCATACTAAATTAAATAAATACATAAAATTTTGTTAAAATATATGTAACAGTACTTTATATGTGTCGATCGTATTAAAAATGAGGTCTCAATAGGGAGGTGTAAACCGATTCGAAGGATCGGATCGAATGAATAAACTGAGCGGATAATTTTTTGGATTAGGATCTGAATAATTTTGCAAATAGAAAAATTGAGCAGATATATAAATCCGAAAATAGTTGGGAGTAAAAAATTCCGAAATAAATGGATGCACACTATGTGAATCAAACTCATGCTATATGGGTTGAGGGCCAAAACTCTTAACCAAATTTCAGGATTCAAATGTCTTCATTTCTTCATTATGCTTTCAATTTTTAATTTTCTAATTACAAAATTGTAAATTTTATATATCAAAATAAAATTGTTAGATACAATATATATTATTTTTTCCATATGCACATATAACATTATTGCTTTCCGATTTTGATTTTATATGGATCAATGCGTTGAAAAAAATTAAAATATCATGATCTTGTAAGTATCCATAAGAAAATTATATAAATATCTAATGATTTTATTTTAACATTTAAAATAAAAACATTTGAATCCTTCTCTTCAGAAGAACAAACCGTTAAATTTAACAATATTATAAATTATTAAGTACTGTACATCCTTTCAATAGAAATTGCAGGTATCACATTGTCATTTGGGAAATAAATATGTTGTTATTTCTTGGGAAATAAATATGTTGTTATTTCTTGGGAATAACATGAACTTATTAATTGGATTCTAACCATTCAAATTTTTTCATGCGCGAAGTAAGTTTTTCATGCACGAATTTCAACAAAAATCAACGGTTGAAATCAGAATAACAGGCTCTGCACAAATATCAATGAAAATCAATGGTTGAAATTAGAATAACAGGTTATGTTATTTACATTAAATAACAACATATTTATTTCCTGTCATTTGTGATGCGTTTGCAAGCGGAATCAATTAATATATCTATTAATTTTTAGCGATTAAATAGCTTGAAATAAGTCCTTAATTTATTAAAAATAAAATAAAAAGATAAATAGATGATAAAGATATTTACAGATATTATAAATGCATTCTAACAATTATTTGTAATTGTAGAAACGAAAATACTAATAGAGGAGAAAGAGGGGGAAATAGCCAAAGTTCTCAACTCATGAGAGTAGCCAGCCAAACCAAACGAATGAAAAGGAGATAAGACTTAAGAGTAGCGAGACCGCATTTATGACTCGGGGAGGCAATTCGCGCAAGGAAAAGAGGGTCAAGAGCTGTCAGAGGACCTCTGACCGCAGTACAACCCAAGTCGTCGTGCCACGAGGGTGAAGCGACAGCGGTGGGTCAAGCGAGTTAATTTCGAAATCAAAAGAGGCGAGATCCGGTTTCTCCGCTTCCTTCTCCAGGAAGTAACGAGAGAGAGAGAGAGAGAGGTTCTAGTGGGGGCAGCGGACAGAGAGGAACCAAGAGAATGAGGGGTCTGGTCCGATAAATTGAAAGAGAAAAAGGAAGAAAGGAAGTGGGGGCCAACTGTCAAAGAGAGGGAATGGCTTTGAGATTGATGCTAATGTATTTGAACGGTTTGGGATTTCTCTAATAACTACAAGGGATTCAATTTGGTGTTATATTATAGACTATCCACATCTAATTAAGGAAATTAAACGAGACTCGTGGTCAAAATTTAATTGTGTATTTATTGGCCATTAGTCGTGATAAATTTATAAATTAAATCATAATCTTATCTAGTCAGAAAATTCCGAATTCAAAAATTAAATTTCGCGATTAAACAAAACCAATAATTTCTTTTTGATCAATCAACTAAATTTTAAACTAAAATTTACGTTTAAAATTCCTACAATTATTCGTTGATATTATTATATAACTTCATTTAATTCTTTTTGATATATATTAATTATAATGGTCATTAATATGCGTATTCTTAATTAGGAGATGGTATTTACCAAATTGATTTACAATTCGTAAATCTTAAATTGATTTAACATGAAATTTTAATATAATCTAATTTGCAACATTTCGCGAATTGCACGTTAGATTAACAAAATAACTAGATAGTTTAATTATTTTATTTAATCATCTAACTTCAAATTTGTTTAGTTTTAAACTTAAATCTAAGATTGGTGAAACTACAAATTGATTTAAATAATCAATTTTATAAAAACTACATCATCAAGTTAATTATTTAATCTTTGCTTTGGTTAATTAATTAACTCAAGTTTTAATTAGTTGCAAAACTCAATCATTAGACTAATTAATTAGATTTAAATTTACGGATTATAACAATATCTATTAATTTTTAGCGATTAAATAGCTTGAAATAAGTCCTTAATTTATTAAAAATAAAATAAAAAGATGAATAGATGATAAAGATATTTACAGATATTATAAATGCATTTTATCATTATTTGTAATTGTAGAAATGAAAATACTACAAAAAGAAAACAAAAATCAAGATTGGGTAAATTGAACTGCAGCCAATTTAGGGAGTCGGAGCTCCTACAGTTTAGCGTCTTCGAAAGGACTTGAGAGTAGGTCCGATGGGCATCGGACCTACTCTGATTCGATGGATTTAACCACCGTCTATTTGCTTTAAAATTCGTGCATGTCTATTTCAATTTCCGTGGACACATATTAGATCGGACGGTCATCATGTCGTTGAACCTAAAAGTAGGTGCGATGGGCATCGGACCTACTCCGCTCTCCTTGGAAAGAGGAAGCATGTGTAAAGTCTAAGCAGCTTCTTCATCTCGCCTTCTTTATCTGGGCATGTGGCCCATTTCAATATATAGTTCAAACTCAACATGAAGATATTATTCTCTTTATTGAATGCGACATTATGTTATGTATCTAGACGGATTTATGTGTAAATTCCTCCTGTGAGGAGGACCGTTACTAGTTAATTAAGCCATGTTATATATTTTTTACATCACAATTCCTTTGGATCACTTTTTAAGGACATCCACCTTTCGACCATTAACATCACAAAATAAAATATCTAAGATAATTTATGGTCCAAATCTCAAGGATTGACTATCATTTTTATATATAACCAATTTTGACTATCCATATGATTTTGACTTGCATGAAAGTTAAATTAAATTTTACAGCGGCAAAGCCCTGTCCTAATTAATTTTATGTACTTGAGTCTTTATTATACTATATATACAATCTTTGATAACAAAATCACTAATTAATGCCACCAATATTAGAAAGTCTCCTTTAATTTGTTGGAATTCTGAATCCGGCTCAAATTCATTTTTTGCCTCAATTTTTAAGGCATGCCCAGCTTAACTAGGATTAAGGCCGAAGACTAATTAATTTCTTAATAGATTATATTTTTTAATCAACATCTCTTAAATTTGATTGTCAAACGTAATATCTTAATTAGTTGAGCAGAAATTAAACTTGTAATTAATCCTCATGCAATTTCTTAATCCTCAATTCCACCTGGTGGCACATAATTAATTAATTAAGGAGGGGCTGGGTCACCATCTCCCTTCTCAGCTAAATGAAGCTAACCAATCAATGAAGATACCTCACCAATCAGGCATTTCCTAGTGATATCACATGGGCCGCCATGTCCCTGTCTACAGTGCACCTTGTAGACCCCCCGGTGCTCCGTTTTTCCACCATACACCATGTGCACATCCACCTTGCTTGGCATTTTATATTTATTATTGCATCGCTAGCTAGTAAAATCATAATTAATTCATTAATGAATTTAATATCTCATAACTGGGCAGCTAGCTAGCTAGGTTGCCCCTGTGGAATGTGGATCCTCTTCATCTTCCCCTATCAAATTATCAATCAATCGTCTTAATTGATAAGATATTATCGATCTTGCTAATCATTATTATTTATCAAATCTAGCTACCCTAGCTAGAAGATTAGAAGAAGCAACCAAAATTATCTGTATATATCCATCCTTTCAGAAAAATTCCCAATAAAGAATATATAGTGTTAATTTGTGTTGAATGCAAGTGATTGATAATGGTACTAGGCATCTTTCTGCTTCTCATGGATATCTTCTTCTTGCCACTACATGCAACTGATTCTGAATTCAGCTTCAACGGATTCACTGGCTCTAACTTGAGCCTAACCGGCCTCGCTCAAATAACCTCCAATGGCCTCTTGCTGCTCACTAACAACACCATCGAGGAGAAGGGCCATGCGTTCTCTCCATCTCGCATCAAGTTCAAGAATTCCTCAGGCTCAGGATCAGGATCAGTTGCACTATCCTTCTCCACAACCTTTGTGTTTGGGATTGTGCCTCAGTACCCGGATGTGGGCGGCCACGGGCTGGCCTTTGCCATCTCTCCATACAAGGATCTGCCTGGCTCCATGCCCAGCCAGCACTTGGGCCTCCTCAACGATTCTAGCAATGGCAAAGCCGGCAACCACCTCATAGCCATTGAGCTCGACACAGTCAAAACCATCGAGTATAACGACATAGACAACAACCATGTCGGAATAGACATCAACGGATTGACTTCCTTGAACTCGTCCACGGCTGGGTATTATGAAAGCACGGCTGACGCTTTCACCAAGCTCAATCTGATGGCCGGAGATGCAACGCAAGTCTGGATCAATTATGATGCCGCAAGCATAAGGCTGGATGTCAGAATTGCTCCTTTTAAGATGCCCAAACCTGGAGCTCCCCTCGTGTCGTCTATAGTCAATCTCTCAGATATCGCTCTGGACGAAATGTATGTAGGTTTCTCTGCTTCGACCGGTGCAGGTTCCTCACATCACTATGTTTCAGGCTGGAGCTTTAGCATGGGTGGAGAAGCTGAAGATCTAGATCAATCGAGGATTCCATCAATTCCTAAAAAAGATAATACCAAAAAGGGCAGCTTGGTCTCTGTCGCCGTACTAGTTGCATTGGCCCTGGCAGGGTTTTCCGTGTTGCTCATCTTGGTGCTTAGTATTTTGTTCTTCTGTCATCAACGGAGGAAGAAATTTGAAGAGGTGAAAGAAGATTGGGAGTTGGAGTACGGTCCTCACAGGATCCCCTACGTAGATATTTACAGGGCAACCAAGGGCTTCGATGAAACAAACCTGGTTGGGAGCGGTGGCTTTGGCAAGGTTTATAAGGGCGTCATGCCAAAGTCAAGAGCCGAGGTTGCAGTCAAGAGGATCTCGCATGATTCAAGACAGGGTATTAGAGAGTTTGTGTCGGAAATAGCGAGTATGAGTCGGTTGAGGCACCGCAACCTGGTTCAGCTCCTGGGCTACTGCAGACGCCAGGGGGAGCTCTTTTTGGTCTATGAATTCATGGCCAATGGAAGTCTCGACAGAATCCTCTTCGAAGAAAAGGAGCCATCATTGAAGTGGGGCCAAAGATTGAAGATCATTAAAGACGTGGCGGCCGGTCTCTTGTACCTCCATGAAGGTTGGGAACAACTTGTTATTCACCGAGACATCAAAGCGAGTAACGTTCTACTAGATGAAGGTATGAATGCAAAGTTAAGCGACTTTGGTCTAGCTAGATTGTATGACCATGGAAGCAATCCAAAAACCACACACATAGTCGGCACTTTAGGCTACCTGGCACCTGAGCTCAGTAAAACCGGCAAGGCCACGACATGTAGCGATGTGTTTGGCTTCGGGGCATTTATGTTGGAGGTTGTTTGTGGGAGGAGGCCAATGGAGTTTTGTGCTGGTCAGGATGATGTGCCAGGGCTCGTTGAGTTAGTGTCAGAATGGTGGAAGAAAGGGAGGATTTCTGAGACAGTTGATCTGAATATGAAGGGCTCATTTGACAAAGATGAGGCCGAGTTGGTGCTAAAATTGGGATTGATATGCTCACATCCAGAACCTACGGCCAGACCGAGCATGCGGCAGGTGATCCAGTTCCTGGAGGGAAGCATACAGATTCCTGACAAGTCCATGGAAAGTCTTGGAGGCAGCATCAGGTTTGCAAGCTATGATGTGTCGTTCGATGATTTTGCTACTTCATATCCATCCACGGCTGAAATCACTTCCACTTCCGATCATCATCCATTATCAGCTTCTACGGATAGTTGTTAGTTGTAAAAATGTTGTATAACTTTTGTTAATATCCCCTTTTATAGATGAGCGAATTAGAAGAGCAATTGACACAAGTCTTTGTATGGCTTGTAATTAAGTGCCACTTTTTGAATTTAGAAGGAAAGCTAATTGGTAAAAATAATAATAAAAAAAATTAGTCCTGTGTGATTGGATACAGTTTTTTGACATATACAATTGCACACAACTCATGGCCCCTCTCCACTGGTACGGCTATTGGTACTGTAAAATTGCGCATACCACATGGCTCCTGTCCACTGGTACAGCTACTGCTACTGAAAAAGCTTCTGTGTCAACTGGTACGGCTACTGGTACTGTAACGGCTTTTGCGCCATTTTATGGTCTTTGGGTGATTGTATATATTTTGTGTGATTGCATATATTTCCCTGTAAAAATTTCCTCCTGGTTGATAGCTACTGTATAAGGGGTTTTTGTTGGGGTAAATGCTAGCTACTGTGTGTGTGTGGCCGTTGTTGGGCTGTCAGGCTGCGTATTATGCGTTTCATGTGCCTTCTGGGATCGATGGATATTAGGAGAAAACAGGTGCGTATTTCTGTCATGCATGCAACTCTCTGTGTAAACTGATGTTTTAATAAATGAATGTCTACGGACACTTCGCC
Organism: Carex parvula; assembly: GCA_025461045.1. Classification (NCBI taxonomy): domain Eukaryota; kingdom Viridiplantae; phylum Streptophyta; class Magnoliopsida; order Poales; family Cyperaceae; genus Carex; species Carex parvula. The sequence continues at coordinate 230,848 of JAJGRW010001237.1, read as the reverse complement.
CAAAAAATAAATGAAAAAAAAAAAAAAATTACAACACCGCTCCCTTCCCAACCTCCAACCTTACACGCGCACACAACCACCATCACTCTTAACTGCCACCAAATATCACTTCGAACTTCTAACAAAAGATCCATTACAACAAAACAGGTCTTCACGCATCAGCAACCGGTTTAGTCGCTGGTTGCTGAAGATCCCCCTCTCAGGCAATAAGAAAAAATAAGTAAATTGTTTTCGGCGACAACCCCTTCAGCAACCGATTTGGCCCTGGTCGCTGAAGGGTCTCAAGTAAAAAATCCGCTGCTGTAGTGAGAATCCACCTCCCAAAATTTGAGCACAATGTGTTGCTTGGTACTTCCTGCCTCAAATATTACGTATTTTACAATGACGAAATTTTTTGAGAAAAAACAATGACGAAAATAAAAACAAGTAGTCTTTTCATGCATGACTCTTGGTTTGGCACGAGTTCATGGACTTAATTCGTGCATTGAATACTAATTGGTGTTCTTAATAAGAAAAAGAAAAGCAAAATAAATGTTTATTACAGTCAGGTTGGCCAACAAATCCCTAAAGCAGCTATGAAAGCAGACACAAAAATATGCAGCTCGAGATGCTGGGAATTTTAAACTATACAGAGATAGTTGTCTGTTGTTATTGTTGATCCAAAACTCAATTCTTTTCCCTCGTAATTCCAAGTTTATCCTATAAACCTAATTCCTTCTTCAACTTCGCGAGAGCAGCTTCCACTTCATCAATTGACTCCTCAACACTCGGCTGCCTCTGCACATCCTCCTCTTGTCGCCTTTCCCTTTGTGATCGTGATGAATCATCCTCGAGATTTGTGTCTTTTATATTCAGCTCTTTCTCTAAGAACTCCACGAACTCCTCTCCTATTTCCTGAATGTTTGCCAAAACTTTGTCAGACTATTATGATAATGCTGGGAGTAAATTACAGAAAAAAACATTTTAGGTATTTGCTTAATTGGAAAGTAGGTAGTGATCCTAGAGCTTAGAATTGCCATTTTGTATGAAAACCTGTGCAGTTTTCTATATATATTATGAACAAACCCAAACGTATTCTCCTAATTTAAGTAATATGTACTCTTCCATGCTCTTCTTCCCAAGTTTTGTACAACATCAAAATTTGATTCCCAAGGTCAGAGAAAATTAACATTACTACATAAGTAATCTACAGTGTAACTTAATATGTAACTCACTTGTTTCTTATCTGTATATTAACAAATATGATCACTAAATTTTATAAACAAAAGTAAGCACAAAAGTAAAGTGGCATGCAAAACAGAGATTGGGCCAAGCTTGGTAACTGTAACTGTAAGAGAAGCTGGCATAAAAGAATGGTCAGCTCTTTAATTCAATTTTTCACCAAAAACAGCACTAGAGCTAAAATCATCAACTTTTAGCATTTAAAACAATTACTAGGAATCCTCATAGATCAGAGTTTAGGCACAAATCCTTCAGATTTGTAAAGTAAGCAGAGAAGGGAAACCCTCCGACAAGTAGAGGTGCTGTGTAGTATAGGGTCCAGAACAACCGTATGCGGGTAATTCCTACCAATTAACTTCCCCAAAATAGTAAAGTTTCGTTTAACCAAACAGTTAGTTAGGTATCAGTCTATACAGGACCAGATAAATTTATATCCTAAATTGAATTTTCATTTGAAAAGTTTAACTATGTTAAAAATGATGGCCAGCACCTGGATGTTAAGAAAAGAATAGTCAACTTGCCATGTAATCTCAAGGACGTGGTCAAAATAATGAAAAATTGGATTGGGGACTGTGCCATTTGTGTTCAAGCAATCAATGTGTGAAAGCAAAGCATTTGGTTGACTGCCCATCGGCACAAACATTGGTTGTGGTTATGAGCCCAGAGTGATTGCTGTAGTATAATTAAGTTATCGCTAGGTTAATTAAATACGGGTCATCTGCAGATAAAGATATAGTAAAGTTCTTTGTGATTGATAATTGTGTTAATCAGCAATGGAAATACTACACAGCACAAACGTGACCAAACCCTACATGCACATATGTCTGAGCGAAACATGAACATAACACCTGGTAACATGTCAGGTTAAACTCACGCCTTGGACAAGTTCTCAAACCTATTTGACAGGTCAGTTACTATTCCTGGAGAGACCAAATTCCTAAATTTACCAAATTGACTGATGCTATTGTATCCAATAAATGCAGCTCTTACCATCCATATTCATGGGAAGTTCGCATTTAGTGCAGCCATACCTTCGACAGACAAGTTTTTTTCCCACAATCCCGTTTAAGTGTTTCAGGCCATCTTATAACAATTTCAACAAGTAAAATATAGGGGCAGCAATTATTGTCAACCCAGCTCATTTACTTTATTTAAATTTTCTGATGTATTTAAGAGGGGGCTAGTCCGCCTAGAAGCTGTATGGACCGAGAGGCAAAAAATAATTTCTTCCACTAGGAATCGAACCTAGGAAGAGTGGGATGGGAGGCAAGACCCTTACCAAACCTACATTTAGTATTAATATAAAGTAATAAATAAACTTGAACTCTATCTTCAGTCTAATCGGGTCAGGATGGCTTGTGACCCGGCGAGTCAGACAAAGGGCGGGTCATCTATGACCTGAAGGCGGCCCGGGTTGGGCAGAATTTTGACCTTCGTAAAGTAATAGTAAAATATCATTGACCCAATCTGACCTGAACTTCTGCCACTCCCATATAGAAAATCCAATGATCTATCTATCATGCTTTCATTGAGGTGAAGAAAGTTTTTGACTCCATGAACCAAATATCAAAACATATGCTGATAAAAGTTAGCTTATCGCATCATGTCCTTGAGCAAAACATACATAGATGATCTGAAGTAACCTTTTTGTTATTAAAGTTGGTATGTATGAGTTCATCTATTAGTTTTTTTTATTCGTTAATGGGAAATCCTTTGGTATTTAATGGGGAGAGTGGGAGACCCCACAAATCCAGACAAACATTTATTGTTCTGTTTTGGAAATACTTTCCATCTCACTGGATCCATCTTTTAGGAGGTGAAGATGAAGGTCGAAAATCATACAAATTAGAGTTGCTATTTAACAACTTTGGAATCTCATAACAACTTTGGAATCAGGCCACACGATTATCGCTAAGCAGTTATTTGCGTATCACAATACTCAATGCACAAAGGCACCATTAATAGAGGTACTTAAAGAACTTACTGCTAGTTCTTCCCACAAGCTTTTGGGTTTCTCTTCTCTATTCAAATCTGCTTCCCAGTTCCGAAATTCTTCTTGCAAATCTTTTAAGAAATCAACTGCAATCCACATTGTGCTCGAGTCAGAATACTAATAAAAAAAGTTGCTCCAAGAATATTCTACAAAGGTAATTGACCAGAACACAGATCAATGAACCAACACCTACCAATAGAAATATGAATGTCACTCAAAAATTCACCTGCAGTGTTTAAGGACCTGAATCAATTCAGAAAGCAAAAGAGATTTGGTCTATATCAGTACCAAATCAATACTGGACATACCACTGTGAACATTTCTTGACTGCCAACAGCAATTACATTACTTGCATAGCACCAGACAGGAAATGGAAATGCATTTGACATAACTCTATTTGACTAGGAAAAAAAAACAGAAAAGAGCAGGCACATACCAAATCCATAGAACTGTTCTTCTTGTGCAGTTGATTTTTTATCATAAGGTGTGGAATAGTTTGCGCGAGTGGAAGTAGCGTTGTTGAATCGAGATTCAGAGTTGATCAAGGTATTGTATGCATGCTTGATGCGCATGAATCTCTCTTGAGCATTTGGCTTTAAGATGAAGAATTAAAGAGAGAATCGAATGTCAAATGTGAAAAGAAGAAAAAGATACAAAGATAGGAGCATAGGATCAGGAGCTCACCTCCTTATTGACGTCGGGATGGAACTGGAGAGCAAGCTTGCGGTAGGCGCGTTTGATGTCGCGCGGCGTAGCGGAGGGAGGCACCCCCAGCACCTCATACGGAGACTCCCGCCGCGAGGCCCTCACGGCCACCGCACGTGACCTCCTCCTCTTGGGGCCGGAGCCGCTGCCGCAACGGAAGCAGGAGGTTCTACTTGGGATGGCGAAGGAGAGGGAGAAGGCGAGAGATATCGGATTGGGATTGCGATAGCGATGGAAGGAGAGGAGAGGCCGTGGAGAGCAGCACAGGAACAAAATACCATTCATGGTCATGCGGTCGCGGCGTACTGAGTCGTGTATGTCATGGCATGCCTAATTCAATTGGTCGAGTCAGTCTCACGATTTCAACCCAAAAAAAATCCAATTGATCGACTCACACCATAAACCTGGTTAAAGCATCAAGCATGCCATCAACCATTTTTAATTATTCAATCAACAATCAACAATCAACAATTAATTATTATCAAATTGAAAATTATTAAGTCAACAATTAGTTGTGTCATCTGAAATAATAGCTAGGCAAATTGATATTTGGGAAAGGATGCCGTCACGTACAGGTATAGATGGATGCATTTTGACAATGTTATGTTTCATGCGTGATATTGTAAACACTAAATTCATCATATCCCAAGGAAACTAAGATTCTTTGTCCGCTACCAACGTCTCCATATATGACAAATAATAATGAAAAAAAAAATGTTATACGTCACACAAAAAGAAAAAACTCTCAGCTCAATCTCGGTTCCTCTAAGGAGCAGACGGGCCCGGTCCTGGTCCCAACAACAGAGGTGGAGCATCTTTCTTCTTGCCTGCAGACTCAGAAACATTGCTCCCATCCTGCTTTGGAGCTGAACCTGCACGCAACGCCGGCTCAAAGAACTTCCCTGCAACATCAGGAGGTTGCTTATAGGTGTCCTCTCCCGGGAGCACCACCAAACCCTTTTCTCTCAGACTCGACGGCTCATTATAGCACTCCTTCCATAGAGAGTCGACCAGTTGCCTCTCCTCACGAGCCGCTTCAAGTTGGTCCTGTGACATCTTGCTGATGCCGTCAATACGGCTCTGTAGGACAGATTTTAGTTTCTCTTCATCAGCTAAGGTGCCTGATTTCTTGTCTTTGGCTAGCTCAAGCAAACCACCCAAAGCCGCCTCACGCACGTCAGGGTCGGTGCTTGAGGCAAGGTGCACCATTTGGCGTGGGATCCCCAACTCAGTCACAATGCTGCAGTCCGCAGAGTTCTCATGTAAAAGATAGTTGATCAAATTTAGAGCCTTCCTGTCAAACAGAAATGGAAGTTAAACATTAGCATGACCTCTTCTTGCATTTATAGTGACCAAACATCTAAATTTCTCAAATTTCATTAGCATAAAATTTCTCAAACATTTCTGAAATATTTGTGACTACCACCAAATGCTAGGCCAGTATGATTAAGATGATACACTTCTAAGAAATTTCCCACTTTTCTAATTAGCAAAAAATGCTGGCTGTTTTTTGCAACCAACCATAAAAAATGCTCGCTTTTGGTTCACAATGCAGGAATGAAAAAATGGTGGTTCTTTTTTGCAAATATGAACAAAGTTTCTAGGTGTGATTTGCCAAGACTACATAAATAAAAAAGGGGGAATTTCATGTATATCCCTCAAAAGATCTAATATTACGTATTTATCCCTCCAAAATCAATAATTACATATTTATCCTTGAAAATTGTACAAACTCACATATTTGTCCAATCTTACTCTATAACATATCTAATATCTAAATAATTAAATAATATTTTTTTGAACTTTAAAATTTATTTACAATATTAATTAAGAATATGTTGACCATTATGCCCTTTGTTTCTGTCTAGTCTGCCTGAGTTATTTTCTCTTTAAGGTACCAAACCTCCCGCCTCTCTTTCCAAACGTGCCAAATCACAGATTTCTCCCCGTCTTCCCTCATCGCCTCCCCTCTCATAAATTTATGTCGCTCCTCGCTGCTTTAATTTTTCCATCTTCGTTTGGAGAGAGAGGCGAGAGGTTTGACGTTTTAGAGAGAAGAGAACTCAGGCGGACTAAAAAGACAGAAACGAAGGGGCATAGTGGTTAATATATTATTAATTAATATTATAAAATTAATTTTAAAGTTTTACAAAAATATTATTTAATTATTTTTGGAGGTATTTGATATGTTATGGAGTTCGATTGGACAAATATGTGAGTTTCTACAATTTTCAAGGATAAATATGTAATTACTGATTTTATAGGGATAAATATGTAATATTGAAACTTTTGAGCGATATACATGAAATTCCCCCAATAAATAAAGTTCACTAAGAAATTACGTTAGTTCTTTGGACTAATTGGCAATGCATGACGTTGTCCTGCGTCCTCAATCAAGCACAATAAACAAAATTTCTTATACTAAAGAAACAAGCACAGTGATATGTTGGTTTTACCTCTGGAACCTGACATCATCTGAGCTGAGTGCATCTTTTAATGCAGCATAGCCATTTCCGAGGCGAAAAGCAGCTACTCCCGGTTGGTTATGTCGAATTAGTGCTGATACAAGGAAAATGAATTGTACCATTGTCACATAAAACTATAAAAAATTTCATAGATTACATAATTTCTGAGCATATGTAGGTTCAGGTTAACAGGAAACATCACACCTTGCTGGTACGTAGCCAGCCTGGAAATAGGTAGGTAGAATAAACCCCCAAAAAAAAATGATGGCTTATAGCCACATAAAAATGGAGGAACCAGATTCTTATACTAAAAAATTAGCCAAAAAAATAATAACAACATAATTTTACCACCTAGGCAAGTGGGTAAACGTCACCTATGTGTAGTTGAAAGATATTAGGCCATGGATTCTGGTAAGAGATATCTGCATCTTTATGGTCATTAAAAATTATGTACTAGTATATGCCCCTACAATGCAAATACAGTACATAATCTATATGGTTATGCTCTAAGTCCCATAAAAGAATATGGAAGACATTAAGAATAGTACTCACAAGATATTGCACCAAGCGCTTTTGTGCGTGCCGTGATACTAGAGTCAGAAGCAAAATTCATGAGGAGAGGTTCGAATCCATTGGCCTCCATAACAAGCTGCTGGCTCTTGGGGTTGTTTTGCACAATGGTGGCGACGACATCTGCAGCCTTGGCTCGGATGTTGGCATGGGAGTTTTTCAGGTAACCGAGAAGAGGGACCAGCCCGCCAATCGAGTGTAGATCTGTGAATTAACTTCGTTAGACAGCCTAACTATCAATATTGATCATGTAAATGATTAAATGAATCAATCAATCGGATGAATATAGGTGTAGGTACCATTAGCCATATCAATGGACTCGACATGGTCCTGGAGCTCATCGAGCATGTCTTCAATGTTGTCCGGGGTGACGCCTTGAGCCTGCAAGACGTCTTCAGGGGTGGTCATGACGAGGGTGATCTCCTTCATGCGCTTGATCACATCCACCGTCTGCGCCTGCATCGCCTCCACAAACCATTTCCGGTCTTCCTCGCTGTATTTTCATAAGTTATGGTTCAACCAGTATCAGAATATGCATCAAAACAGAACTTACAGAGTACCACATTACAAAAAAAGGTAATAAATATATAAAGGAGAGAGAAAGAGACCTGAGCTGGCGAGGGGGCCTGGTGCCGTCGGAGTTGGCCAGGCTCCACTTGAGCAAGCCGTCCCAATCCAACCCATCCTTCGCCATGCTTTCTTGCCTGCTATTAGCAACAATCGGACTAAGGATTCAGCTATCTGTTACAACAAATTTCTTCTCTCTTCTCCTAGTCCTACCGAAAGAAGGTAATTAATATAAAGGAAATGAAAGGAAAGGAAAACAAAGGGTTCAAAGGGTTCGGACTTTGGAAAGCGCTAGAAGGTGCTTCTGCCTTCTGCTTCGAGCGACGACCCGACTCCAAAGAAAGAGTCGGCAGGGGCCAGGCCGCCAGGGAGCACAGCACCGCTCTACCCTTTTCGGTTTGGGCTGGGCTGCCTTTTGGGCCTTTTCTACTTCTTTTCACTATTTTGGGCCAGGATGTATCAAATGTTCAAATTAACTGTTCCCGTTTGCATATGACTATTTTGGATCTTTTTTTCTTTGGGGGAATTTCCTGTATACGGTATACCCCTTAAAAAAATTCAAAATTGCGTACTTCTCCTTCTATACTTCAAAATTACATATTTCTCCTCGAAATTTTAAAAACTCACAAATTTAT
>JAJGRW010001237.1:100192-220192 GCA_025461045.1 Carex parvula | reverse complement strand
TATATATATATATATATGTTAAAAAATACAGCAACCAAATTCTTAAATTCAGTAATAACTCATCAAATTGAACTTCGAGTACACCTAATAATTCAAAATTTAGTACAGACAGTAGAAAATTGTTCAGCGAAAATTCAAAATTTATAATTTCCAAACAATTTCATTAGAAACAATTATTACAAGAACAGGTCTAACTAAAGTTGTTATAAAAAAAGATTGAAATCAATACACGAAGTTAATTTGGAGATGGTAGCAACAACAAGAATCTGAAATCTGATGTTGTAAATTTAACTTCTATACAAATTCCAATTTCAAAAATAGATGACATAAAAAAGCATCAAGTAACAAGCAAGTAACATTCATCATAATTAAAAAGCATAACTGATCAGAGTCAAAATAATGATGAATTACGTAAGATTTTGACTTAGATTTTGCATATTTTCTCACAATTATGTTTAATTAATTAGAGAAAAAGACTACTGCCACCATTCTTTATGTTTTATTGCAGAATACAGGTTTTGAGACTATTTTACATCAAATGGAGCAAGAATCGGGTCAATCGGATCAGCGATGCTCATCGACTAAGTCTCTGTTACGGCTCATATTGCCAAATACGGACCTAGCCGAACATGGACCAGGAGATAGCATGATACGCATTAAACCCTTCAGCGACATGATCTCAATACGGACCGTATCAGCCAATACGGTCCGTAACGAAGGTGCCTTTTGGGGAATAACTGCCGACAGCTGTATCCAGACCTTATTCCTTGGCCTCCACTCAACCCCAGACGTCCCTTCACTCCTATATAAGCACTCTAGACAGAATAATTTAGTATCTTTGTAATTTGGGTTAAATTTAATTAAGTGTGAAAGAGAGGAGTGATTGTAATCATGCCGTTCCTCGGCTAAGTTCCTTTCTTAGGGGCTAGGCAATAAACCTTGTTATCTTGATACTTTGATATATATATTTTCTGTTGATTATGATTTCTTGTTGTTTAATCGAAATGCTTTTGTGATTTATTATCCCTTCATCTAAATTCGATGATCTAGTTTAATCTGTTAGGGTAGTGACAGTACTTTAATGGTAAGAGAAACTATGTTGCACGAATTAGCCTCGTTGGAATTTATTAGATTTATGTGAAGAAAATCTTAGCGGGGAAACCATAAATTGGAACAACAATTCACGAACCAAGTTCTATCATTTGCGTAAGATAAATCGCAGTGATCTGTGTAGTAGCTTGTGTATTTAAGAGATCTGTCATTTGCGTAAGATAACTCGCAGTGTCCTATGTAGAATCTCGATGAAAGATCTGTCATTATTGCGTAATATAACTCGCAGTGACCTATGTGGTGTCTTTCATAAAACAACAACAGGAAATCAAACCCGACAGAAATATATTATCAAAGTGGATTGAGTAGCAATGGTGTGTCGAAACCCTAGGAATTCTCATCTCTATCTTTATTTTAATTACTTTTAATTGTTTCTAAATTTACATTGATCACAACTTCAACTCTTAATTTTCAAATTTAGTCTAACCTTTCGAAAGATTGTGATTTGATCGCTCAAAACTCTAGACCAATATTTCCTGTGGATCGACCTCGAATATACTACTCGATAGGATTGTGCGCTTGCAGTCTGAACCGATAGCATTTCCGAGTTTATAAATTTTAAAAGAAACATCGCTCTCTTTTGAGTGATCAATAACTAAAAGGGTTAATTTTTGGTATACCCTTAAAGACTTCTCTAATTTCCTATATACCTCTCAACACTTAAATATATCTAATTTGCCTCTAAACTCTTAAAACTCTTTCTTTTTTACCCATTACATAATAATTCTGAAATTAACCATAGTAAAATCTCTGGTTAAAATAATAAAAGACAGAAATATCCTTCTGAAGAAGTTGATCCGTCTCTGCGAAATTTTTTTTGTTACCACAAGAAAAAAATCAAATTAAATCGTTACCACTCTGGTTTGGCCCGTATCAATTCTACCACCCACGCTAACCCAGTTCGCGCACCAAATAGGCTGGTGCGCGCACTGGGTTGGCGCACAAAGTGGTGCGCTGACTGGGTTGGCGCACCAACCTCTTCTGCCTATTAAGGCACCAACTTAGTATTATTTTTATGTGGCGTATTTTAGATCGTTATTTCGATTAGTTTTATGTTGCGTATTTAGATATTATTTTCATATTACTTCTTATGTTGCGTATTTTATATCTCATATCCCGTAATACATAATACATTAAAACATAAGAACACACCATAGATAAAACATAATACACAACGATAATATATTAAAACATAACACACAATACATAAAACATTACCGAAATCCTTAACCTTAATACAAAACCGAAAGTTTGTACCATAATACATAATACATAACCGAAAACCCTAACCTTAATACATAAACAGAAAGCCCTAACCATGGCATTATTGGGTACGGTTCCTAGCATCCCTTCTTCTTCTCGCATTCCTTTCGAGAGTAGCTCTGTTGGTCTCGTGACCTCTTCTCCTTCCTTCTAGTATGTCCATCCACATTGGGATCCTGTTGTGTCTTCTCCGATCCAACTTCACTAACCGGTGCTCTGGCGTTAAGATATCCCCTTCGTGCGGCGGCCAATCACCTTGATTGTCATACACGTGGAATTCTCCACTCCATGTGTCGATAAGTGTTTGGATGTTGTAGTAGTAATTGACGAAGACATTTGGATCGTAGTTCTTATATTTTTCACACATTTGTAAGTTTCATCATCCAAAATTATTATGAAATTTTAACACACATTCGTACCTTATTTGACACACTGACATCACATGAACACATGGTATTCCGGTGAGCTGAGGCTTTTGGCAAGAGCATTGCACCTCATGGTCGTTCTGCACAACGACCTTGTACCTACAGTCTCGGGACGTGTACACCCATTGCCTGCCTCTATGTCAAATGGGATTTTCTCGCCATGTGATGTCACCATGAATTCCCCGGATCTATTGAATGGAACCGCGCTCATTTTGTTAGTCTTCCGGATGTGCTTGTTCAGCTTCAAGTGCGTACGAGTGGAGAACAGCTGACCCTCTTCTTGGCATTGCACGGCCTTCTCTCTTCTTTCAACGAACCATGTGACACACTTATAAAACGTCTCCTCAATAATTGCAGCAACCGGTAACCTACGAGAATTACAATTTACAGTTAAAATAAAGATAACCTAAAATATTTCATTAATAGTAAACTATGAGAATTGTGAATAACAAACCTGCGAGAAGTTTTGAAGACATTGTTCAGCGATTCAGAACCATTGCTGGTCATTATTTCCCAACGACTCCCGTCGTCCATAGCTTGATAAACCTTCCATGGCTTAGCTGGTTCTTCCTCGTCATTTTCATTATACTTGCCACATGTATCCAAGTATGTCAGCCAATCAGGATTTCGCCTTCCGATTGCATCAAGGCCATCCTGTAATCTTCTTCGCTTCTTCTTTTTAACCATCATCTTGAAGAATTTAGAAGCAACCTTATCCTGAGTGTGTTTTCCAAAATTCTCAAACACGTGTTGAGAACAGAACCTGTGGGCACACTGCCCGTTCTCCTCTGACCAACCCAAATCATCTTGAATGAACACCTTTTTTATACCCTTGTGCCGGTTAGAGACCACACACATGAACCTATTCGGACCAATTACATTATCCCGCACCCACTTCATAAACCACCCCCAATTCTCAAACTCTTCGCTCTCTACCAATCCAAATGCTAGTGGGATTAACTGGTTCTCAGCATCATATCCGGTGACAATCAACAACTTGCCCTTGTATCCACCTGACAAGAAACAAGCATCGATACTGATGACGGGTCTGAGATGACCTACTGCTTCTATACACGGTCCCCATGCCCATGCCAACCTCATTAAATACCGGTAATTTTCCTTTTCTGAAGGCTTCGAAACAACTTCATACACAGTTCCCGGATTTGCCCTTTTTATTGCCTCCAACAAAGGGACAATAAGCCCGTAAGACCCCTCCCAACTACCAAATGCCCGGACAATCGCTAACTCTCTACCACGCCACAATTTGTTGTATTTTAGGACGATGCCCTCAAACCTTTCAGCAACCAGGTCCCTGATAGCTCTGATAGTAATATCAGCATTTTTTTCCAAAGAAAGTTTTATGCAGTTGGCGACCATAGAGGACGTCAACTGCGCATGATCTGACTTGGATGCATCTGCGTGGCATGTGTGCGGTACCTCATTCTTCGTGATGGCCCAAGTATTACCAAAGCCTGTGGCTCTCGCAACCAACTTCCACTTGCACTTGTCGCCCTTGCACTTAAACCTCAACCTTACTCTGTCGCTGTGTGTCTGTATGACCTCGATATTTTTCTGTATGTGCCAGTGGTGGATTTTTTCTTTCATTTGATCCTTGTCGTTGTACGTCATCCCCTCAGAAACCATTGTTCTTTCTCCAACCTAATTGAAAATTCAAAAAAATTAAATTATTATATTTTCAAAGAAATAAAAAATTCATATAAGTTCAAAAACGAACCTTTGAACCCGCAAAAAAAATGTGGTCAGCCTCTTCAAATCCCGAAGTGTCATGAAAAGCTGAAAACGGGTGTCTCTCTCCACGACCCGATATCGGCCACTTTCGCATACCCAGAACGGGACGATTGTCTTCCTCATCACTGTGATCTATTGTCCGCCCACCGTCATCACTAGCATCCCAATTTTCCTCTGCCTCCCGTTCTTCAGGATCATCGTCTGTATTGTCAGTATAATAACGTGGTTCTGGAGTTTCAGATCGATTCCGGCTAGAGCTGGAGGATGGAACCTGAGATCGGCCGATTAGAACCAACTCCCACGGATGGGGACCGACTAGGACCAGCCCCCGTGGATGGGGACCGACTAGGACCAGCCTCCATGGATGGGGACCGACTAGTACCAGCCCCCGTGGGTGGGGGCCGACTAGTACCCGCTAAATTTAGGGCCCGAGTAGGACCCGTCACTGACTGATCCATGCCCCAACTAGGGTTCTGTCTACGGTTCTGTCTACGGTTCTGTCTAGGGTTCTGTCTGGGGTTGGCAACCACATATAACTCTAGAAACTTGAAAGGTGTTGTCAAATTCAATGTCATTTGGGTATACAACCCCCAACTGCTATCGTCTAGTACAGGGAGTTGTTGGAACCATGTTTGGTTGCCTTGGCCAATATTAATTCTAGCGGAAATTACCAGTTCGTAATAATTCGGGTCAATACCAAGTTCCTGGTACACTTCCCTAGTTATACCGGCGAAATCTAAATCCGAACCGATATTGAACATTTTCTGGGGTTGGGTACTGTAATAAGCACCATTGGGCCCTTGTTGTACTTCACCACCAAAATAACAAGCAATTCCAATCATAGTTACCTGAATTACAGAACAAACCCAACATTTAATAAATTTACAAAAAATTAAAAAAGTAATTAAATAATTAAAAAAATATAAAGGACTAGAGTGAAAAAAACTTACTCTTTGGTCTTTGCGAGAATGTTCTTTGCTGCATGCTGCCTTGGGTCGAATGAAATGAGCACAGTATACTAAGTTGGTGTCTTAATAGGCAGAAGAGGTTGGTGCGCCAACCCAGTCAGCGCACCACTTTGTGCGCCAACCCAGTGCGCGCACCAGCCTATTTGGTGCGCGAACTGGGTTAGCGTGGGTGGTAGAATTGATACGGGCCAAACCAGAGTGGTAACGATTTAATTTGATTTTTTTTCTTGTGGTAACAAAAAAAATTTCGCTCCGTCTCTTATTTTCCCGCGCTTAATTTTTCTTTAGCCTCTTATTTTTTTCTCCCGCTGGTTCGTTCTCTCATTTCTTCGTACGCCTTGCATTTTTCTCTTCGCCTCTTACTTTTCTCCGCTGGTCCGTTCTATCTTTTCTTCATACACCTTTCAAATTTAATTTACGGTAAGCATTTTTATTGTTTTTTTCGTTCCCACTAAAATTGAATCTCTTTTCCGCTGATGATGTTTGCACCGCTTTTGTGCCATTTAATTTGCTTGGGTTCTTGTCGGGCGTTGATTCTTTCTATCATCAATTTCAGGTTTGTCTTTTGTGGAAATTGATGGCCGAACTATCTAGTGTTAATATCAATTTTGATTAAGGTTTTGGTTTTATTTTGAATTTGACCAATTTTGTTCACTGGTTGGTTGTTACCTAGGTCCAGAGACAAAAATTGCAATTAGAGATTACAGTGATATATTTGATTTTAGACAAGTACCAAGAGAAAATGTTGGAGTCAATATAACTTTTATAGTTAATTTTGTACTGAATTGTCAGAAATTGATAATGGTAAAATAAGAATGAGATACCTACCCACGGTTATAAGAATAAATTATGAAAGTGCATTTTCATGCATTGTAGTTCCTGATTAATTTTAAATTATGAAATGCATTTTCCAGCCTAGTTAATTTTAACTTTAGATTTTTTTTTTCTATTTTGCTACAGTGTATATGAGTTTTTTTATCATGGAAAGAGACGACATTGATCCTTTCGCCTCGTTTGTGATCAATCCTCCACCTGAAATTCTCTCTCACACGACGGATACCTCTCTTGCAAGACCAAATCGAGGTAATTGCGCGACAAGCAATGAAATCGAGAATGCTATACATGGAACACATGCTAACTATCACAAATTAGAGCCTAGAAGAAAGGGGAAGCGACCTATTAATTCTTATTCAAGGTATCATCCTTAGAAGATTTTGTATTGTTCCTTTCATTAATATCTCATTTACTAGTAAAATGACAGAAGCAATTAAAGAGCTATGAGTTTGATTCTTACTGATCCGATCCTATTGAGTCGAGCTGGTACGAGGGCCTATTCGAATGAGCTGTGAACCTGTCATCAGGTATTTAATGAAAGTAGTGAGCGATCTTGCTGGACGAACTTATGTACTTGTGGTAAACTGCAAACTGCTCATTTCAAACTGATTCATTGTGGGATTCTTTAACTCTGTTGGTATTTGGTTTGATTAGTCACTTATTTTTGTTATCAAATTCCTATACAGCATGGATGCATCTCTTGGCGGTTACAAGCTAAAAGTGAAGTACGATGGATACTTTAAAACTATCAGTAAGGGGACTAAGCAAAAGTATTGTCTTGGTAGACAAATGACACTTTATTTGGATCCGATGAGCTATAAATTTTGTGAACTATTGGAAAGAAATCAACAAAATATATCATTGGGAAGATAATATCATACCCTCATTGTGCTTCGTGGACAAGAACTCAAATTCTCAGTCATTTGTTCAACTAAAGGATGATACTAGTTACCAGATGATGCTCTAAATGTATGTAGAGAAGAAAGAAGTGGTGATTTATGTAACTACAGAAAATGTCTTTTGTAGTACTCAGAATGATGAAGAAGATGGGGTTGTTCTAAGTTAAGAAGAAGGATCTGATTGTCATAGTGAGGAGAGTTACCATAGCTTGTACAGTACTAGTGATGAAGAACACCTTGACAGTAGCAATGGTGACAAAGAAATAGATTCTAGTTATGAAAGAAGTTTTAGTCGTATGACAAAGAGAAACCTGCAATAGGAATTGGTGCTAGCTATCCCCATGCAATAGCATTTAGACGAGCTCTCAGTCATTATGCTATAACACAAGATTTTGTGTATGCTTTGGAGAAGAGTGATACCAAACGGTTTATGACAAGGTGTGCAAAGAAAGAGTGTAGCTGGAGGATCCATGCATAGGTAGCAGACGATGGTGTAACCTTCGTGATAAAGACTTTGCAGCCAGACCATACATGCAGTGGTGTTAATAAGAGTGGAAACAAACATGCAACGAGAGGGTGGATAGCTGATAGAATCGTAAATGACTTGAGGAGTGAAGGAGATACACCACCAAAGGTTTTGAAAATAAAGCTTGAAAAAAGATTTGGAATTCAGATACCATACCTCAGGGTTTGGCATGGAAAAGAACTAGCAATGGAGGAGATATACGGTAAATGAGATGATTCTTTTATACAAATGGGGGCATTCAAAGAGGCACTCATGAGAGCAAATTCCGATAGTTTTGTAGATTTTGAGACTGAGCCGGTGGCAATTAATGGAAAAAGTGTGAAAAGAATGGAATCAGAAGGTGAGAGTCGACATTTTCAAAGCTTTTTTATTGCACTTGGGCCATGTATAGCCGGATTTCTCACAGGTTGTAGACCATATGTCGGTCTTGATGCATGCCACCTAAAGGAAAAATGGAAGGGTGTTCTTGCTGCTGCCACTGATGTTGATGGAAATAATTGGATGTTTCCAGTTGCTTTTGTTGTTTTAGAAAATGAGAGCGAGCAATCTTAGGAGTGGTTCTTAAGATCATTACACCGAGCAATAGGGATGCCAGAGGGTTTTGTTATCTCACCAGATATGCCAAAAGGGTTAGTAACAGCTGTCCAGAGTGTGTACCCATTTGCTAAACATAGGAAATGTATGAGACACTTATTCAGTAATTTTAAGAAGCATTTGGAGGTGATCTTTCGAGTTTGGGCTTTGGGCTGCTACCCGGACATATTCTCCAAGGCGACCAAAGTATTATTGATAAAATTGCTAAATCTTGTCCCACTACCATAACATATTTGGAGGACGAGCATAGTAAATTATGGAGCAGAAGTAAATTTGGGACAACAGTAAAATGTGATTATCTCACAAACAACACATCTGAGACATTTAATGCTTGGGTATCTGAAGCAAGACACAAGCCAGTTTTGGATTTACTAATTAAACTCGATACGAAGAAAAACCATGGTGAATTTCATGAAGGAAGAAGAATTGCAAAGAGTTGGAAAGGCCCATTAGTTTCTAAGGTGGATGAATACATAAAAACTATTTCTCGGGTAATATTCACAATGACAATTTCTTATTCTTAATCTATTTTCTTTTAAAAAAAACTTCATGCACTAAAATTTGTTTCTTGGTTTAGGGGTTAGGTGCATACGAGGTGCATAGGAGTATCGATTCCTGTGCGGAGGTCGAACGCGCTAGAAAAGTATGGAGTGTGAATTTAGATGAAAAGACATGCACTTGTCGAGCATGGCAAGTGAAAGGTGTTCCATGTGTACATGCAGCCGCATTCATTGCTTCAATTCGAAATGCCAAGTGGGAATATTATGTTCACCCTTACTTTACTGTTGCTTATTTTAAAGCAACATACGCCATCCCAATTACTACAATACCTAGTCGAGATGAGTGGGTTGAATGTGATTTAGGTTATAAAATGCTCCCACCTATCATTAAAAGGCCACCTGGTAGACCAAGAAAGAGTAGGATAAAGTCATATGATGAAAAGAATAAGAAATCGAATAAATGTTCACGATGTGGAATGTTAGGTCATCATAAGAATACTTGTAAAATGCTATTCTATAAAACAATAATGAAGGGCAAACAACTCAAGGGTCAACTAGAACAAGGTATTTTTTTTTTCTGATTTGATGTTTCTTGATGAATTAAGATATTTTTAATAAATATAAGTGTATTAATCTTTCTATAATTATTTTCTAGGGGCAAGAAAAAGATGAAATCTGGAGTGAAGAAGATGGCATGCACAACAAGTTTATTCAAGCTTTTACAAGAAGAATTCTAATAGCTTTTCATTTATTTTCTTATAGTAATTCATATTAGCTTATTCAAGTTTTTTGATACAAATTGGTATACTGATGCTAAGGTGTTTTGTTGTTTTGTTGTTGAGATCAATCTGATATGCTAAAGTGTTTTATTGTTTTTGAAGGGAAACGAATACCTTTTAAAATACTAGCAGTCAGATGTGTTCAGGAAATGAGAATGTGGCTAAATTTCTACTAAATTTGGTGGTTTTTACTTTTTTCAATTTCTCATTTTACCGAGGGGTAAACTGTAAATTATGCTTTTGTGTTTCTGTTTTTTACACTGAGTGTTGTGTGTGTTTTTTATCTCAATATGTATATGAAGGTGGGTATGTAGACTGCCATGTACCAGGACTGGTACAACTCATAGCGGGTTGGCAAGGTACCTACACTGGTATAGTGCATATTGGGAATGGGACGGTGCATAGTGTTTTCTTCTAGTGAACAGGCCCCGGTGGATATATAGAGTGTGAAATGTTCTAAAGGAAGCTGCTGTCGGGATTTTAAAATTTTTTTTTTTATACATGCCAAACTTGACTGAATCTCATAATTTTAAATTTTATTTTTATAAAGTTATTTTCATGAGTTAAACCAAAAGTAGCTGAATCGCAATCCAGTACAGGTGTTCAAAGATACATGATTGAAATATCTAATGAATCCCACTTGTAGATAAGCATATAGTTCTTATATGAATTAAACCTTGTCAGATTATTTTCAGGTTTCGAATCAATTAGAAGCGAAGAGTGAAACAAGAAAGTTCAAGACAAAAGAACACGGGTAAAATGGAACAAGAAAGTGAAACAAGAAAGTGAAACACTGGTACAAGAAAGTGAACAAGAAAGTGAAACAAGAAAGTTCAAGACAAAAGAACACTGGTACAGTGAAACAAGAAAGTGAAACAAGAAAGCATATAGTTCTTTCAATTATTTTCTCTTTCTTTGTTCGTATAAAAAAGTTCAAGACAAAAGAACACGGGTAAAATGAAACAATATAAATTCTGACAATACTTAACTATAGATAATTAACTCTAGGGGTAAATAAAAAATATAAATAAGAGTTGAGAGACATATTAGATATAATAAAGAGTGTACGGGTAAATAGGAAACTAGTTTTCAAGGGTAAATAAAAAATTAACTTTTTTTTATTATTAGTTGGGGGCTCAGTTGTAAATTTTGGAAACATCGTGTTAAATAATTGAAGAAAAAAAAAGATAATGATAAGTAAATAAATAAATATAGATGAAAAAAGAAAGAAGGGGGCAGAAGGTGTGGCAGTGAATCCAACAAACAGAGGCCAAGGATATGGACTCTCAACATCTTGGGAGACTAGACCAGATTCACAATTTCAGAATTTCAGATTAGATTAGAAGAAGAAAAAGAATCATCGAATTTCAAGCTAGCAAGAGCAAGAGAGCGAACAAGCAAACTAAAACAACCAAAAAAAGGCAGGGAAAGAGGGAGGGAGGGAGGGAGGGAGAGAGACGAAAAAATGAGCGAGAGAACGCGCGCGCTTTCTTCTTTGTGCTTTATGTTGATGAGTTGATCTGGATCGGTCTCTCGGGAGGGAGCAGCGCAGCGGGTGTCTTCTTGTCTCAATTTGGTCTCTCTCTCTCTCTCGGTCTCGGATTGAGAGTTGAGACTGATTGAGATGGGGAATTGTTACAGCGCAAGATGGATCAAGGCAGAGAGCGTCTCCCCCTCCTCTGGCGCCTCAGGTTTCCTTTCATTTCATTTCATTTCATTTCCCTCTCCACAGAAGCACCTGTCAAAGCATCCAAATTATGGTTGAGCTGTTCAATCAAGGCTCTCTCTACTCTTATTCTCCCACAATCCAAATTACCTTACCCACTGCTCATTTTCTACTTTCACTTTTACTTTTCCCTTAGCACGTAATTTTCTCTCTAATCTTACTTACCGTTTCTTCAGCTCAGGATTGTACCTCTAGCATTGTCCTTGTCCCTCTGCATTTATTTATCTATTTGTTTTGTTTATTTATATGAAAGGCTTCAACCTACACTTGCTGCTGGCAGTAAAAGTGCTCTTCTTTTCAAAGCAGCTTTTAATTACTACTACCAAAGTATTAAAACCAATCGAAAATCAATCCTCAAACAATTCAGCCTCAGCTATGCGGCTGATCAACAATCCAGTCAATAGTAAAACAAAATATGAGGGGATGGTTAATAAGGAAGGTTAAATAAAGTAAGTAAGATTGGGGAGAATTGTTAGGGGTTGGAAGGTTAATAAGAAAGGGTGGATAAAAATGCAATGCAGGGATAATTGCTAGAATCAGGGGCAAAGATAGAGATAGAGACAAAGATGGATTGAGGCTGAGCAGCAGCAGCAGCCGGGCATCATCCTCATCCTTCCCACTGATCCTGCGCACCCAAGACGACATCCTGCAGTCGTCCAACCTCAAAAACTTGAGTTTCAGCGACTTGAAGGCCGCCACCAGGAACTTCCGTCCTGACAGCGTGCTTGGAGAAGGCGGCTTTGGATCCGTCTTCAAGGGATGGATCGATGAGACAACCATGGCACCCTCCAAGCCTGGCACCGGCATGGCTATCGCCGTCAAGCGCCTCAACCAGGACGGCTTGCAGGGTCACAAGGAGTGGCTGGTCAGTGAATACTAGTTTCAAATTCTTCTATTTTAGATGCCTTTTCTGCCTTTTCTTTTTATTTTTTATTTTATTTTTTTTTCTGTTGATCCTCAATTGCAGGCTGAGGTTAATTACTTGGGTCAGTTATACCACCCTAATCTTGTACGGCTTGTCGGATACACCTTAGAGGATGAGCAACGGCTTTTGGTTTACGAGTTCATGCCTCGTGGAAGCTTGGAGAACCATCTTTTTAGGAGTAAGTTCATCTCTTAGACTGATATGTCATCAAAGGAACCAAAAATACAACTTGTGCAAATTTGACTGGGAATTAAGCACATAAAGAGAAAAAGAAAGAAAAGAAGCACAAACTCATAGTAATCAAACACTTGTTCCACTGGGGTGTTTGAAAAAGGTTGTTGATTTATTATTTTATAACTGTGGATGCAGGGGGCTCGTATTTTCAGCCTCTCTCTTGGAAATTAAGAATGAAGGTTGCCCTTGGTGCTGCCAAAGGTCTAGCTTATCTGCACAGTGCCGAGGCCAAAGTCATTTACCGTGATTTTAAGACATCAAATGTCCTTCTTGATTCGGTCCGTCAAAGTATCACACAAAATATTTTATTCAGTTCTGGTTGCACCATTTCTTTTCTTGCCTTCCTCCTAGGATGACATTCGGAAAGCAAGAAAAAATATTTAATGAAAAACCTTCCATAATCATAGAAGGTGTTGGATTTTAGAATAGCCATAACAGAGTTGATGAATGCCTTTGACATCAATATGCAGAACTACAATGCAAAGTTGTCGGATTTTGGATTAGCCAAGGATGGCCCCTCCGGAGAGAAGAGCTATGTCTCCACAAGGGTGATGGGGACACAGGGATATGCAGCTCCTGAGTATCTTGCCACAGGTACACTTTTACCGAACTTTTTTTTCCAATAAAGGGCTTAGGCACAGAAATATTTTGATTATAGAATTGTTTGTGTCAATTAAGGCTGGTTCCCATGTTTAGTACTGCTTCCTTTGCCTTAATGGGGTCCCACCCAGTATAACTTCAAATTGATCTGGATTACTTGAATTGCCTCAAATGGATGATGGTATCATGCCGGTCTACTCTACTGGTCATTACATGGCCGGTACTTGAATCTTGTACTAATTAATACTGGCCTTCTACATAAACTTGTATTTTATGTTCTCTGATTGTTGTACTGTTTTCTGATTTACATTGTTGGTGACGCATTGTCGCAGGCCATTTAACGACAAAAAGTGATGTATATAGCTTTGGCGTGGTTCTATTGGAGATGCTATCCGGTCGGCGTGCCATAGACAAGAATCGACCCCAAGGTGAACACAACCTAGTTGAGTGGGCCCGGCCCTACCTGGGGCACAAACGCAAGATACTCCGGGTACTCGACAGAAGGATAGAGGGGCAGTACTCTTCGGACGGGGCCCACAAAGTGGCTTCTCTAGCGTCCCAGTGCTTGATGATGGACTCAAAGCTGAGGCCACGCATGAAGGACGTCGTATCTGTTCTGGAACAGCTACAGGTTCAGGATATAGAAGAAAAGGAGCAAAAGCCGGAATCAGTTGAAATTAAGGAAGGGCCCAAGCATAAGGTCAGGGGTGGTAAGTTAATGTCAAGAGGGAGAAGCTTGAAGGAGGCTTCTGATCTAAAAGTGCCTGTTCGTTCATAGCAAAGCGTACCAACCATGCGGCTTTTTATGTTTTTCTTTTTCTTTTTGCGAGACTTTGCAGGGGTACATGGGAATTGTATCTCTTATGTAAATAAGTTACGTAGTGGATGTAATTGCCGACATTTTTATTAATATCCAAAGTTAATTAGAAATTAATTATTATATTCACGATTCCTGACTTTCGCCAAAAATGTCCAAACCGGTCATAAAATGGCTGGTTTCCTCATTTTTTTTTTTAGAGACGCGATAGTGAAATCTAACACTGAAAATTTGAATTTTTTATTTAAATTATTTGTTAGATTACTTCTTTTGATATATAATTTGCATATTTATACTAAAATATGCTAAATTACTTGAATTACGTTGAATTACACTATATTAAGTTAAATTACACTAAATTATATTATATTATGTTAAAATACGGTAAATTACGCTAAATTACATAAGAATAGGAACGATATCTTCACCGAAAAGGTGAAAAACGACGATGAAACTTCAAACGGTCATAAAACGGCGCTCGAGTGTCCGATTTCAGCAAATGACCACTTTTCGAAAAGCTTGCCAAAAGATGCATGCTCCATGCCAGCTACGTCGGATTTTAAAATTCAGAATTGCCAAAAAACTAAGAGAAGAGCCTCATAACTTGAGTTGAAGTTTCCGATTAAGATTTTCATTTCTATTATTCAATCTAAGTAGCTCAGTAAATTAGTTACATAATGAACTTGTAGAATACCAATTTTTACTATTTCCGGAATTTTTTTACTATTTTTTATGATTCATGAAAGATAACACAAAATCAGTCTACTTTAGCGTAATTTATCGTATTTTAGCATAATTAGCGAAATTATTATAATTTAGCGTAATTTACCGTAATTTAGTGTAATTCAACATAATTTATTGTAATATAGTGTAATTCAACATAATTTCAAGTAATCTAGTGTATTTTAGTGTAAATATGCTAATTATAAATGAAAAGAAGTAATCTAAACAAAAATTCAAATTTTCAGTGTTAGATTTCATTATTTTGTTTTTCATAGTATATCTAAAAAAATAAAAAAAATCGGCCATAAAATGGCCGGTTTGGACATTTTTAACGAAAGTCAGGAATCATGAGTATAATAATTAATTTCTAATTAACTTTGGATATTAATAAAAATGTCCGATGTAATTGTAGCTTTTCCTTCTTGGCCTTATAATTTTTTTGGTTATTTTTTAGTTTAGTCATGACTCGTGAGGTGTTCATTTTTTAAGAGAACATATAAAAATACTGGTGGTATATGTACTAGGGCTGCAAACGAACTGAATCAAATTGAACTTATTCCAGTTTGAGTTTGGTTTGAATTAATTTTGAACTAAGTTTGGTTTGAAATAATTTCGAACGAACTCAATTTCGAACGACCTCAATTTCGAATCGAACTTTTTACGAACTCAATTTCGAACTTTTACGAATTGTGTTACGACTTACGAGTTATGACTTACGGCTGGGCCATAGTTCGAAATTACAGCACTTCAATAAAAACTCAGATATTCTGAATTTTAATTACGCAGTACACCAAAGTTTATATCAAAGTTCATTACAAATACCAAAATTTATATCAAATACCAAAGTTTAGTACAATAAATCAAAGTTCAGTACAATTACAGAATACAAAGTTTTCCAAATAGCCAACAGGAGCAACATCACCAAAGTTTGCAAATATCCAAAGTATTCAAAATATAATTTAAATATCAATAGAAGTACAGAACAATCACCAAAGTCTTTGAATTATTACAAACCCAAATATTATCCTAAAGAAAATATTAAAGTTTATTATCAACGAAAATTAACGGTTCACGTTTGAGTTAATTTCAAACTAAGTTTGGTTTGCGAACCTATTTCGAACGAACTAGGTCCAATTTGAGTTTGGTTTAAATTAATTTCGAACAAACTCAATTTCAAATCGAATTACGACCTACGAATTTTTTGTGCAGCTCTAATATGTACTGAGCACAAAACTTTGAGGTGATGTAAAGTTTTCTCCTTCCGTTCCCGCTGCATATATAATGAAAAAAAAGGGAAGAGAGCCGCTGTTATTTCTCGAGTAAATTTCGCTGGAGGTTACTAAACTTTGTTCTTTGTCAAGAATTGGTCACACAAGTTTGATTTGTCCCTTTATAGCCACTGAATTTTTAATTTGTTCCAATCAAGTCACCCTATAACTTTTCCGTCTAAATTATTAATAAAATATAACTTTTCCGTTAGTATTTTGGACGGAATGAGCATATTCCGTTATATTTTGGACGGAATGAGGATATTCCGTTAATATTTTGGACGGAAAAGTTATAGGGTGACTTGATTGGGACAAATTAAAAGTTCAGTAGCTTTGGAGGGACAAATCAAACTTGAGTGACTAATTCGTGACAAAGAATAAAGTTTAGTGACCTCCGGCGAAATTTACCCTTATTTCTCACAGCTTGTAAAATGAGGCTGAATTTCAATGAGCCGCTACAATATTTCCAGTCCACGAGTTGCTAGAAATCTCCATAGTCATACTATATTCTGAATTTCTTCAAATTTGATGTTACGGATTTATTTCTTTTTTTAATGGTACCGATAAAAAATCGAGAGAGAGTGCATGTGGCTTGTAGGCTCTATGTAGTTATTTCCGATTTTTTTCATAGCATTAAGAGAAATATTAAATCCATAGCATTATTTTGGAGTAGTGATGTCAACGGGTACGATACGGGTCGGGTGGAGGTATTTTATACCCGTACTAGTTATAAAAAAAGAAAAACAATTTTTATTTTTATACTTTTTTTTTAATACGGTACGGATTGGGTAAACGGATAAAAAGTGCCATCGATATCTTGATTTGTGATTTCGATTAAATATTTTTTCAAACAAGAAAATTTAAAAAATAATAATAATGAATACAACTAATTTGTATTATCAAAATTTAGTAAAATACAAAATTGTATCTATATGTATAATTTTATTTTTAAAAATTATCTTATAGGATAACGGGTAAGATAACGG
This sequence comes from Carex parvula, assembly GCA_025461045.1. Taxonomy (NCBI): domain Eukaryota; kingdom Viridiplantae; phylum Streptophyta; class Magnoliopsida; order Poales; family Cyperaceae; genus Carex; species Carex parvula. The sequence goes on along the minus strand of JAJGRW010001237.1, from coordinate 203,266 downwards.
AAAAATTGTTATCCTTACCCGTACCTTATCCGTACCTGATAAACTAAAGAAAATCTTATTCTTACCTGTCTTTTCAGAAATGATACGGATCGGATAAACGGATAAAAGGGTGTCATCGACACCCCTATTTTGAAGAGACGTCAAAAAAAAAAAAAAATAACGATTACAATGAATTATCTCGGCTCACCGGCTGTCATGAATTATTCCAGCTGAATGTTTTTAAACTGTAAATCTGTTTAGCTTAGTCAGTAGAAAATATAAAAAAAAATAATAATAATAATAGTTATTTGTAAATTAAATAGACATTATTTTTTAACTAGAAATAGGGTTGGTTGTTTTTAATATTATTCTAACAATCTTAACAATATTTTGCTAAATATTGATGATTAAAAAGTATATTATATGATGTTCGACATATACATAATTTGTAATTAAATTCTTCAACAAATTCGAGACTTTGAGTATAAAAAGTTGATAATACAACAATAATCATGTGCTGAGTCTTATTATTTCCATAGGTATAATACATGAGGAGGGATCAAGTTACAACAAATTTGAGTTACAACAAAGTTATAACAATCATTTTTTTCATTTTCAAAGTCCAAATCGTCGATCCAAACCGTTCAACATGATTATTTAATTAAAATGTGCTTGCAGATCAAATTTTACATTTTTTTGAATTTTTTTTACTATTTATTAAGATGGGTACAATATTCAATGGTCTGAATATGACTATTTTTGTAAAATACTTAATAAATAGTAAAAAAATTCAAAAAAATGTAAAATTTGATCTGCAAGCACATTTTATTGTGGAGAACATGTTGAACAGTTTGTATTGATGATTTGGACTTTAAAAATGAAAAAAATGGTTGTTGTAACTTTGTTGTAACTTGATCCCTCATTTGTTATATAAATTATACTATTAATGTTAAATTTTGAAGTTTTATCTTTATTTTTTAATTGTAAAAAATATCAAGATAATTTATTATCAAGTGAACCATTTACCATTCCGTTTTGATTAAGATTAAGCTTAAAATTAACCCTAAAAATTGTTTCATCGCAATTCATAGAATAACAAATTATAATGTCTAAATTAATATCAACTGCGACTAAAATTTAAATTCATTCAATCTCGAATTTAATGTATATTATATCTGAATCTGAATGAGACATTTATATTTTTCAAATACTTTGCAAATTATTATTCCTACAAATAACACAATAATTACACTTCTAATTTGAAAAAAGATTTATAATTTTAAAATAATTATTTGTGAATTTATTTTTTATTTTCTATCGATTGAACTAGAAAAAAAACTAACTAGACAATTTTACGGTAAAAAAAAAAAAAGTAGCAATGAACAATAGCTACTCAGTTAAAAAAAATTGAGCTATAATAAATCGTTGCAGCCAGTGAGCCGCAAGCACTTGTTACTGTTTTGCTATTTTTCGACATCTATCTAAAATGGTTTCACCGATTGAATATTTTAACTTTTTTAATGCTCTGAATAAAAGAATCGGCAGTTGTTCCTCACAACATTTGGAAGAAGCTGTAGTAATAAGCATTATGCTATAGTAGTTAATATCAATAAACACGATGATATATCATTTTAAACAGCGGTTAGAATACAAGGATTAGACTAGAAGCGTCTGGTCAATGGTCAAACGAGAGGGACTACAGAGTAGAAATCTAGCACTTGAGAGTAGGTCCGATGGGTATCAGATCTACTCTGGTTCGATGGGTTTAATCACCGTCGATTTGCTTTAAAATTCGTGCGAACCGCTTTAAAATTCGTACATGTCTGTTTCAATTGTCGTGAGCATAAATCTTAAATTAGATCGGACGGTCATCATGCTCGTTGAACCTAAAAGTAGGTCCGATGGGCATCGGACCTACTCTGTTCTCGAAATCTAGAATGTAGATTGTAGAAACGTGTCTTTTGCAGTTTTGCTTGCTATATTCTCTAATCTAAGAATCTATTCTCTTTTAAGAGTAAAAACCAAAGTCTACTACAGCAAGCCAAAGAGAGACGAAGTACAAGTAGAACTGGAACTAGATCCATAGCAAAGGGCTCGTCAGTAATAATTTATAGATGGCGGCGGTACCTCTTCCCCCTGCCCCTCCAGCAGTGATGGCGTCGCCATTGCCGATGGTGGCGGTGGTGGGCCCGCAGTTCTGCGCGCCATACGTGGTGGCGCTCACCGTTACCAAGAAGGCCCTCAGCTTGTCTGACGGCGACTTCGTCGTCTCTGATGTCAACGGGGCCGTCTTGATGAAGGTACGCTACATATATACATATCTATTCGATTCAATTCAATTTGATTTTGCATATTTTGTTAACGGAGGTGAGCTGAGAGCTGATCCCAAGGTCCCAGGTCCATCCATCCTTGTAATTTTCAATCCAAGCAATAGTTTGTGAATCAATTCGATTCAGCTAAATGTTGATTTGCTTATTGAACTCTTTTTTATTTGCATGAAATGAAAATGAATTAATCAACAGGTGCAGGGCCGTGTTCTTAGCCTCCACTCGCACCGCGTGCTTTGCGATGCAGCCGGCGTTCCCATCATCTCCATGAGAGAGAAGGTACCGATCGCTCTGCTCTTTTCCTCTAATTTAATTGCTTAATTTGAATGACAATTTCTAATTTGGAAGGAATTTGTACTGCTTGTCTGATTGGTTAGGCATATGGAAATTTAGGATTATATATTTTGAGAGAAAAAGATGGGGGATGAGATGTTATGTTTTGGTTAAATTAAAAGATGTTGGATTTTTGGTTAATCAGATGGTGAGCATGCACAACACTTGGAGGGTGTACCGAGGAGACAGTAGTGATGAGAAAGACCTGCTGTTCACGGTGAAGCAATCACGAATATTCCAGCTGAAGACACAGCTGGATGTGTTCTTGCCTGGCAATGATCGTGCATGTGATTTCAAGGTGAAAGGGAGCTGGTTCGACAGGTCTTGTACCTTCTACCTCGGCGACACCAATACCATAATTGCCCTTGTATGTTCATCAGTTCATGTCCTCCCCTCTTAATTTGTTCCTTTACTTGCATAAAGAGCTGATTCATTCAATTTAAAGATATGTTGCTTAATTTTGTTGATGCATGTGCAGATGAGCCGTCAGTACGAACTTAAGAATGTACTGCTTGGAAGGGACACGTTTGGTATAACAGTTTATCCTAATGTGGATTATGCACTCATTGTGGCAATTGTTGTCATTCTTGATGCTATTCATAAGGAGCGTGACGGTCATGAATAGATTTCGTCTTCTTTATTTGCTTCCATCTCTCATTTCTTCCCTTCTCATCTTCTACTTGTATGTAGGCTTTTGTATTTGTATGTGGGCTTGCGCAAGTGTTCAACAAATTTGGAATATGTACGTATGTATGTGTCAAACATTAGATTTAAGGATTAGATATTTGTCGTCTCTGATGTCGTCAGCGGCGTCTTCATGAAGCTCTAGATGTCAAAATATGTATGCACTCGCATGTAATTATCCATATACAGGGACTCTTTTGTCTTCATGAAGCTCTAGATGTCAAAAATTTGTATGTACACGCATGTAATTATCCATATCCCGGGACTCTTTTATTTTAAGAAATTATTTCTAATTGAAGTAGAATTAGGATATTCTTTAAAGTTTATTTTAGAAGCTTGGTAGTAGATATTCTTTAAAATTTATTGGATTCATTTTAAATTAAGAATTCAAAACTTTAAACTGGTCTATGATGTATTTATATGTAATTTTTATTTATTTCTGATTTAAATTTTATATGAAGTCGAGCAGTTTAAAAATGATAAAAGATGATTTTTTTTTTTTTGGGATCGACTAATAGTCTCCCTCATTCTGTCTCCTAAACGTCCCCTGATTAACTGATGTGTAAAGTACGATGGGGACCACTAACTACATTAACTACTTGAGGGACCGCTTATGATTGAAAGAATTTACAATTGGCACGCGTATGTGTGGATACTTATGCGTGCAAGTATTATCATATAATATATTAAGTATTTATACCTAAGACATCAAGTATTATAAAAAAAAAAATGGACATCAATTTTCTTTTCTCTCTAATTACACACTCATCTTTTACACATTTTTAAAATGAGTTTTTTTCTCCGTTTAATCTCGATAATATTTCTGACGATCTGTGAGAAATTTTGCGAATCTAAAACTACGGACATCTTCTATATAATTTTCTCTTTCAAATGAGATCCATGAGGACGTATTTTCGGGTTTTTCGTCGTTCAAGTATTCATAACTCGTAATGTAAGTATTCATATCTCGTCGAGAAAGTATTTCATGCATCGTCGTGTAAGTATTCATACCTCGTCGAATAAATATTCATACCTAAGATACCAAATATTTCTAAAAAAATTGAACATATAAATTTTTTTTATTTCTCTTATAATACACTTATCTTTTACACGTTTTTAGAGGTGGATTTTTTTTTCATTCAATCTCGCCTATAGTTCTAACGATTTGTGAGAAATTTTGCAAATTTAAAACATAAATTTTACAAATCTAAACATCAAGTATTCATATCTAAGATATTAAGTATTTAAAAAAAAACTGGATACATCACTTACTCATCTTTTACACGTTTTTAGAGGTGGTTTTTTTTTTCTCCATTCAATCTAACCAATATTTCTGATGATCTATGAGGAATTTTGCACATCTAAAATCACGAACGTCTTCTACACAATTTTCTCTTTCAAATGAGATCCATGATGACATACTTTCGAGTTGTCTGTCGCACAAGTATTCATACCTAATCGAGCAAGTATTCATTCCTAATCGAGCAAGTATTCACAATAGTGGTCCCGCCAGTGGGTATTGACAGTTAGACGAGGCCACTAACTGTTGGTTAAAGTCATTAATTAATGATTAACACAGTTAGTTATCAGGGAACGTTTAGGGGACCAAATAGCGGAGGACAATATAATTACTTTTATTTTTGCTTGACATTATACACAATTAATTTAAAATTTTATATGAACATTTTGAATTCAATATTTAAAGTAAATATATCATTTAAGTCAACATTAGAAAATTTTTAAATTTAATTAATCAACTAAATTTAAGATATTTTAATTCTACGCCTCTGATCAATTAGTTTAAATGAAAGACAAAAATGAAAAAGAAAAAGATAACAAGTAACAGCAAGCTGGCCCAACTAACAGAAACAGACTCATCCGTGATCCGTCTTATTGTTCCTCTTTTAATTTAATTACCAAACAAAACGAAACGAAATATTCTTGCTTGATTCCTGCAACCCCCAATTCCAAATCTCTCTCTCTATCTCTCTCTCACTCCGTTTCCGATCCGATCATCAAACAATCATCTTCCACCTTTGACCTCTCCACCTTCAAAGAATCGAAATTGAAACCGAAATCTGAATGAAGAATCGCCGTAACTCGGACGGACGGTGAGTCGGAGGAATCAGACAAGCCAGCGCTGCTTGATTCACCCTCTTTTTTGTTGCGTTGGTGTTTTCGCCTAAAACGTTTTCAATTAGGTTGGCTTACAGATATCTCCACATATATTAATCTAGGAATCGCCCGATAATTGGATGGGATCGGATTGGATCCGATCGGGGGCTGCCGATTAATAGATTTCCAAACCATGGTATTGGCAGCAATGCAACAGTGGTCTATTGCTATTGTAATTTTAAGGGGCTTCACATTCACATTGGCAATTTGACATTCACATTCATAAACAGTAGAATGGGGATCCTTCTCTGGTTCTCGGGAGCTAATCCTGTTGCTTCATTCAATGTTCATTTTCGCTATTTTCTCTTAATTTTACTCTCTCTTCCCTTAATTCTGCTCCCTAAAATTGCTTAGTTATGTTACTGCACTAACAACGTGGTTTATTTGTTCCCTTAAAATATCTTATTTATTGTTTCAGTCTTATTGTGGGCAGCAAAATTGTTGAAGGAAGATGACTACTCGCAGAAGACATTTTGCAATATTCACCACTGCTAGCCTCCCGTGGATGACGGGTACCGCTATAAACCCGTTATTTCGTGCCGCTTATCTTGCTAAAGATGGAGACAGAGACGTCACGCTGATTATACCTTGGTTATCTTTCAAGGACCAGGATTTGGTTTATCCCAACAAAATCAAATTTAATGTGCCATCTGAGCAAGAGGATTATGTACGAAAGTGGCTGCAGGAAAGAACTGCCATGGTGCCGAGCTTCACCATTACCTTCTATCCTGGAAAGGTATGAACTTTTTTTTGCCACACATCCTTCTCATATCTCGTCTTGTATTTACAAAGGTGAATCTGAGTCATTAAACTATTTTTTTTTATTTGTTAAAAAGGTTGGTCTAACTAGAAGCTAAATCTGATATGATTATGTTTCTTGTAAAGAGGAAATTATTTTTATTTGATGCTATAAGCATTCTTGGTACATAAGCAAACATTGTTGGGAAAGTTTGTGGTGAAATTTTATGGTTGTACTTGTAGCCTGGAGCAATGACAATCATATTCCTGGTTTTGGGGGCGCTTGAGAAATGCTGTTTCAAGCTGAAACAAAAACCTTAGATCCTTTATAAGCTATGCTGTCAAAGCATTATTCCAATCCTGGTCATTATATTTTGATTGAATCGCTAAGATTTACTGTTCTACAAATGAATTAGAACAAGTAGCTACTACATATAGCAAACAAATCATTACAAAAATCATTGTAATATCACATTATATCATCTGGTCTGACATTCAGGTGTGTCCTATTTGAGCTTAAATTGTTCACATTTGACATTGCAAACGTTAAGTACTTGGAATAAATTGTTCACAGTTCACTGTTACTCATGCTTCTTAGTCTCTCCTGTTTCTTCTCGTGTGCATTTTCTGGCTGGTGAAAACAAAATGGCAAACAAAAGCAAATGGAGGATATTTTGTTGGGGCTGAAAATCTGAGGAAGCTTCATTGACATTGACTTCTATGAACTTTTAGTGGGTCTGCACCTGCTGACCTAAATCACGAATTTTGAATCATGAATCGAGTTTCTCCCCTACTGAATTGAATCGAATTGTACGATTTGAATTGTGAAATGGGAGATTGTAAATCATTGCTTAGAAGCCTGTTTGGAGGCAGCCCTCAAGCTATATTTGTAGCCTTTTTAGAATTCGAAATAGTTTCTTTTAAATGGGATCATACAACTTCTAGAACTCAGGAAAAATAACTCATTTATCTCAAATTACTCTTACAGTTTTCCAAGGAGAAAAGGAGCATCTTACCAGTGGGGGATTTAACTGAAATAATAGAAGACGAGGTTGCTGATATTGCGGTTCTAGAAGAGCCTGAACACCTCACTTGGTACCACCATGGCCGTAGATGGAAAACAAAATTCCGCAAAGTGATAGGAATTGTACACACCAACTACTTGGCTTACGTCAAAAGAGAGAAGAATGGCTTTATGCAAGCTTTCGTCTTAAAACACATCAACTCTTGGGTCGTCGATATCTATTGCCACAAGGTATGCTTGTGTCTATTATCATGATACCGTCACACACCTTTTTATCAGGGAGTTTCTGACATGGTCGATCATGTATGTTTTTTAATAATTTTGGAGTTAAGGTAATAAGGTTGTCGGCCGCAACACAAGAACTGGAGAGATCAGTGATATGCAACGTGCACGGAGTAAACCCTAGGTTCCTTGAGATCGGGAAGCAGAAGCTGAAGGAGAGAGAAATTGGAGGGGAGAAAGCAGCATTGTTAAAGGGGGCCTATTATATAGGGAAGATGGTGTGGGGAAAAGGCTACACTGAGCTGCTTCAGCTATTGGGTGAGCACCAAACGGAGCTCACCGGGCTGAAGATGGAGTTGTATGGCAATGGAGAGGACTCTGACGAGGTCAAAGAGGCTGCTGCCAAGTTGAAGCTCGATGTCACCGTTTTACCTGGTCGTGATCATGCTGATCCTATTTTTCATGAGTATGCAAAACTTTCATTTACCCTTCTATTTTATATCATATTTCCAATTTCTGACTTGCTAGTGAAGACCACATTTGAGCTGCCAATTGACAAATGCTGTAAAGATGATGAGAGCCGTAGTATTAACAACAATAAGAAGAAGCCAGCTATGTCTAAAAGTGTCTTCTTTCTATCCAAACTTTTGCCCTCTCCATATGTTATTTTTTTTCTCAAAAAAGAATGTGCCATTTTTACCTCGATGAGCGCCCTCAAAAAACCTAGTCAGCAATAGAATTCATTTTGTTTCTAACAATAAGCGATTGCAAGATTTTATTTTCTTTATATATCTAATAATTAACCATTACAGTTACAAGGTATTCATAAACCCCAGCACAACTGACGTTGTGTGTACCACGACTGCAGAGGCCCTGGCGATGGGGAAGATTGTGATATGCGCCAACCACCCGTCCAATGAATTCTTCAAACAATTCCCCAACTGCTATACATACAACACTGGCCTAGAGTTTGTGAAGCTGACCCTGAAGGCGCTGTCGTCAGAGCCGGTGCCTCTGACCGACCAGATGAGGCACCAGCTCTCCTGGGAGGCCGCCACTCAGCGCTTCATGCGTGCTTCGGGTCTGGACCAGGATGTCATTTACGACAAGCCACTCAGTTCTGCCGCGACGTGGCGCTTCATGTATGTTGCCCATGAGTGGAGAAAGACCTTGGAGGAGGCATCTGCCACGTTTCATAACACTGTGTCAGGAATAGAGGCAGCACGCTGCGCTTTCGGTGCCATTCCTAACACGCTTCAGCCTGATGAGCAGCAAAGCAAGGAGCTCGGCTTGAAGTTGCAAAGACTGTAGACTTTATTGATCTTCTATCCTCCCCTTAATTCTTTATCTTTACTGGGTATTGAGTGTAAATTATTATCCTGTAGCAAATTAATTGGGTGTTTGTCTCGGCTTCTCTTGTCTTTGTCTTGGATTTAAATTCGGAGGCAACTTTAGGCAGCTGGTTTTGTAAGAGAATGTACCAGCACTCGCAGCACTAGCATTCTTGTGTTGCTTGGTGGGGGACTTCACTTTTTACTTGTATTTCTTTTTTTAACCTTTCCAACTACCATTCATTCATTCATTCTTTCCACCTGTATTGTATTACTATATCTCGAGTAGATTTTTGTAGTGTGGATTCAAAGCAACGCGTTCTCTATGTGCTGGGGCCAGGGGCTGGGTAATGTAACCTTTACCTGACCGTATGTTAACACATTATTTATTATAGGTGAGTTTTGTATTTGGATCAAATTTTTGTTCTCGTTCCTTGCCCCTCTTAACAATTTACACTGCGAACTCTTCATATCCACAGTTGAATCAAAGAGCTAGCTAGTTCTTGGCAGAAAAGAATATTTAACTAATTTATAGCTCCCCATCTTCATGTTCGTTAATCATGACTGGTTTTTTGATTATTATTACAATCATTACAATACAATTTTTGAGGTTAGCTTTTTATTTTTGTTAAAGAAGAGACTTGAAGTTTTTGCCTTCAAAGGTCTGGCCAAACTGCCAATTCGCAGGAACAAAGTTCCAAGAGGTGGAGGTGCGACGGTTGCTGGCTGTGACCCGGAAAGAGAGCGACTGCCCGACTAAGACGGTGTTGGACTGCCAGTTCTGGCCCCAGTTGTGCGACATCGACATCCAGTCTGTGCTTGACCCCTTCACGCTGGCACGCACTATGTCCCCTGCACCTGCCACGTTAGTCACCAGAACCAGGTTGAAGTACTTGAATCCGTTGATCGTGAATCTCACTCCACCTGACTTTTTGCATGGTACCCTGCATGTGTTTCGATTATAAATACAATCATTAGCTGATGATCTCATGCTATGATCATAATAATTATAGAAGGAGAGAAAGAAAGAAAGAAAGAAACCTGTGGTAGGTGACGGGCACAATGCCAGCCTTGTCCTGTGCAATCTTAAGAAACATGGGCATGGAGAGATCAAAGTGTGGCCTGGGCGGGTTGCACCAACCACCGTTGTCGGAGGGAAGCGCCCAATTCGGCGGACAGAAGTTGGTCGCTGTCACAAAAATGGAGGTGTAGCCTGCCAAGCAGAAGTGCCAGTTTGGCTGGTCCACGCACTTTATCTCGAAACACGCACCGCAACTCAATCCATCATTGAACAAAGCTGTGCTCAGAGCTGTCGTCTCTACGCCGTATCCTTGCTCGTACAGATTGCCATACCCGCACGCCCCTCCTATAAAGGAATATATATTATCTTGCAATTGAGCATAATTATTAATTTTTTTATACTATCATTTTTATTCATTATTATTTTTTGTTTGGACTGAGATCCTATTTACCTTTAGCATATGCTCATTTATTAGTTGCTAATGGTATTAATGAGATATATATTGATTGGTAGGAAAGAGATATATAGCTAGATCATCCTATAGCTGGCAGCAATGTATATATATATCGACTATAAGCTAGAAAATAAAAAAGAAAGAAAAAAATAAGAATGATGAGGATCAATTTAATTAGAGCAACAAAATATGCGTGCTTGTAATTGTAAAGGTGAAAAACTACAATGACGGCATGAGACTTTGTGTTTACCAAATAAAATATTAGAATATAAACTTCCCATTTCCCTTGTCTCTATTCCAAGAAAAAATGAGTAAAATAGTAAAACAGTATAGTATGATATGAGGAGACGAGGATGGATAGGGTACAAGGATAAAATTGTGTCGAGGATGAATGATATATATATATATACCCATAGTGCCGGAGGCGTCGCCTCCGCCGTAGAAAGTGGCGTGAGCACTCTGCCAGGGCCCTCCGCCGTACATTCCTCGTCCCGTGCGTGCCTCTGCGTGACATATGGATGGCCATGTCAATGCCAATGACATGATCACAGTAGTATTGATCACCCAGCTGCGCCGATACCCCATTCTCTTAATCTCTTCTCCTTCTTCTTTGTGTTGATTGAAGTAAGGAATGCGAGAGGTCAGGTGAGGTATATAGTCTATGTATCCCTTGTATTAATTAATATGAGATGAGGTGAGATGAGAATGTATTTACTGCTCCATTCACACTATATTGTACTTGCAAAGGCAACCATCCCAGCCTCTCCAGTCAGTCTTAAACCGGACTTCTCCACTCAAGAGCGATTTAGGGAACAATAGCAGATTTCTATTATTTTCTACTACTGGAGATGTTTTATTTTTGTTTTCATCCCTCTGGCAATTAATGAGAATAATATTCGCAGTGGAGGTGATTAATGCTCCCGGTCGAGAAAAAGGAAGAGAGGGAAATTAAGGAGAATTTCATGATCTGGTAATCAATACTTGCCTTCACATAAAAAAAAAAAAAAAAAAAAATGGAAAACTGGTTTTGACTTTTCAGAGTACACCGGCGAAAATTATTAATACCTTCAACCAGATCCGAATTTGTGAATGCATGCATCTGAAAAATCAAAATAGAGGTGTTGAATTTTACAAGGATAATAGTGTTAAATATTCAAATTATTCAAATAATTTTTGATAAAAAGACATGATTACCCGTTTCATTCTTTTGTTTGGTTTCAGGAGCAACAATTGTTTGTGGTGAGCCGTTGCATGAAGAGTGTCTTGACAATTTCTTTAATTTGATAACTACAATTAAAAACTTACAAAATGAACATAACAAATATGGAAAATTGTACCTAGCGTCATGAAAATCGGAAGAGAGACGGAGAGAACAACTAGTTTCAAGTAATTCTAGATGTATTATCATGGTGATACGTCCTATCTCAGGAGATGAGGCCGCATGAAAAGTTGGGTTTAGTCGGATTCGCCCTGCCAAAGAATAGCAGGCCGAGGTGTGGATTGAGTTAGAAACTCGGAATGGATTGTAAGAGATTCGGACTCTAACCTGTATGATCTCTCTCTTAGTTAGAAATTGCGTCCCCTCTTTCATGGGAATCACTGCCTTATATAGTCCAACCATAACTGCTATCTCGGACGTTTATGGGGAACGTGGGTAGTTATGTCAACCGTTACTGGGACGTGGGCATTAAGCTAGCCGTTTCCACGGCTATCCCGTATGACAGTTGGCATGAGCCCATTTTAGAGTAATATGATTTGAGGCCGCTGTATTGGGCCCCGGCTTAGTGAACATTTGGGCTTTTCATATGACGTCGGGTTGGCCTCTTAGAGAGGTCCGAATCCCAGTCTTTTATGGCCCAGTTTAGAACAAGTAAAATGGTCTGTGGAACATGGCCCTATCACATGGTAAATACACATGTTAGTTTTATGTCATGACGAGTGATTATCCACTAATCTCTTGATTAAGAAGTCAAATAAAAAAAGTAAAATGAAAATATGTCATATATTTAGTTTAGGTTGATTATGTATTATATTTGATATTGTTTTGCTAATATTTGGTAGTCAATCAAGTGCCAATAAAATTAAACCGTGAATTTTATTAATTGTTTGATAGGTGACCAATTCGTTTTTAAATTACACCGGTATTATTTTATTTTAAATACAGTTTTATCATTTATCACAATAAGTTGTCCATAAATCATATCCCACCAAAACATAATGATTATATACTTTTTGAAGTAAAATATTGATAGGTGAATTGAAGGACAATTCAATTACAAGAAATTCTTAAATATGATATTTCTGTGTTTATTTCGAATGAATTAATTTGTGCTTTAACCATTCTGTTTCTCCGAAGGAAGCATCAGTAGCGCATACTAATTATCGAAGTGTGTGTATATATATAGAATCTGGCTAATATGTTACGCATAGCATAGAGGGCTTCCGTGCTACGGCTCAATATTTGAGTTTTCAAAATCAAAACGGTCGATCCGAACCGTTCAACATGATCTCCATATGAATATGTAATTGCAAACCAAATTTTACATTTTTTAAAATTTTTTTACTATTTATTAAGCCACTTTGAAAATCGCTGATCCAATGGTCCAGAAGATTTTACTGTGTGTACAAATTTACTGTTTTTCAAAGTGGCTTAATAAATAGTAAAAAATCTAAAAAATGTAAAATTTGGTTGCAAGTACATATTCATATGGAGATCATGTTGAATGGTTCGGATCGACCGTTTTGATTTTGAAACTCAAATATTGAGCCGTAGCACGGAGGCCTCTATGCTCCGCATAGCACCATAGGACACTTCCTATATATATATAGAGAGAGAGAGAGAGAGAGAGAGAGAGTGTGGCTATATCAAAACGTTTGCACCAAGCCTCTCGTGCAACCCAAGTCGTTTTCGGATTTTCAAAGTCCAAACGGTCGATCCGAGCCGTTAGATGTGATCTCTATATTAAAATCTGCTTGGAGACCAAATTTTATATTTTTGGAAATTTTTTACTATTGATTAAGCCACTTTGAAAATTGCTGATCACATGGTCCAGAATTTAGTTGCACTGTTTTTACTGTTCACCCGGATCAGGAATTTTCAAAGTGGCTTAATAAATAGTAAAAAAATTCAAAAAAATATAAAATTTGGTCTCCAAGCATATTTTAATATAGATTGAATATCTAACAGTTCGGATCGACCGTTTGAACTTTGAAAATCCGAAAACAACTTGGTTGCACGAGAGCCTTGGTGCAAACGTTTTGATATTAGCCACTCTCTCTCTCTCTAGATATATTCATATATATATATATATATATATATATATATATATATATAGAGGGAGAATGGCTATATACAAACGTTTGTTCCTGGGCTCAGGAACAAACGATTTGGTTCTCCGATTTTCAAAGTCCAAACAACAATCTAAAACCGTTAGATGTTCAATCTATATTAAAATGTGCTTGGAGACCAAATTTTACATTTTTTGGAATTTTTTTACTATTTATTAAGCTGGTTTGAAACCGCTGTTTTTATTAAATTTCTGCAGCATTGAAAAACAGCGGTTTTCAACCAGCTTAATAAATAGTAAAAAAATTCCAAAAAATGTAAAATTTGGTCTCCAAGCACATTTTAAAATAGATTGAACATCTAACGGTTTAGATTTGTTGTTTGGACTTTGAAAATCGGAGAACCAAATCGTTTGTTCCTGAGCCAGGAACAAACGTTTGTATATTAGCCATTCTCTCTCTCTCTCTCTCTATATATATATATATATATATATATATATATAGAGAGTAAGGCTACGGTGCTTTGCAAAGTAAACCACCCCGTTTACTTCGGGCTACTTTTTGGATTTTGAAAATCCAACAACCGATACGAAACCGTTCAACATATTCTAAACATTGAAATGTGCTTTGGAAACCAAATTTTACATTTTTTGGAATTTTTTACTATTTATTAAGCCACTTTGAAAGTTTCTGATCCGGTGGTCCAGAAAATTTTACTGTTTTTTACTGTTCGTCATCGGATCAGCGATTTTCAAAGTGGCTTAATAAATAGTAAAAAAATTCCAAAAAATGTAAAATTTAGTCTCCAAGCACATTTCAATGTTTAGAACATGTTGAACGGTTCGGATCGTTTGTTTGGATTTTCAAAATCTAAAAAGTAGCCCGAAGTAAACGGGTGGTTTACTTTGCAAAGCACCGTAGCCTTACTCTATATATATATATATATATATATGGGCTATTGTACTTCGCGAAGTAAAACCCCCGTTTACCTTCACGCTCATATTTTCATTTGAAAATCCAAACAACCGATCCGAAACCGTTCAACATGTTCTAAATATTGAAATGTGCTTGGAGACTAAATTTACATTTTTTGGAATTTTTTTACTATTTATTAAGCCACTTTGAAAATTGCTGATCCACTGTGAACAGTAAAAAACAGTAAAATTTTCTGGACCACCGGATCAGCGATTTTCAAAGTGGCTTAATAAATAGTAAAAAAATTCCAAAAAATATAAAATTTAGTCTCCAAGCATATTTCAATATTTAGAACATGCTTGAACGGTTCGGATCGATTGTTTGGATTTCAAAATGATGAAATATGGTCCGAAGTAACGGGGGGTTTTACTTCGCGAAATACAATAGCCCACTCTCTCTCTCTCTCTCTTTCTATATATATATATATATATGAGGAGGGATCCACTTACAATATTTGTAAGTTACAACATCTTACAACAATTCAGTTTTGTGATTTTAAAAGTCCAAACAGTCGATTCAAACCGTTTAACATGATATCTATATTAAAATGTGCTTGGAGATCAAATTTTACATTTGTTTGAATTTTTTACTGTTTATTAAGTATTTTACAAAACTGTTGTTTTTCAGTGGTATGTAGAGGGATCCACTTACAACATTTGTAAGTTACAACATCTTACAACAATTCGGTTTTGCAATTTAAAAGTCCAAACCGTTCAACATGATATCTATATTAAATGTGCTTGGAGATCAAATTTTACATTTTTTTGAATTTTTTACTATTTATTAAGTATTTTACAAAACTGTTGTTTTTCAGTGGTCCAAAATCCGATATTTTATTAATACCCCCAAAAAAACAAATTATCAAATCTGCTCCCACCCCAACTTTATTTTATTTCTACCCTAACCGGCCTGGGGCTGGGCGGTCCAATTTCCATAGCTGACCGCCCAGCAGCTGGGCGGTCCGCTAGTGTTTTTTTTTTTTTTAGATTATATTAGAGGACAATTGATATAAGATGCTGAATTCTTAACGCTAAAAGTTCGAATTCTTTTTGTAAATATTAGTTAGATTACTTCTGTGAAGCATATTATACTAAAATACGCTAAATTACTTGGAATTATGTTAAATTACGTTGAGTTACACTATATTAAGTTAAATTACACTAAATCACATTATATTACGCTAAAATACTGTAAATTACATATGATAGGGACGATATCTTCACTGAAAAGGCGAAAAACGACGACGAAACTTCAAACGGTCATAAAACGGTGCTCGAGTGTCCGATTTCAGCAAATGAGCACTTTTCAGAAAGCTTGAGAAAATGCGCAATGCGTCCGTGCCAGCTTTCCTGGATTTTGAAATTCAGAATAGCCAAAAAACATAGGGAAGACCCTCAAAACTTGAGTTGAAGGTTCCGATTAAGATTTTCATTTCTATTATTCAATCCAAGTAGTTCAGTAAATTAGTTACATTGAACTTGTATAATACCAATTTTTACTATTTTTGGAATTTTTTTACTATTTTTATGATTCATGAAATATGGCACAGAATCGGTCTACTTTAGCGTAATTTACCGTATTTCAGCATAATTAGCGAAGTTATTGTTATTTAGCGTAATTTAGTGTAATTCAACGTAATTTAACATAATTCCAAATAATTAGCGTATTTTAGTATAACTCACTTAAGTAATTTAGCGTATTGAGTAATTTAGCGTATTTTAGCGTATTGAGTAATTTAGCGTATTTAGCGTATTGAGTAATTTAGCGTATTTTAGCGTATTGAGTAATTTAGCGTATTTTAGCGTATTGAGTAGTTTAGCGTATTGAGTAATTTAGCGTATTTTAGCGTATTGCGTAATTTAGCGTATTGAGTAATTTAGCGTATTTTAGCGTATTGCGTAATTTAGCGTATTTAGCATATTTTAGCGTATTTTAGTGTCCGATTTTCAGCAATGAGCACTTTTCAGAAAGCTTGAGAATAACTCACTTAAGTAATTTAGCGTATTGAGTAATTTAGTATAACTCACTTAAGTAATTACATATTGAGTAAATTACTTAAGATTTTCATTTCGTCGTCGTTTTTCGCCTTTTCAGTGAAGATATCGTCCCTATTCATATGTAATTTACCGTATTTTAGCGTAATGTAATGTGATTTAGTGTAATTTAACTTAATATAGTGTAACTTAACGTAATTTAACATAATTCCAAGTAATTTAGCGTATTTTAGTATAATATGCTTCAAAGAAGTAATCTAACTAATATTTACAAAAAAATTCGAACTTTTAGCATTAAGATTTCAGCATCTTTATATTCATATTGTCTCTAATCTAATCTAATCTAAAAAAAAAAAAAAAAAAAACACTAGCGGACCGCCCAGCTGCTGGGCGGTCAGCTATGCACAGTGGACCGCCCGGCAGCTGGGCGGTCAGGTGGGAAAAGTGGACCGCCCAGCCCACGGGCGGTTAGGGTAGAAATAAAAATAAAGTTGGGGTGGGAGCAGATTTGATAATTTTTTTTTTTTGGGGTATTAATAAAAATATCGGTTCCAAAATTGTCTAAAAACATTAGTTTTGTAAAATACTTGATAAATAGTAAAAAATTTAAAAAAAATGTAAAATTTGATCTCCAAACATATTTTAATATAGATATCATGTTGAAGAGTTTGGATCGACTGTTTAGACTTTTAAAATCGCAATACCAAATTGTTGTAAGATGTTTTAGCTTACAAATGTTGTAAGTGGATCCCTCCTCCTCTCTCCTCTCTCTCTCTATATATATATATACGGCTAACGCACTTCCTCTAGTATATCAACAATATGCTTCCGGTCTTCAAAATCTATCGAATGGGTTTCAAACGACAAATTCAAACTGTTCAAACCAATGTTCTTAATGAGAGCTTCGTTTTCATATAAAAAATTTGAATTTTCAAATTTATTTACCATCAAGTCAAGCGGTCAAAATATGAAGGATTTTGTGCGCATTTTAATGCACTATTTTGCTCATTTCTTTGACCACTTGACTTGATAGTAAATAAATTCAAAAATTAATTTTTTTTTATATGGAAACGAAGCTCTCGGTAAGGAGATTGGTTTGAACGGTTTGGATTTGTCATTTGAAGCTCATTCGATAGATTTTGGAGGCCGGAAGCATATTGTTGATACACTAGAGGAAGCGTGTTAGCCGTACAATATATATATATATATATATATAAAGAGTGAGGCTACGGTACTATGCATACCACGGATTGGGTCCGTGCTACGGCTCAATATTTGAGTTTTCAAAATCCTAACGGTCGATCCAAACCGTTCATTATAAAATGAATATGTACTTGCAAATCAAATTTTACATTTTTTTTGATTTTTTTTACTATTTTTTTAGATAGGTAGAAAATTACTGTTTTTGGATGGTCCAGAATTTTCAGATCAAGTGATTTTCTACCTATCTAAAAAAATAGTAAAAAAATTCGAAAAAATGTAAAATTTGGTTTGCAAGTACATATTCATTTTATAATCATGTTGAACGGTTTGGATCGACCGTTAGGATTTTGAAAACTCAAATATTGAGCCGTAGCACGGACCCAACCGTGCTATGCATAGTACTGTAGCCTCACTCATAATATATATATATAATATAGAGTGGGAAAAATGGCATGGCGGAGCCGGCTCTGTCACGAAACGGCACGGCACGCGTGTCAGTTACGTGTCGTGACTCGCGTGTCCCGTGCCGTGACCATTCCGTGCCCGTCTTTTGAAACTTTGGCACGGCACGGCACGGCACGTGAAAGATTTAGTCAAGACACGACACGACACGTATCACGCGAGTCACGTGTAATTAGAACCATTAGATATTGATTTAATGGTGAATCTTGAATAAACTAACCTAAATTATGATTAAATGGTCACGCGAATCACGTATGGTCACGGCACGTTTAGGCACGGCGTGACCATTCGCGTGTCGTGACCACCCTTTACATTTTGGTCACTGCACGAGACCAAAGTCACAGCGTGTTAGTCACGGCACGGCACGGCACGGCATGTTTTTCCACTCTATATATATATATATTATTCAATTAAGTTAATTAAGTGTATCTATGAAGTCCAGAACATACTAGCAGTGGTGTTTTCAGTTGGAGTACCTCTAGCTTCAATTTGGCGAGATTTCTGCGGAAGAAAAGCTGTGTACTTAGCTGGTACTTGAGATGCAGACAAAATTTGATCCGTTTCTAAAGAGATTAATGCTTTATTGTCTACACCGACTCTTGTTTAACTTATATAGGGTTTTATGAAAACATAACTCTTTCAAGTAATATTTTTTTTTTCTCCATATGAAAAAAAGTTAACGGACTGCTACTCAAAATCCAGTCACACTATGTTTTGCCTTGGCTCTCATAATCCATTTGAAGTAAATTTTTGCATAGTTTGGTAAGTGAATATTATATCCTTCGCTGATCCATACTATATAAAATCCATCAGAGAGAACTTTTTGTTTTTACAAGAGGGGAAAAAAAAATAACAGTGTAAATGATAAATTTGAGGTATGAATATTTCAGAGATTGGTACTAGGGAGCAATCCTAGGTAATCCTAGAATATCATACCTCAAAAAAAAATAAAAAATCGCAGAATATCAGACTGTCAGCTGAAGGATAGAAAGAGTAGTATATAAGAAGGAAAATTTAGATTTTTGATTTATACGAGGAACGGAAATATACAAAGGGATGCAACAGATACAGAGGTTGAAGTGTGAAGTATAAGATTGAGAAAGCAGAGAGAGAGACAGCTTAATTAGCAAGGAAGGAAGACGGTAGAGAAAGGGATGGCTAACCGTATGACTAATTGATGGTTTGTTAACTGTAATGTGCATAGATGTTTCTACTTCTATCATCTCCAAATGCATGCATCAACCCAGTAGTCTTTCTATTTGTCTCTCTCTGTCTATATATAAATCATATTTGCAAACCAACCATGTGACACCTTATCCAAATAACAAAGCCATTGGCGCCGTCATTAGCGTTAATTACCCATAAAGAAAATTCAATTACTACATTCATCAACTATCCCGTTAATTACTAGAGAGTTGTTCACTTGTTCTTCCGACTCTTACTTCACATTCTATGCTTGAATTCATAGATACACTACATCTACATGGCTGTCAATTGCTCACTTCCCAAGTTGTTGTGCATCTTTTTTGGGCTTCATTTTGACTGCTGGGCCATAAACTGACTTGTCGGCCTAGAATAGAAATAGAAAATATATCTAAACAAAAATAAAAAGAGAAAAAAAGGAAAATAGTCTATGTTATACTTCAATTTACAACATACATTATGCTGCATAAAGGAATCGTGATAGAAGAAAAAATCATCATTGTCAAGTTACACCACAATCTGACTTGTAACCTCTTCAATGCTGATATCTATATTAGTGTTACATCAGTTGTCCTTCAAAAAAAAAAAAAAGGACCATAAAACAATTACCACAGTTGCCAGAATCTTATTGGTATAAAACCTTTTGCAAACTATCACCTAAATCTGAATGGGAAATCTAAAAATACAACACATTCCAAACAAAATTCTAACATGCTGCAGTAAGTAGGAAGTGGCAGCATCTTTACAAGTGAATTTTCCAAATTCCAAGCCCATATCCTACTCGAATCAACACAAGCTCAAAAAGCATGTGAACAATACTCATAAGCCGTACTTTTGATCCAGGTATTTCTGTCCAGTTAACTGCCACCTCAACCATCGGGATGCGGAGATGTTTGCATAAATACACAAGCTCAACATCAAAGCACCATCTGTTAAGTAACGACACTAATAAGCCTAAAAAAAATCCAGTACTAAGAACTGTCTAGAGTCTAAACACTTTCAACTAAACTGAGGAAGCGGACGTCAGAAAAACGTGGTGAGAAGCATTCAAAGCAACTTGAAAATAAGATAATCCAAGAAGTATTTGTAATACAATTTTATAGCACCAGGTGATATTTTAAACGAAAAAATCACCTTTTTAATCTCATATTTGTGAACAACTTTCGTGCAGCTGATCTTGTAAACATCTTAAAGCCACACTGTAGAAGTAAAGGCAAATCATGTTGAAAGAAGTTCAATATATAAATCAGGATAATAAAGGTGTCTCAGCAGACAACCTTGACATTTCATTTGTATGGGATTTACACCTCACAGTATCCAGATAATTTGTCAATAGCAATTAACTGTTGAAAGATTAAATCAAATATTAAATTTGCATAAACTACCAGTTCCTGTGTAATTAGAATAGGGAATAAAAAAAGTCACAAAGGTGAAATATAAAATTTGCACATGACAAGCATACCTGTGTATCACAGATACCAGGTCCTGCTGTTAGTAAGACCAATAGATGAAAGCCTTTCATCATAAGGTTCCTGTGCCACTTTCTCTGAAATAACAAGATTGCAGTTATATAAAAACTAATCAAAATCACCTCCAAGTTCTGTACAACATGCACACAGAACTTTTTAGTTTCTCCATTTTCGACCAAAAACTCAGTCTCTGTACAACATGCACACAGAACTTTTGTTTGTGATGAGCTTTCCTTTTGTTCAATCTCCATCTTGAACTGCTCATTTTTGTCAAATGAAATTAACCGAGTCAGACCACGAGTTGAATGAACAAAAATGAGAAATTCTGGTGACAGAACAAAACCAAAGAGTTGAGGACTTGAGATGTCATTTCTGAAAAAATATTCCAAGAGGCTGTCAAGGAATAATATAACAAACCGTTGCAAGAGCCTTCTTCTCCAAATGAGCACGGGATCCAAACACCGCAATCTCAATGTCTGACAATCTCGGACAAGAATCAGGAGTCGACTCAGCTTTCTTCACATTCTCAGCAAACATTTGTATCTGATGGTTAATAAAAAAAAAAAGAAAATAACAACTTGTTCTGAGAAGCAAAATCATACAAGTAAAATCAAAATATGACTATTCCGTGAGTGAGTGAGTGTATGTCAGACCTGGGACTCGAGCTTTTCCAGGTCAGTGAGTTTGGTTGCTCCATCAGCATCAAGCATTAGAAGCAGGTTGCCTCTTGAATGGAGCATTCCCTGTTTCAAATGGGAAAACATTCCATTAGTACAAATACGCTACTAAAAAAGAAACAAAATCTGGCATTGGTCATACCAGTAGCCTGTGTACTGAAGGACACTTTTGCTCTGAAAAATAAATAAAAAACAAAACTAGAGTGATAAAGTCACGACGATAATCAGGATCGGACTTACTTTTCTGATAGCTTCTCCTTTTCCATGGTTTCTACCAAGGAGCAGGACCCTTACATTGTCGATTTTGTACTTTCTGACATAGTCAAATGCCACTCTTGAAGTATGGTCCCGACTTCCATCATCAACTATCAACACCTGCACAAATAAGAAAACTAGGACATCATTTTTTACTTCTTGTCTTATTATATATCACTTTGTGATCTTGCGTTCATAGAAATTTGTCCAAACATGAACTAAAGGACAAAACCTGAAAAGGTTAAATCATCACAAAATTTTTAAGCAAGCAAAAATAGAACTACTCAATGGATGTGCAATGATATGATTTTTGTTTCACAGACCTCATAAGAAAAAGATTTTTCTGCCGCTGACCGTTGCTGCAGATAGCTAAAAAAAAATAATGACAAGAACAATTTAGAAAAAGAAACAGTAAATTAAAGAGATAATGAAGCAATTGTCATAAAATAATGCTAACATAAATTTCTCATATAAAAACGTAATTATTTGACATGAATTCTTTGGAAATACAAATATGTTGTAAGCAAACCCTTATTGTCTTTCCTATACTACCACAACCTAACCCAACCTAAAATAACCAGCTGAAGCAGACATTGGAACCAAACAATACTATATAAATTGAACGATAGAATGGTTTAAATTTAACCCGGACAAAAGTACCACTAGAAATCTGATTTGAGTTATGTACCTATCCAAAAACCTAAGTAAACTTTATCTACATTTTGCTATACAAATAGGCATGTTTGCAACAGTTATGCATCCAAAGTTACAGCATGAGGTTGTTGAGCAAAAATGATGCTCAAGATGACTGCCTACTTTTGTAATCTGATAACAAAAATTACAAAATAATAACAGATTGACTGATATGCAGATTTTTTGGATACCACAGAATCCAACAAAACAGACACTTGTCATTACTCTTTAAACTTTTAGATGTATATGGTTTGTAAAAGCACACCAAATTATCTCGAAACTATTCGTATCACCCGATTCTGGCACCAGGTAGAAATGAAAAGAAAAAACAGACAATACTTACATAACTATGCTACCATGAGATCAACACTAGAATTGGTACCATGATGATGTCTTGAATCTAGCATTAAACTTTGGTATTTTACATGGATTGAAGTAATACTAGGAGTGCAGAGGCACAGATAGGTATACACAGTAAAAGAAGAGGGACGTACTTGAGTGTTTCGTCAAGAGTACTGGGAAGCCTGTCTTCCTCATTGTATGCGGGAATTATGAGGGAAAGGTACTTGTCAGCTGGATCAAAAATTGAAGGACAAGAAACCTAAAACAGACAGTTAATTAGTTAATTAGAAAAGCTAATGAATAGTGTTGCAATTAACCTAGCTTAAGACTCATCCAAATTTAAGTTTGACAGACAATTTGTATTGGTGGGTTTTTCAGAAGCATAATAGAGGAGGAGAGGGGAGGATGGATATAAAAATTACCTTGTTCAGGGAAGAGGGGTCCTCAAAAAGGAATCGGAAGCTGCACTTCTCTCAATACTGGTAAGAGATAAGAACAATAAAAGAGAAATCACTTTTTTATTACTTGGATGAAGAGATTGAAGATGAATACATAGAATAGTATAGATTAAAGAGGGGCGGGGCGGTTGGGTCGTTACGAGTGGAAGCAGCCAACTCGGCGGATGTACTCGAGGAAGAAAGCGGCGACAGTGAGCGCGGCGATCAGCACCTAAAATAAAATGAAAGAGAGAAAGAATGGATTTGATTTAATAAATAAAAAAGGAGAGAGGAGCGAAGAGGGGGGGGGGAACGGAAGGAATGGAGAAACGAACGAGCAGAGATAAACTGAGGGCCGATGAAAGCAACAGCTGCAGATTGGAATCCGCCGACGCCGACGCCAATCCCCAGGAGTAAATCATCGTCGTCGTCGTTCCAGAACACAACAAAGAAGGAAGAACGAACGAGGAAAGATCAGATCAGGAAGAAAGAAAAGCAGCTGCCACAGCAGCAGAAGCAGACGGGAGCTATCTATCAGCTCCGCGCTCCTCAGGTTACCGGACTGAGTACAATTGAATCGGACAGTCCAAAAAAATTGTTCTTTTTAACTTGGCACTAATCTTAAAGCACAAATAATACTGCCCCTGCGCCATCCCGAGCAAGTACCGGCTGAGAGAAAATCTGGAACGTCCGTTTCAATTGTGTTGAGTCAGGTTCCTGGGAGGATACGGATCCGGGGACAGACCGGGAGTTATCTATCCGCTCTCTTTCGCTGCTACCAATTACTAAATAACACATTTTAAATTTGAATTTTTCAAATCCAAGTCACATATTCACCCCCTTAATTTATAATTTATAATTTACAAAAAAGTTTTAAGAGTTTTCGTCTATGTCATGTTACCGACATTTTTATTAATATCCAAAGTTTAATACAAATTATTAATTATACCCAGAATCGGACCTGTTATCGAAAAATATCCAAGCCGGCCAGAAAATGGCCGGCTTAGGTCCCTCTCTAAGCCGGCCATTTTCTAGCCGGCTTGGTACCTTTTTTTTTTTTTTTTTTAAGAGAGAGGGAGACACTATGAAGATCAAAATATTGAAATCTAACTCTGAAAATTTGAAATTTTTGTTCAAATTATTTGTTATATTACTCTTTTGATGTATAATTAGCATATTTATACTAAAATACGATAGATTAATTGAAATTATGTTGAATAACACATATAACAGAGAGATCGCAAATGTATATAAGAAGAAAAAACAAGCCAGCAGTAAAAGGCCTAAACAGAGATCAATCTGGGCCGTACATACAGATCACAAATTTGGCTAATCTGGGCCGTCGGATAAAAGGATTCATATGCAATTGACTTCTCGAAAATAATTTTCGCCAGGCTCGACAAAGCGGTGCTTCGTAACCTCAGACACCGCTCGCAGGGGGCTGCCGCCCCCCTGCCACCCCCCGCATAATCCTAGAATCAGGCCCACATACATAACAAATCTCCCACTTGGGACTGATTTCCCAAATCATCTCCTTGAGTAGTAGCCTTTAACTCCTTTTGTAGTGTCATTTGGCGGCGGCGTCTTGCCATCCTCAAGTAGCAAGACCAAGAGAAGCCGAACAGAATTCTTGTTGGCAGATTTGGTAAGCATGTCTACAGGATTCTTGTTTGTGTGAAACTTTTCCAACTTAAAAGATCCTTCTTCAAGCATAGTCCGAATAAAGTGATACCAAATCTGTCCTGAGAGAGAAGCTGGAATTCTGTTCGGCTTCTCTTGGTCTTGCTACTTGAGGATGGCAAGACGCCGCCGCCAAATGACACTACAAAAGGAGTTAAAGGCTACTACTCAAGGAGATGATTTGGAAAATCAGTCCCAAGTGGGAGATTTGTTATGTATGTGGGCCTGATTCTAGGATTATGCGGGGGGTGGCAGGGGGGCGGCAGCCCCCTGCGAGCGGTGTCTGAGGTTACGAAGCACCGCTTTGTCGAGCCTGGCGAAAATTATTTTCGAGAAGTCAATTGCATATGAATCCTTTTATCCGACGGCCCAGATTAGCCAAATTTGTGATCTGTATGTACGGCCCAGATTGATCTCTGTTTAGGCCTTTTACTGCTGGCTTGTTTTTTCTTCTTATATACATTTGCGATCTCCCTGTTATATGTGTTATTCAACATAATTTCAATTAATCTATCGTATTTTAGTATAAATATGCTAATTATACATCAAAATAAGTAATATAACAAATAATTTGAACAAAAATTTTAAATTTTCAGAGTTAGATTTCAATATTTTGATCTTCATAGTGTCTCTCTCTCTCTTAAAAAAAAAAAAAAAAAAAAAAAAAAAAGGTACCAAGCCGGCCAGAAAATGGCCGGCTTAGGGAGAGACCTAAGCCGGCCATTTTCTGGCCGGCTTGGATATTTTTTGATAACAGGTCCGATTCTAAGTATAATTAATAATTTGTATTAAACTTTGGATATTAATAAAAATGTCGGGTCATGTTATAACACTCTCGTCCATAAATGTTATTCTTTATTTATTTATTATGATTGAAAGATTCATATTTTTGTGCTCTTTTTCCAAATAAGAATTATCATTGTTAAAATTTAATTTATATTTAAATAAATATTATTATTTTAGGTGCAAAGCTTGAAATTCTAGATGTAATAATTTACTTGCTTGACGAACTAAGTATATATTTATTTATTTATATTCTGATTTTTTTCAAGTAGTTAATAACTCTTACAATTCTCGTATAACTTTAAATTTACTGGATTTTTAGGGTAATGAATTCACCTGCCACCGAAATTGCATCCCGCGTGTGAACTCTACAAAAGAATATTCAGACAAGCAAAAATACGATAAAAAATATTTTAAATCACTTGGGTTCCCTGCCATTTTTGTCACAACAGTACAGACAGCGATTTTGCAAGGCTCATCACAAATTTTCATAAACGGTTTGCTTGGCAAAAAGATAACTCTCAGACGCGGAGTGTGCCAGGGGGATCCCCTGTCGCCATTACTGTTCATAATTGCGATAGATTTCCTTGGGAGATGGATGGATAGGCTGGTCAATAGTGGAGCAATACGATTGCCTTACAATGGAATGAAGCCCGGTTTGTTTTATGCGGATGACGCGATCATGTTTGTCAAACCTGAAACACAACTTCAGGCAATCAAGGTAATGGTTCTGGTCTTTGAACATATCTCGGGTTTGTCGGTAAATCTCCACAAATCAGAACTACTCTTCTCATAAGTACCAAACGAACAGAAGCAAGCATTGGCGGATATACTAGGCTGTAAAATTGGTACGTTTCCATTCAACTACTTGGGCCTTCCGCTATCCAATCAAAAATACCTAAATCAGCCTACATACCGTTAATAGAGCGAATGAATAAAAAACTTGCATGTTGGGCAGCCAAATACCTCACAATAGCGGGACGCACTGTGTTGTTAAATGCGGTCTTATCCTCCTTACCGACCTATTTTTTGACGGTATTCAAAATGCCAAAATGGGTGCTAACAGACATCGACAAGATCCGTAGAAAATTTCTATGGCATGGAGTAACCCAAGAAAAAAAAAAGATGAGTTTGGTGGCATGGGAAACAATGTGCAAACCTAAGGAAGAGGGCGGTTTGGGCGTTATGGATTTGTCAGTGTTCAATCAAGCGCTGCTATTAAAATGGCATTGGTACTGGGCAAGGCCGGAAGGAAGAATTTGGAAGCAAATGTATAGTTATACTGCCACAACGGACACAACGGCAATAGGCGTATCACTCATAGATGACAATCTAATACAATTTTTCAATGTGTCGGTCCTATTTATACCTAGAAATGGTGTTAATATAGGCTTTTGGGAACAAAACTGGGGGAGGGTACAATGAAATACTGCTTCCCTATTCTCTATACATACGCCATAGATACCGAGATTACCCTTAACCAAGCAAAGGGGGATCAGCCCCTACATACCTACCTCAAACAAAACCTATCGATCGAGGCGCAAGAGGAGTTGACCGAGGTTCAACAAATCATGTCAAGACACACACTAACCGACTCGATACAAGATGAACTTCAGTGGAGATGGGACAATAAAGGAAATTTCAATGTTCGAAGTGCTTTCCAACTACTGACCAGAGGGCCCACGGTCGGGTCGAACAACTCCAAAATTTGGAAATTGAAGGTGCCCCCACGAATGAAGGTTTTTGGTTGGCTTATGAGATTGAATAGAATACTGACATTGGATAACCTAATAAAAAGAGGATGGATTATGCCCAACTGGTGTGTTCTCTACAAGAGGCAAGCAGAGACAGTAAAACACATGTTCAACAGATGTTCTTTTGCTAGGGCGCTATATGAAGAAGTGGCAGCTGCAACCGAACTCACTTTGGACCCAAATCGGATACTGGTAAGGTATACAGATGGCATTGTAGATACTGGCCGAAACATTAGATCAAGAGAAATACTCCTAGTCACGCAGTTTATATTGTGGAGAGAGCGCGGGGCACGGATTTTCAGGGATTTAAACAAAGGTATACATCAGCTGGCACAGGAGGTCGCGGAGCAGTTGATGTATATGAAGATGAAGGATTACAAGTAGTGTAATAGCGCCAACTGCAGCTTCAGCCTTCTGAGGCATTTGTCTTCTGTTTTTTTCCATTTAATCCCTCCTTTTCTAGCATTTCAATTACTGTTATTTTAAAGACTTTTCATGCATTAGCTCAAATGTCTGAGCTTGCCTTTCTGTTATTACTTAGTTGGTAGTTATTTTTCTCATGTAACCGAACCTTTTTTATCAATACAAATGATGGCATGACCCCCGTTTTTATTCAAAAAAAAAAAAAATCGTTATTGCGACAAAGGAATCCTCTTAATAATTTTGTTTGTATTTTTCAATTTATTTCAGCAAAGTCAAAGTCTGTTTTCAACGCATCAACTATTCCAATCGAGCTCGATGCTCGACAAGGAATGAAGGAATCCTCTTTAGCTTGACGAGATGGAATAAGACAATTAAAAGTGCATGATATCTCCATTTAAAATTAAAGAACATATTAATCAACAATTTTTTTTAAATCTTCGCAAAGACTGTAAAATTATTGATCAATAAAACTTTTAAAATAATAAAATAAAAGATTAAATAACTAGAGGGATAGAAAAAATTAGATATAATAGTATTTTTCATGAAAAAAATCGACTATTCAAAACTTTATGTAGGCGCACTACAAATTTTCTCTACTTAGTATGTAATTTTTCATAACGTCAATTAAAATTACACATGTAATACTTAGCAGCCACTGCTAAGTTTTAGAATTTTTTTGTTTT
Organism: Carex parvula; assembly: GCA_025461045.1. Taxonomy (NCBI): domain Eukaryota; kingdom Viridiplantae; phylum Streptophyta; class Magnoliopsida; order Poales; family Cyperaceae; genus Carex; species Carex parvula. The sequence goes on along the minus strand of JAJGRW010001237.1, from coordinate 174,660 downwards.
TCCTGAGAGCAGTGGCGGAACACAGTAGAGAGCAAAGGAGGTTAAGCACCCCAAATAAATTGATATTTTATACTTTAGTCCATTAAATTTTATAATTCTCATATATATTAATACCTTTTAGTCCCCTTATAAAATGAAATTGCACTATATTTAATTTTCAGCCCCCCAATCTCTATTTCCTAGTTCCACCCCTGCCTAAGAGAAACACTTTGGTCGCGCTATAATTTAAAATTTCACCACATTCGTGCCAGTTTGTAATTTTTTTTATTTGGAAATGCTAGAAATAAAAAAAAAACGGGAAGCTAAACAACAAGAACCCGACGTGCTAGTAGTCTAGTACAAAGTATAACAGCATGTGGTAGACGGTTCAATCAGTTGATCATCAGAAAAATGTCGGACAATCAACAATTTTTTTTTTGGCAATAATTAATATGCAATATCTGACCTATCCGTGCTAGTACTTCCTGGCCTCCTGGGGCACATATCAAGAACCAAAATAAAACAAAGCATTTATTAGTTTCAGATTACCTACCAAATCAAGGCCTAAATAAATCTCTCCAAGGATTGTTTTTGTTTGGGGAAAAGAACACAGAATTAATCTCGTTTACAATACTCCGGAGCTACACAAGCAATAGTTATAAATATCATCGGTCATTAAGGATGGCGCCTGTGTCGGTCCTTATCACGTGATGAGTGTGAGCGGTAGTAGTCACCTGGATCTGAAAGGGAGAGCGAAAACATTTGTAAATAGTCCGAAATTTGATGATAATTATTTGAGATTAGAAGGAAAGGACTTACGAGACTACAACTGACGATAACCCACCTCTTGATGAGTGACGCCTAGACCCATCAGAGTGTCCTGCTTCAACAAAATAGAAAAACAGAATAAATATTTTATTGACTGTTAATATTTGTAATATGTGAGACTCCTACTAGCTTGTTGGTCATGAATTCTGAGCATAAATTGTTAATTAATAGATTCTGGCAGTATATCCAGCACCAACCTTTGGGGTACAAAGGAGACAAATATACTGAAACAGGTGCAATTTTGTTTTCATCCCCAACTAATACGTCATTAAAGAGAAAAAAAAAATTAAGTACACTCTACAAAAATGCCAACCACGTGAGCTCAAATCCTTGTCACTAAATGCACAAGTCAGAGGCTCTTTTTACACAGAGAACTGTCAATTAAAAAAAAAAACATGATGGCTTACCTATAAAGAGAGTTAAATTTCACCATGCATTTAATTTACTGACATTAATCTGATCCCAAGCATGCTTAACAACTCATTTTCTTAAGACTAGTTTTTACTTTTTCTTTTATGCCTTGTCAAGATTTTTTCTTAGAAATAAATAGTCCGTTTCAGTTGGAAAGAGAAGGGAACCTTTGGATTTTCGAAAAGGGATAACGGTGTGGTTCCACCATTTTTCCTCTCTGCCACAACAGTCACACAAAATAACACACGAAATAGGAAAATGATAGTGGAACTGCACCAATGGTACGGTTCCACCCTTTAAAAGAACCACACAGCGGCTCTGGATTAATAAATAAACTCCTTATCTAGGCTCTTCAAATAAATAAACGATCAGGATTAATTGATCTGCATCTGACTGTCCCACTTCCTCATTTTTCTTCGTCTTCTTACTCCCCCACTTGACACATATCTTATTCTTTTTTTCTTGTTTACAATCCCTAGTTACCTTTTTGAAAAAAAAAAGGCTGGAGAGACTGCAAATTTTCATAGTCCAACCGTGCTTTTTGTCTCCAAATCCACAGCCATGGCTTCCTAGTGCTAATCTTACAAGCTGAAAACTCCCCTTCCCTCTGAATTCTGAACCAAGCTGCTTAGCTCAGCAGGCACAGACTTTAATTCATTAAAACTGAACTGAATAGATTACATTGTTACATCACAAGGATATATGAATTGGGAAAGTAAATCCAATAATTGGAAGTTCTTCCATCTAACCCTATTGTCAAAATATAAGAAAAAATAATGTATTGAGAGTTGGAACACGAGATAAAAGATGTATCATTCAAAGAAGAAGGAGAGCTGGGATACAGATGAGACCGATTTAAGGTTCCAAAATTTTAACTTTCTTGCCCTACACTGATTCTATTGTACAAATTCTTCTTTCTTCCTCCTTTCATATGCTTCCTCTTATCTTCCTCACTGTAAACTGCCATCTAATATCCCTAATTTCTGAGCACTTGCTCAGGTTCAATTTCATTTAAAAAAATTAAATGAACTCACACTTACATTATAAATGGGTCACGTGGGGGCAAGAAGACGACGAAAAGTGAGGGTGGGAAATTTAAAGAGTACAGATCAATTGATCCTGATCGTTTATTTAACCCAAAGGCTGGGACGGTTACAGTGGAAATGGGATTTTCTGTGGTTGTGTTTTATAACATCTGGAAAACACTGGAACCATATCAATGGTGCGGTCCGACTCACGTGTCCATGTTGGGACCGCACCAATGGTGTGGTTCCTTCCCTTTTTCAAAAATCCAAAAGTTCCTTTGCTTTCCAGCATAAACGGATTATTTATTTCTAAAAAAATATTTTATCAAACAATGAAAATTTCATATTTGCCCCTGACAACACCAAATATGTATCAGAAAATGTAAATTAAAAAATATTCATGTACAACGGATCTAGTAATTTCAAATTTGGAATGGGGTGAATTACTAGAACTCTAACCATTATAAAAGTATTGAGGTACATTAAACAAAAAGTGTACCTGAGCTTTTATCTCTGGAGCGCTGATGGCCATGGTGACGATGTCTCCTTTCCCTTTCTCTTTCCCTATCCCTCTCTCTCTCCCGCTCCCTCTCCCTATCTGAATCCCTGCCCCTACTCTCTCTATCCGAGTCCCGGCCTCTACCGTCTCTCTCTCTATCTCTATCCCTATTACTACTCCTGGATCTCTCTTTTTCTCTATCATATATTCTATCACTAGCAGAATCCATCTTTTCACTCTTTGATTTTTCTACTGGATCTTCTTTTAAATCGTTCTCAGCAGGTGTGAATTTGCCACCCTCATCATCACTTTTCTTAGATTCTCTTGAACTCTCTGTTCCTGCTTTCCCAAGCATTTTATTTGATGCACCAATTTCCTGAGATGAGACGAACAATGGGTTTGGGGTATTGGTATCATCGGTACCAACCTTAACTGGGGAAGAACAAAAAATCAATTTACAATCATTGCCCAATACTAATACAACATTCATACAAATTTGACTCTGCCTCAATTTATCCCATTGGAAGTGACAAGAATGAGTTACATAAATGATCCACAGATTCATGCTATTTTCATTTTGATCCCTCAAGCTAATACTTCTGCATTAGGATTTTTGGCATTGATATATCATTACAGACTGACATTTGCTGATGTAAAAGGTGTTTTACATGATTCCTATTATAACTATAAATGAAGCTTATATAACAAAGTCTATAAAATCCAAGTTAACATTGCCACAATAGCACATTTCAGTCAATGCAATTTCAACTCCTATTTAGACAGAGATATAAAGATAGAACAAAATTGGTACCCTAAAACTTGAAGATCATAATAAAAACCTTCAACTTGGTTAAGCAAAACACACACACACACACGAAATTTCTTGACTACTGTTATATGCACTGAAATAACAAAGTTCAAAAAAATACAAGGCTTTTTCAGACCTTAAATATTTGGGACTCAGAAGCCTTGTTTTTGGTAACAGAGGTGAAAGAATCGTCGTCTTTAAAAACAGGTATGTACTGAGCCTTGGGAAGGCTGTAGACGTGCGCAAGAAGCCTGCAAACTTCCATTATACTGGCTTCATCGGCATCGAACACTGTCCACCATGGCGGCTCCTCTGGAAGCGGGAGCCTGAATCTCCGTGCGGCTGCGTAGATAACCCCACATGCCACTACCTCACTCTTGAACCGTACACACAGGGTAGTACGCAAACTACAATGAATGAAGTGCAAAAACATTAAAAAAAAATAGTGTGAGATTCAAAGGATTACATAATAGGTGATACATTTAGAAGTTCAACACAAAGCTAACATACACAAGGCAATGAAGTAACATACATCAGGAAGGAGGTAGAAGGATATGTTAGATGTAACTGGCACTGCTATTGGCCGGGATATAGCTGTAATGTCAACCTTCCATAGAACATTAACTGCCTAAATATGTTTATTTCCAAATCTCAAATAAAAATCAAACATTTGAACCCACTGGTTCTCAAGATCCAAATGCAATGTAGACTCCAGAGTACTGATGAAGTCTATCTCTGCAGTAACAATGCTGGTCATATCGTGCTTATGAGCACAGAGAAAATACTATGAAAATGCACGACTTCTTCAAATATGCTGGTTGCTGGACTAGACATATATAGTTTGGGAATTAATTTCACTGTGCCATCAAGAATAATAATTGAAGGATCTCACCATTAGATAGCACTATGTTCTATCTCTTTAATGTTTGATGTCTCTTGGGTCTTGCAATATCTAAATTGAGGGATGGAGTATCCTAGGGCTGTCAATGGATATCCTAATCTGATTAGTCATATATATTAGTTAAACTAAAGTCATTATTCTCTATTGTATATTTATAATATAAATAATTATATTAACTTGTCTTATGCACACATTTCATTATTTTAAATCTTTCAACTTAAAAAAATCTAATAAGATCTGAATCCGATCCGAAATTCAGTATGATAATGGATATTGATCTGCATTTGCATCCTCACAATTATTCGATAAGGATCCGCATGTGGATCTAGTAATGGATCCACATTTGGATTATACGAGAATCCGATCCGAATCTGATCCATTGACAGCCCTACGAATCCAGTAGTATGATCAATCACTAAATCTCAGCAAAGGCAGATAAGACAAGCTTTGCTACAAGAAAGGATACCTATCATTGGCAAGATTCCAAGCTTGTTGTCTCAACTCAAGAGGTGCTTCGAGTGTGGCCAGATAATTAGATATGAACTTGTGAGGATGTTCCACATGGCAAACAAAACCCATCTCTTTTAACAAATGACGCTCTGTTCTAATGAGATCCTTCTTCAGGTCATCATAAATCTATATCAAAATAAACAAACAAACACACTATATTAAGAGTAGCGATATGACTCTCAAATGCATATTAGTCGAAAATAACTACATGGATAATGGGAGGTTTGTAGGTTACTGGTTATTAGAGGTGTTTGACAATAGGAGATATGATCTGGTGAAAGTATTTAATGGAATGAGAGAGAGATAGAAAAAGAGATAACAAACTCAATACTCAAACAAACACCAAAAAGAATGATTAGTATCATAAAAATAATTATATAATTGAAACAAAGTTCACATTGGGGTTTGGGGAGGATGGAATTAGTCAAAAACCTCAAGGCCAATATAGTGCATAAGATAATTTCACAAAATTGGCCCCTCTTTACCTCACCTTCCTTCTTCCATTGATTTACAGGGGGGCATGTAAGACTGATACATCTCGTCTCATGTTCAGAGAATTATATGTTCATTTGAAATGAAAATTACGCAACTGGATGTAAACAAAAGAAACTCCCTCAGAAAAAATAGAGAGAGAGAGAGAGAGAAAATGAAAGGGAGAGAATGAACCATAGCATAAGTTTGATAGACAAACCTTGCTGCCAAGATCTAAAGGCTGTATAGGCAAGTTCTCCCTCCTACACTCCATCCTATGAAAAACAAGTACTACATGCCTTGGTTTTCTTGGGTTCTCTTCCAACTTCGACGCCAGCCAAACACAACTTGCCGCAAGCCTCTGTAGTTTGAAGTTCATTTTCTAAAAGTTAAATAAGCAAAGTAGGCAAATATGGACATACTGGTCTGGTCCAAGGATTACAACTTGAGAATTCAGTACCACTTATATGGGGTAATGTTTAAGCTTAACAATAAATATCCTCAGCATTTTTTTTATGAATTCACTTTTCAGGATATGAGGTGCTTGATTGAAAAATCAGTGAATGGTTGGCAAACTCATGGAAATATGGTACAAGTTAACCTCACTGTGGGCCAATACTGCGTAAAGGCGCTAAATTGGTACAGTTAAAATGACTGCACATTCATTGTTAATTACCCTCATCATAGTTTAAATTCTAACATTGGGGCTCAATAATGACCAGTTGGAGTATTGTTGCACAACTGATATAGCCAGGTCATACATTATGATCTTATACATACAGGCAAGGGTGAAAAATACAACGCATTAGATCAGCATTGGTGATATGATTTGTCAATATCTGAGGAAAATCAGGGAAAAAATAGGATTCTACTCTCTATTCAGTTAAGATATATCAACTTAATTTCAATAAGTTTGAAGGAACTAATTATCCCCTATGCTCTATCTCTATAATAACTAAAAGTATCAGCACAATAGCCAGTTATTCTCCATACTCCATCAGTAACAGACCTAAGCAGTACATATATCATGATCAGACACCAAGCACTTGCACATTTCCAAACTTTGGGGCCCTAAAAACATGCATGTCAGAATAAAAAAAAAATGGATAAATCTAAAACCAATTTACCTTTGCACTAAATCTAGCAAAGGACTTCTTGCAGTAGAATCGATGAAATAAAACCTGCCCTGTAGCCATCACAACTTGCGGTCTATTGCTTGTCAGGAAATCCCATATTAATGGCATTGCAATTGCAATACTAAAAATGAGAACCCAAAAAATAAAAAGAGTTGCTGGCACTAGACATCACAATATAATGCTAGATATGTGAACCTACCTGCACAGGACATTGAAAAATATAGCAACAAGTGCCGACAATATTTTCCCTTTATGACTCTTCCTCTGGATTTACTGCATCTAATTGCACTTATGAGGTACAAGCAGCGCATCTCCAGCAATAATTTGCTTTTAGGTCAAAACTGGCATGGTTATGGTTAGAATTGCCTTTAAGGGAGACTCAATTGGAAACACAGTTGATTCTTCTTAGGAAATGAATAGATATGAAAATTTGATTGATTGACTCAACTTGAACTGAAGACCATAAAGGATACAGCCTTAATAGAATGCCGCTCTCTTGTATGAGATCACAGCCATATATCCTGAGAGTGGTCTCGGTGTCTTCATCAATCCCATCCTTTCTAGAGGGAGAATTCTTCAATTGCTCGTCAGTGAGGTAAAAGGTGTCTATTGCTGTGTATATCATCCCTGGTAAAGAACAAAAAGCACACACATGTCAAATTGCAATTAAGGAAAGAACCAGCTTTGCCAATTAAGGAAAGAACCAACCAACCTCTAAACAAATGAGCCACAAAATCTAAATCTAGGGCCTAGGGGGAGAGCGGAGATTGATTCAGAGTTAGGGTTTTGCTGACATTAAGCAAAACGCGCGCAAGCGTGACGGAGGGGAGGAGCGTAGTGCTAGGGTTTTCCTTGCGCAAACCGCGAGCGAGCGGAGGGAAGGGAAGGGAAGGGAAGGGAAGGAAGGACAGGCGAGGGGGGACCCAAACCGCAGCAGCTTCCACTGTGATCGGAACCAAGGATATCCCTCAAAACAGGGAATCGAATTGGCGAACTTATAATCCTTTTTCTCTTTCTTTCGAGTTGGAGTCGGCGGATGCGGTGCGTCTTGGGCCTTGTACTCTTGTTGTCTTGTCTGCTGTCTAGAATCACGAATTCACATCACCTCAGGTTACCTGACTCAAGCAAATTATGATCGGACGGTTCTTTTAACATGGCACGAATCTTAAAACAAGCCCCCACAGTCTCCATAGGCACCGGATTGAGTTTGGCCCAAATAGAATTAATCTGGACCGTCCATTTCAATTTGCTTGAGTCAGGTACCTGGGAGGATACGGATCCGATTCTAAGACTGCGTTTCATGACTGATTGTTTTTTCCATTTCCTCAAAAAAAAAAAGTTATTTTTTTCATTCATAAAGTTAAGCCTGCATATAAATAAGAGAATTTTTTATCCATGAAAATTAATAACATAAGAGTTACCTAAATAGAAAGAGTGGTTGGTTTATAATATTTAAAAAAAATCAGAATTAACAGTTTTGATCCAAAAAATTTAAATCGGACTCACAAATTCAGAACCGTTGTTCCCAATATTTCTATTAATATTACAGATTAAATGCTCTTTCTTTTTCATTAATTTTTATGGATAGAAACTTTTCTATAAATAAGGGAGAATTTTGGTGTGTTCGTGTAAACGAGAATATTCTATAATTAGAAATGAATAAAAAAAATTAGGAAAATAGAAAGAGTGCATAGTTGTAACATCATTTTAAAAATGTCAAGATCTATTTTTCTGATCCAAAATTTGGACTGGATTTTGGTTCAGACTCAATGGTCCATATCCAAAGTTCTAATATATTTTTAAACTTTGGATAAGGACCGTTGATCCTGATATTTCTATTAATGTTGTAAACTAAATACTTTTCTATTTTCATACTTCTTATTTTATTAATTTCTATGGTTAAATTTTTTTTGAGTGAGGCTACGGTACTATGCATAGCACGGATTGGTCAGTGCTACGGCTCAATATTTGAGTTTTCAAAATTCTAACGGTCGATCCAAACCGTTCAACATGATTATAAAATGAATATGTACTTGCAAATCAAATTTTACATTTTTTCGAAATTTTTTCTATATTTTTAGATAGGTAGAAAATCACTGTTTTTGGATGGTCCAGAATTTTCAGATCAAGTGATTTTCTACCTATCTAAAAAAATAGTAGACAAATTCGAAAAAATGTAAAATTTAGTTTGCAAATACATATTCATTTTATAATCATGTTGAACAGTTCGGATCGACCGTTAGAATTTTAAAAACTCAAATATTGAGCCGTAGCACGGACCAAACCGTGCTATGCATAGTACCGTAGCCTCACTCATTTTTTTTTATAAATAAGGGAGAATTTTCAGTGAGCCCGTGTAAACAAGAATATTCTATAATTATAAATTAATAAAAAAATAAGTAAATAGAAAGAGTGCATAGGTTGTAACTTCTAACATCCGTAAAAATGTTGGATCATTTTTTCTAGTTCAAACTTTAGACAGACATGACTCATTGGTCCTGATTAAAAAAAAAAATCTTCTCCAATTGAGTATACTAGATGATGCTCTAAAATGCGCAATGTATTTCCCCCTCCAAAACTTCAAAATTACTTAATTTCCCTTCTAAACTTCAAAAATTCACAAATTTATCTATTTATTGTCTTTTATATTAAAACTCATTTTATATTTATAAAATATCCATTTTGTCCTTTATTAAACACATAAAAAATTGTAGCATGTTTGTGGAAAATGTAAGTCTTATATTTGATCGGTTTGCGAAGACAAATGATTTATTTTCTACTTCTAACATATACACGGTGACATTTCGGTATACCCTTGTGTATGCATCAGAAGTACAGAGAAATGAACCATTTGTTCTCTGAAACCGACATATTATAAGACCAATATTTTTCTTGAACATGCTATGTATTTTTTTTATGTTTTTAATAAAGGATAAAATAAGTATTTTATAAATTTAAATGAGTTTTAATCTTACAGACAATAAATAAGTAAATTTGTGAGTTTTTGAAATTTTGAAAAAAAAAAATTACGTAATTTTAAAGTTTTGAGAAAATAATATATATTTTTTTAGAGACATACATGAAATTCCACCTTATAAGTTTACATGGGCACCATGTAGAAATTTTTCCTATAAATAAATACGAATACCCCTTACTCATTGCCTGTCCAGTGCTCAAAACACAGCTCTGATGGAGAATTTTTTATTCATAGAAAGTATTAAAAAGTAAAGGAGAGAAATAGAAAGAGTACTCCATTTGTTACACCTGCAGATCGGAAGTTCGGAACCAATGTCTCCGATTCAAAAATTTGTTTATTTTCTTCTCAAGTTCAGTACCTGCGCTCATATATTCTGGAAACGATTACTTGTTGGTTGTTCCGGATTCACACGGAGATCAGGTGTGACTGTGTTATCTTAAGCTTCTGCACGCTTTGTCCACTATAGATAGATACAATTGGGTGGTGCCAAGCTAGCATGCCTATATAGGTAAAAAATTTATTCTTATAATATTTTAATTTTTTTCAAGAGTTTTATATCTCAGTATAAGTAACACTAATATTGTACATTGTAAAGAGGTCTTAACAATGCTTGTCTGAAGAAGAACAAGACCTTTATTGAACCATGCATGTTACTACAGCATTGGTCCTACGCACATCTGATCGTTGGCCGTCCAGTTCTGGCTAACAAGACAGATGTACCGGAATGGGGCAAGCCCGAGCTAGATAACTGCCCTGCATTTGCTGCCTAGTATTGCTATCCGAAGATTTGGGTCGGTGCAGGGCATGGCTTGTCACTCGGCATCACATTCTGGAAACAGGAGATCGAGCATCTGAGAGATGATCCAGAGTATGTGACCTGGGAGCCCTACAGAGAATATGTAAGTCTAATTTTATTTTAAATTTGATTTAATTTATTTTTCATATTTTGTTGTTTTAATTAATATATGGTATTAAATCTGTAAATTCAGGTCGAGGTAGATGGAAGACATCAGACTTTCCTCGAGGTATTGCCTGAGCGATGTCGGCAGCAGGAGCGTTTTTGGCGTGCAGAGGTGCGCTCATATGTTTTCAGGTACCGTAATTTAATTTAATTAATTCTCAACCCTGCAACTTAATTTAATAGAAGCAACCTAACATAATTAAATATATAGATTATAGAGCACCATTACCCCGGTTGGGTCCTGAGACAGTTTGGGCTGCGTTAGACAGCTCCGCCCCGGCACCGATCAGCGAGGCGTTGTGGCGACAACTTCATAATGCTAGGGACACCACTGCGGGCAAGAACTGGGGATTCATGCGTGCTGATTACGTGGCCGAGGCAAGATATGCAAATCCCCATTAGTTGAGCAGCACCAACACATGAATGTTGCGCCAGTGTAAGAATCTTTTTTATAATTTGTTTTTTCACTACAGTTTTCTGATTATAAAATCTGACATTTTTGGAATTCCTACAGACCTTATAGTGATTGGTACCATGATCACGACGCATACACCATATTTCTGGAGGGGTGTATCGCCGACAACCCCCATGAGTGGGTACCGAGGCTGAGGGATCGGAGATGACAGATCCATAGTATTATCCCTGCCGGCACACCGTTCGCATCCACGGTATGTTTAATCTTAAATTTTAAATTAAAAACTAACAATATTTACATTTGTACAACATTTATATAATGTTTTTTTACAGGCACTATATATGGTTAAGAGTTGTGTCATAGCGGCTACGATGGCCACGATAAGGGGATGGAATAGGCTCGGATGACATATCCTGGCTTGGGCGGGTGTGATGTGATCGATGACATATCCGACGAGCCTGATATCTACGTCCCGTATGCCGGTGACGAGGCATTGTTTGCAGCCGTCCAGGATACTGAGACCGTCGGTCAGGAGTTCGACCGAGGTACCGAGGTATCGAGGTATCGAGGCATTACGCCGAGCCGTAGAGAATGCCATGCCTACTCAGAATCCCGAGGTATAATTCACGCATGCTGAGTCTGGACAAACTACGGTTTTTGGTCCTCGAGTCCAGTAGACATCCGAGATTGAGGAGGACTCTACAAACTCAGCAGATACTAACGAGACACCACTCTCCATGCGGGGTCGAGGGTTCAGGAAGAAGAAGCCGAGGACGGTATTTAGTCCTGACCAGTAGGCTTTGATTTGTACTTTGTTAGATGTTTTGTAAGATACTAGAACTTATTTGTTAGATATTGTTATTTATTTATTTTGTTCATTATATCATTATCTCTTTGTACACAAACAATATTTCAAACAAACGACATTTTCAAAATATTTGATCCTGCAAGCGAAACAAATTTTACCAATAAACAACATTTCAAACTAAACCCAAAACAAATTAAACAAATAAAACAATTTTAAAAATAAAAACCAAAACACAAATAACATATTTCAGATTTTTTTTTTAAAAAGAGGGGGGCCACATTGGCATTCTGCGGTCTCTCTTTAATGGGGCTGCACCGGTGTTCTGCGGCTAGGGATGGCAATGGGCCTAGCCTACGGGTATTTTGCCAAGCCCAGGCCTAGCCTGCCCGTAAAAAATTAATGGCCCGCCTGCCTGGCCCAGTCTAACGGGCTTGAAAATCTAGGCCCGGCCTGCCCATAGGCTTTTCCTCCAGGCCCAGGCCTGCCCGTGCCTGCCTGCCTGTGCCCATGGGCTGCCTTACCCGGCCCGGCCCGGCCATGCCCAATTCATTTTTTGAGGCCGAATTTCTCCAACTTTTTATTTTCTTTTCCAGAAACTGTAGCCTGTTGGTATGCATTAATTCCAAATACAAGTATAACTGTAAAGATAATTTTTACGACGAGAAAATAAGAGACAATTAAGGCAGAAGCAATTACACAAAGAAATGATGCATAATTGTTATTACAGCAAGTCTAATTTAATAGCAATTACACAATTACACAAATTACACAAATAAGCAATATTACACAATCACACAAATAAGTTTAATTTAATAGCAAAACAACAACGAGATGTAATTTAACATAACAAACAACATAGTTTTTCATAATTCAACAAAGTATAATTTAACAATAAGATAAAATAAAAATTTAACACAATTACACAAATATTGGTAATAACAAAGCATTGAACCCACTACTCCTCTTCTTCTATTGCTCTCATCTGCAATAATTAATTCATACAGGAAGTTATATAAATTAATTTCTTCTATTTTGTATAAACTAAACCTTTGTATTAGGCAGCAAAAAATAGGCAGCAGCTATATATATACAAAATAGACAGCAGCTATATATATACAAAAATAGACAGCAGCTATATATATGCAAAAAATAGGCAGCAGCTATATATATGCAAAAAAGGCAGCAACTATATATATGCAAAAAATAGTCAGCAGCTGCCCTATATATATACAAAATTACAATCAGCAGCTACCCTAAGAGTTATATATCTATACTTACCCAATTTTTTAATAACATCCAATTAATAAAAAATAAGAAGAAGAGTTACCTCAGCATCTACATCTCCATCTAAATCATCACAATATGTCTTAAATGGATTACCCTCTCCCAAATCTGAAAAAAAAAGACAACTCATAGTTAAATGAAAATATGAGCATATTTAATTAAAATACTACAAAAAAAGACAACTCATAGTATTAGACCAAATTGCATTCATGAACAAAATATTAGCATGCTTGAACCATACCCTTATATAAAGCAAAATTGAAAATAAAGATCAAAATAGTGAAGGGCAAAATCTGGTCTCAAGGTATAGCTAAATAAAATCTGGTCTCAAGGTATAGCTTAATAAACATAAATAAAATATGGTCCCTAAATTTCAGAATAAAATCTGGTCCCTAAATCTGGTCCCTAAAATCTGGTCCCTAAATTTCAGAATGACATAAATAAAATCTGGTCCCAAAAATCTACATAACATTGGCTATATACTAACTTCCCCTTTGTATACAACACTAGCATTACAGATTTGTATTACACAGTAACAATATGAATGATATAAATCTAACATTGGCTATATACTATCTTCCCCTTTGTATACTCCACATTTTGAATGATATAAATCTAACATTGCATTACAAATTTGTATTACACAGTAACAATATGTTCAACTCCGATAGACATCAAAAGCACAGAAAAAGAAAAAAGAAAAAATAATCAAAACAGTCAACTAATTTTTTAACGTCATGACATAGAAGTAAAGTGCTACTTGCAAAATATTGAAAAGAGATCCACATTGCATATAACTATCTATTTTATGAGTCCAGGATTATTATTATTTACTTTTTGAGAGAAGGGATGCTTACGTACCGTCTCCAATAAATGCTTTAATTTACTTTCAATGGCTAAATAAAATAATAATAACATTTGCACTGTCGTTTACGTACCGTCTCCAGGAAATGCTTTTAATTTGAAAAAGCCATTGAACTAGTTGAATCTTGACCTCCAAGCTAAATATTAAAACAATTGCACAGACAAGATATAAAATTAATGATGATCACCCCAGGATCAACTGAGAGATTTGAAGAAAATAAAAAATGAAAAATGAAGGTTAAAGCACAGGGAAGTTCTGAATTTCTGATGCTGCCATGAAATTGCACAAAACAATATTTTCTAAATCAGTTGCATATTGAATAGATGTTAATAACTTTCTAAAACACAACTTAAATTACCTACGACAAATTAATTTGCATGTCTACCATAAAATTTCCTCCAGATTGAAAAAATTACTACAACAAAAGTTCAATACGGTAATAAAGGGCTAGTACCAGTATGGTACCAGTACACAAAGTAAACAAGGCGCAGCCAACTAACAATAAGAAGGGTACCAGCCACACAAAACAAACAAGAAGGGTACGGTACTGTACCAATAGAGAGGCGCGGCAGCGGCAGAGAGAGGAGCGGCAGCGGCAGAGAGAGGCGCGAGAGAGAGAGGAGCGGCAGCTGGCACAGTGCGAGAGAGAGAGGAGGGCAGAGAGAGGAGCGGCAGTGGCAGAGAGAGGCGCGGCAGAGAGAGGCGCGAGAGAGAGAGGAGCGGCAGCCGGCATAGTGCGAGAGAGAGAGGAGGGCAGAGAGAGGAGCGGCAGCGGCAGAGAGAGGTGCGGCAGAGAGAGGCGCGAGAGAGAGAGGAGCGGCAACCGGCACAGTACGAGAGAGAGAGGAGCGAAGGAGAGAGGAGCGGCAGCCGACAAAGAGGAATTTTGAATGAGAGAGTATTCGGGAGCCAACTCAAAACTAAACCCTAAACTGAAAATAAATTTCTGTTTGTATTAAATTATAGGCCCAGCGGGCTGCCTGTGGGCTTCGGCTTAAGCCCAGGCCTGGCCTGGCCCGTCTTTAGACCCGGCCTTACCTGGCCCATCACAGTGCCGGGCCGACCGGGTAAAGGGCGGGCCGGACGGATATTAACGGGCCTCCGGGCCAATCGGGCTTTTTTGCCATCCTATCTGCGGCCTGAGTAAATGCAGAAAAACAAGAAAATGAGGATGTTTTGGTTTATTTTTTTTAAATGGTATAAATAAAAATTTCGGCCGAAAAATATCTCCGAGTGCCAAAAGATCAAACTTAACTTGGTCACGATTAAAACTTCCTCATCCTTGCGAATAACAAAAATTTGAGAACAAACGACCATTGTTTATTTTTATTTTTTTCTATTAAAAGACGTCAGTCCTTGTCCCCTGCATATAAAATGTGCCAAAATTAATCGTTAGTAAATCGATCTAAAATTAGAATGTAGAAATCAGGATGAGGTGATTAAATTACGAAACACGCACAAAGCGCCTTTCTTTGTACCTCCACTAACATTATTCCCACCAATCCAGCAGCTGAGCGAATGGCGCCTCTGGCCCCGCTGCAAAAGATGGGCCTTCGGGTTCTTCTTCTTCTTTCGTCAGCGGTGGTTGCTCTTTCCATTGGTGTAAACTACGGCACTCTCGGCAACAACCTGCCGCCTCCTGTCCAGGCATATATGCATCCCATTTCTCACCTTTGTAGTAAAAATTTAATTGAAAAATTAGTTTTAATTGTATTAGCATTTAATGAGCTTGTTGGAATGTCATATATTCAATTCATATGACGAGTTTAATTTATATAAGCTCCGAACGAACTGCGTAGTCGTATCATATGGTTAACAGGAAAGATCAGACATTTTTTTTTTCTTAAATGGTATCTATCTTCGTCTTATTAGATAACCACCTGATCTGACCTGACCTGGGTCACAGACGACTGGGCCCGTAAAAAGTGTATTTAGGCCCTAGACAATAATTAAATCGAAGGCCTTCGTGGCCCAAATATAAATCCTGCATTATTGCATGCAGGTAGCGTCATTCCTTCAGACGAAGACCAACATCGACCGCGTGAAGCTGTTCGATGCAAACCCCGACATCATCCGCGCCTTCGCCAACACCGGCATCTCTCTCACTATCTCCACCACCAACGGCGACATCCCCAACCTTGTCACCCGTGAAGGAGCTGCCTCCTGGGTGGCCAACCATGTTGCCCCTTTCTACCCCGCGACAAAGATCGGTATGGTCCTTGTGGGGAATGAGATCCTTCTGTCCGGTGACAACAACCTCATCTACAAGCTGGTGCCAGCCATGCGCTCTCTTCATAACGCCCTCATTGCAGCCGGTTTCCGTCAGATCCGTGTCTCGACCCCACACTATCTTGGTATCCTTGCGAATTCCGAGCCACCATCTACTGCACGCTTCCGCTATGGTTGGCAGAAATCTGTTCTCATCCCCATGCTCAACTTCCACCGAGCCACCAAGTCTCCTTTTGTTGTCAATCCATACCCATACTTCAAGTAAACCTACTCATTAATTGAATCTTTTAATTAATTAATTAATTAATCGAACCACCAACTATATTAATTCTAATTAATTCTTCCCATACATGCATTCAGCTACAACCCCCAAAGGGCCCAAACCCTAAATTACGCAAACTTCAGGAGGAACAGTGGGATCTTTGACAAGTACACCAAAATCAGGTACACAAACATGCTCGATGCTCAGTTAGATGCCATCTACTCTGCAATGAAGCGCATCGGCTATGGCGACGTGCAGATCATGATAGGGGAGACAGGATGGCCCACACAGGCAGAGCCAGGACAGGCTGGGGTCAGTCCTGACTACGCGGCCTCTTACGTCAACGGATTGATCAATAAGGTGAGCTCAGGGAGGGGCACTCCACTGATGCCCGGTCGCAGATTCGAGACATACATCTTCGCACTCTTCAATGAGAACTTGAAGCCGGGACCCATCGCGGAGAGGAACTGGGGCCTATTCAGGCCGGATTTCACCCCCATGTACAATGCCAGAATCATGAAAGGCCAGGTACAGGTATGTACGTACAACTAAACTTCTATTGGACTTATTAATTCATGTTAATTAAATTAATTAAGGTTTCATCTAATCCATGTAGGTTGTGGGGCACCGGGGTGGTATGAGAAGAGGTGGGAGAAGGGGGTCATGGTGCGTGCCAAGAGCCGGGGTGAGCCCCGCAGCTCTGCAGAACAACATCAACTACGCGTGCAGCAACGGAGCCGACTGCCGCGCGATACAAGCAGGTGGGGCCTGCTTTGCTCCCAACAACCTCCAGGCGCATGCTGCCTACGCCATGAATGCCTACTACCGGACCCACGGCCAACAGCCTTCCACCTGCACCTTCGCTGGCACCGGTTTTGTCACGCCCAGAAATCCGAGTAATTTAGCCGGCCCTTAATTTGCCTTTTATTTATTTTTATTTGGCACTTTTCTTGCACCAATGACAAAAAAACATATTTTGACTCACCATTTGTATTTGTTTTTGTTATCGAATCAGGTCGTGGGCTCTGCAGGTTCTAGATTTGAAACTGAACGTTAATTAATCAGAACAACTAATTACACTGACTTATCAGAGGAAGCGATCAGCACACTTTTTTTGTTTATATAATAATAAATTAGAAGATGGCACCTTGAAAACAATTGTTATATTAAAGGTGTTGGACACTTCCATTTATTTATATTGTAATCGGTTTTTAGTTAGTACTCCATTATTTATTTATTTTTTAAATAAAGGCAAAAAAAAATGATTTTCATACCGGCATCCTATGGGTATTCAAGAGTTCGTTTGAAAAAAAAGATTGGCACTTCCTTTAGCTTTGCACCAAAGCATGTCAAACCAATAAACTGGATATCTAAAGATTTAATTGATTTCGATAAAATACATCTTTAATTAATTCAAAAGAATACAAAATCCACACCCCATAAATCTTCCAAATTAGCCACTAAAATGTGAAAATTGTTAAAGTTTGCATTTAATTTCCCAATAGAAGCAGCAACAGAACAGGATACAAATAAATAAATGATCTGCTGCTGATTCTGCAGTTCAAAAGTATATTGCATGTTTAATTGGAGGTAGTAACTAATTGGCCCTCTAGCAGTGTTATTAACTTTTTTGGGAATTAGGACCTGAAGAGCTTTGCATTTAAATTTTTGGAAATTAGGAGCACATATAATCAATGTGGTTTTGAGGCTTTATCTGTGAATTCAGCACTGAGTGGAGTAAGGACAATCATTAACTGAACTGAGTGCGCCAAAAATTCATTCAAATAGATAATAAAGAATTAATAATGGTGGGATGATGATCCTGGCTGTGGAGCCGCGGACTGAATCCATTTGGTACTCGAAAGCCTAGCTCAGCTGTTTAATTGTCAACACCTTAAATTTCCACATCCATCATTTCATAATAAAGGTGTTTGTCAAGTCTTCCTCCTCTAAATAAATAAATTACTTTTTTTCATTTGTTCTTTTATGTGTGCGAATAAAAAAAATGGAAGAGAGTAAAGCAGGTACACGGTTCTCCGCCTAACTTTCAACTTTAAATATGAGCAACATGTGCTACCTAACGACTTTTTTTATAAATAAATACAACTCTTTTCCAGTCAAATACGCCTTTATGCAAATATTATTCAAACCATGCGCAGTTTGACAACAGCTTCAGTTAGACAACAGACAAATTCTATGTCAAGTAAATCAACAGTTAGTCAAACACCCCGTTTCCAACTCCATTCTTTTGTAATTAACCTCTTCATCAATTGAATCACATGATATGATACGGCACAAAAGTAAAAAATGAATTTAATCTGACGCCCACATTTGGAAAATGTGGTCCGACTTTATTTATATACGACGAAAGAATGAGCTATCATGTTCTTTTTTCTTTTTCTCTTTTACTTTTAATCAATAGGAGGCCATTTCCCCTTCCCACCACGGCACCGCCTCAAATCAAATGGAATTTGAGCCGCAAATCCAGATTGATGAACATGATACCAGAGGCAATCGCACATAATTGCCAGGAATTCAGTCACGAATGATCTTCTATATGTTCTTTCTTTCCTATACTTCCATTCTATATAATCTAATCTGTATTTACACAAATGATCTCCAAATCCGTCCTTCCAGAGAGATTACAATTATAGACACGTCATCATAATACCGCCTCCTGTCGCCTTGTGGAATCTCCAGCAACTCCTGCAACTCCATTCCTAAAAATACAAAGTTCAAAGTCAAACAAGGAGCAGAGATAAAGTCAAAGAAGCAATATTAGCCCATTACACACCACTGACATGTAAAAGACGTCAAAAGTAAAATAATCAATATATTACACTAAATCTATGACAGTAACAGTATTATTAACAGTGACAGTTGCAGCAACACAAGGAAGTAAGATAATTACTGACCTGCTTTGTCAGCAGCACGAAAGAGGAGCTCCTCAATGAGGTGCTGGGCTGGATCACCGTCGGGGGAGGTAGAGAGGAACATCTCGACCTGAGTGACAGCCTCCTCATTCGTCAGGTACTGATACAGCCCGTCCGACGAAAGGATCAGGAACTTGTCCTTTGGCCCCACCCGGTAGTGGTACAGAGACGGGTGGCACGTGATATACGGTGCTGTCCCCACGTAATCTATTCTGAACATCTCCAGCAGAGCATTGTTCCATTTTGGCTGCAACCACATGTATTAAGTATATTAATTATCATGGCGCACACATTCACCTTTTGCAGTTAATAAGATGAGATCACTTAACAAACTTATCAATAGTTTGCAAATGTCCTTGTCATTACTAAGCGTAGCTATATTGGTGGGTTATTTTCTTAGCAGGCATCCACAACTACTAGCAGGGGCAAGGAACTAGAAAATCTTGACAAGAGAGGCTAAAATTTAAAATGGAATTGAATCCAAGTCCTCAACAACCACAAACTAAGCTCTAAGCACTAGTTTACAAGTAAACATGTGACATTTTATGAGGAGGCTGGACTATATAAAATGTTCTGCAAAAATAAAAATCAATTAAAATTTCAATATATATAACTAAAATTTTAAAATCGTAGCAGTGGCTATAGATCTGCCCCTGACTACTAGCTAATTGTCTCTTTTTCTAAAATGTTCCTGAAATCCTAAAAGTTGATTTTGTGATATGGATAGTAATAATAAAATATTGACCAAAGATTACTTTTATTTATTTGATTCAGTCTTGCATTACAAGTGATAGTAGCCAATATGAATATGACTTCCTTGTAATCTACTTCAGTAGCTTTCAGAAAAGTATTGACCTTTACTTTGAACTTTATATTTTAGTAATCGAGTCAGATTGGGAGATATTTCTCTAGCATAATCATTCCAAAGCATTCTAAATCCAGCAATTTTCACTCGATTAGTTAATGAGCAGATTTTCTGAATATAAATATACGTATCTAAGCCAAACTGTATAAAGCTAATGTTCAGGTAGTATTACAACTAACTAATAGAAAAACACAAGATAATCTATCAAATATGAGTTCAAACTTTCTAGAATCAAGAATCTACATAGGGAGATAGCAACTAGACATTTTCAATTTGCCATACTAAAAACCAGTGCCTTTATAAAGTATAACAACTGAATATTGCATTTTCCTTCAAATCGTTAGACGGTCTTTTGCCGCTAACGTTCAAAAAAAGAATATTGCATTTTCCTTATATTTTCGGATTTGTTATAGTAAATATTTGACCTTTTCTGCTTGTTATAACCAGCCAAATCATATGGAATTACATTATATATGTTGAATGCATTGATCAAAAGATCCAAGAAAGACACAAAGGGAAGGATAATATATATTTTGAAATTCAGTTTATGTAAATTAAATCAAATACTTGAATTAAACTGCAATGCTTCTAACTGTGATCTGGTAGAAGCACTTCTAGAGAGACTACATTTAAAGTAAATCTACTAATGTAACAGACGTAGGAAATTACTCAAGTCTCAAACAATTGCATCAACACACCATATCAGGGTGAATAATTTAATCATGACCATGAAATTCTTCAAAAGGTAAGACTATTCTCGCAGAAGAAAATTTCAGAAGATAACAATTACCTGTTTGAGAAATCCGGCACCAAAAGCTCTAGTTACTTTTAAAGATCCCTTGACTCGATCTTTGGCAATGGCAGTTGAATCATCTGGATGCTCATTTCTTATCCTAATTATCTCCTGTAATAAAAACGATGCCAAAACAAACACAGGTAAGATATAAGTAAAAAAAAAAAAAAAATTTACAGCAAAGACATGAAAGTAACAGAGAGAGACATATACTGACCTCTGCAGCACAAGTACTATGATCAAAAGTGAGTTGAACGGACGACAAAGTCGGCAAAAATCCGGAGAAATCATTCAAAAGATCCTCATTAATTCCCTCCAATTCTCTTCCCGACTTGGTGGCGAGCACGGCACGGCTATCCCCGACATTCATTAAATAAACATCTTCCCCCTTCATAAGCATGACCAGCACACAAGAACCCATCAGCGCCAGCTCCGGATTTTCGTCGAGCATGTTATCTGCAATGCTCAAATAAGCCTCCTCTGTTTTCCTCAGAGCCCGAGACAGAGCCTTCAACACCTCCACATGTCTGGCCTTGCCATCTCTACTCTTTGATTTACCGCTTGGTCGCTTCTTCGTCTCTTGTGATTCTTCTTCTTGCCAGAGAATGCCTTTCAGCTGGAGGTGGATCAGCGGGTAGAGGTGCGTCAGCAAGAAATCAGTAGCATCTGGTCCGTTGAACCCATCGTAGATCCCAACAAATACCCAGCCGTGCTCTTCTGAGACCACCACGTGGACCCGATCCTCGCCGGCCCTGCCTTGGGCCCACTCAATACTGCTTCCACTGATGTTGATTGAAAAGTCGTCAGGCCCAGAGCTCAGTGGCTCGTCAGTCAAGGCCTTGTCTTTGGTGAGGGAAAGAGATGAAGCGAGGGAGCGAATCAGGGCGGAGACCTGGCGGCGGCGGCGGTTGCGGCGTCGACCCGTTACGACTGAGCGGCTACGGCGAAGGGTGGAGGGGGGCGAGGAGGTGGAGGTAGGATTGAGAGGGCCGGAGAGAAAGCCGGCTCGATCGAGCGGTCCAGACATGAACGGTCGATCGGACGGGAGAGGGCCGGATAAAGGGCCTGACGGTAAGCGCGGGGCTGGCTGGAGAGGGACGGAAGCGAAGGAGAGAGAGCTCTCGAAGGATGCGGAGGAAGAGACGGCGGCGGCGGTGTTGGGGTCGGGCGGAAGGAGGAGGGAGGTGGAGAGAGCCGTGGAGGCGTTGGCGCTGACGGCGGCGCCGGAGATGGATCGGAAGGCGGCAGAGGAATAGTCGGAGGGGGCGGGGCCGGAAGGGGCGGAGGAGCGGACGTAGCAGAAGGAGTGGCCGAGTGAGTCGTCGTAGGCATCGGAGGGGAGAAGAGCAGCGGGAGAGACATGATGGCGGCGGCGGCGGGAAGGGGAGCGGAGGCAGTGGGCGAGTCTGGTGACGCCGTTGCCCATGGCGTTAAATTGAATTGAATTGTTCTCTACGGAGAGTAGAGGAGAGGAGATGAAAGAGCAGAGAGAGGGAGAAGAAAGGAGAGTTGACTTGCTGGGAAGAACAAAAGGCAGTGGGTGGGGGTTGAAATATGTGCAACTTTTCTGCTGTAGCCGTTGACTACTCAGCTCACACATAAATACATAATTCACCCACATGATCCCACTTTCAGTTTCTTTTAATAAATAATAATTGCATGCCTCCGTTTGGAAGTTATAATAATAAAAATGGTTTATTTAAAACTTGGTATGCATCGGCGGACCTAAGGTGAGGTAGTCACTTATCTATCTCTGAATTTGAAATTTTTTTAGATCCGGTAGTATTTTATACTTGTGTTTATTTCTAGACGAAAATAATGTCTGTTTCTGAATTTAATTCACGATCAAGTAGAAGAAAATTACGCAGAAAAGAAAGTTAGTCCATACTGATTCGCGTAAAAGAATTAAAAAAAAAAGACGTGGTCCAATTCACTACTCCACTCAGAAAAATCACTGATTCGCCAGGAGAAAAAAGAGATCTGCTACTATGGATCTAAATATATATCATGTCGTAACTAGTCATGTCGTGACTAAATTTGAAAGAATGATCATGGCACGTAAATGGTCATAACATGTTAGTTATGCCATAACTAAGGCATGCCGTGACCACATGTGACGTATCTAAATATGACTGGTCACGTTTGGTCATATTTAACTATTTTTTTTCATAATTTAGGTTATTTTATTCAAGATTCACCATTCGATCAAGATCTAATTGTTGGGATTTCACGTGTATGCCTATATGGTGAGAATTTAAATTTTTTCTATCACCACTTGGCTCAATACACGAAAGATCTTATTTATATGACAATAGCAAACAAGATTTTCTTCAACAAACTAAAGTGTACTAAATTAATATAAATTAATCTCATCTAATTTATTGCAAGAAAAAATGATGAAAACCTTTACCTAAAGAGATTGTTAAATCTCTTGATGGAGAGAAGCCGGTTTTCTTTCTAGATCTCGTGTTCTTCTCGAAAGCGACTCTTGGTTCACCTTGAACCTAAACAACGAACTTGCACACCTCTTAGATAGATGGATGTGAAGTTCAAAGCTTAGATCCAACCACCTAACAAGAAGAGATGAAAGTCTTTCTTGTACTTTTCGGCCCAGGAGTAAAACCCTCAAGGTTTTGGCCTAAAGAAGAGAGAAAGAGTAATTTTCAGATTTTAGAAAAATGGCTGCTGCTGGAATTTTCGGCCAAGAAAGAGGAGCAGAAAATAAGCCTCATTTTTTCTTAATTACACCCATTTAAATAGGCAAGGGGTTAGGGCTACTATTTGTGTAAAGTTTAAACTATTTACACAAATGCCACTAGCCTTATTTAGCTATTTTATCATCTCTTTAATCTCATCTTGTGATTGGTTTAATAAATTAATTTATGAATGAATAATATCAATCATATTATTCTATTATGCAATATTCTTATTATTCTTATAATGCATTCAAACATTATACAAAATAATATTTGCATAACTTCACAAATTTATTTATGATCTAAGCATGTCATATTATGACTTATTTTAGTATTTCATCTCATGTATTTTATCTAATACATCATTATGAAATATAAAATACTTTTTTGTTGTTTCTCTTCAGTTGGTGTGACCGTATAGAGGATCTATGTCATCTTGGCAATAATAGAAAACTTTATATTTTGACTATAAGAGGTTCTATCATTACATTATAGTTATCCAAACGACATAGTAATCATTTACTCAATCCACTAATTTCGTGTCTATCCTTGTCACATGATATTATGAATAATATGCAAAATATGATCGTGTCATTCTTGCATTATATTCGTTTTCTTGGTCTCTCATGTGAATTATAATTATAACTACATCAGTTATATTAAATGCAATATGATTTCACTTTACCAAGGGGCTCAGTAATATAATAACTCAAATTGAGAGACAATGATAATATTAACATATAGATTTCTCCCGCACAAGTTGTACACAACGAACTACTATTTTATTTTTCTAATAAGATAGTATTTAAATAGCAATCACATTATATACTTCTCATGTGAAAAACCTACACATCTCATATCTAAGATTCCAAAGACACAATGAAAATATTAATGACACAAATACAATCCATATAATGTTCTATTCATTTAGGTCATGTTCAACATATAAAATACACATTTATATATTCATGTTATTAAATGATAATGCTTTACATTTATATACCTTCAATGTACTTTAATCGACATGGCAATCTTTCTCGATAATTAATGTTCATCCTTAATTACCACGATTGTGAACATATTTAGTGATTAAATGTTTCTCATCTTTGGAGTTCTATAGTTCAAGACCAAGAGCATCTTCTTGAACACTTCCAAAGATATAACATATAAATCTCAAAGAACATGAATAATAACATTCGTAATAAAATCATGAACAACATATAAATTATTATTAAAAACATAACTTGCAAAACACATATCCTTCACTAATAGTCCTAATTACACGTGACTCATGTGACCAAATTTTTCGCGTGACTTGTTGCGTCGTGTCAAATTTTCGAAAAATGATCACGTCGTGTGAATGGTCACGACACAGAAAACGCGAGTCACAACAAGTGCCATGTCATGTCGTGATGGAACTGTGTTGTGCTGTGACTGAATTGTGTCATGTCGTGAAGTATCTGATCACGTCATGAGTCTTTTATATCCTTATCTACTTTTCTGCTCTAATTTGTCAGTTAAAAAAAAAAAATTATAGTATTTTATACTTATCTCTGACCGGAATTCTAAATCCACCGTTGTATGTGATATTTACTAGTGTCGGTAGGGTAGCGGACTATTGGCATCGATGAATAGGAGGCAGCCTCCGTTTGAAAGACGAATTGAAAAAAAACAAAAAAAAAGTTGAGGAAACTAATTCTTCATGCATCTGGACCTGAGATGAGAGATTGAAAGTCAAAAGAAAGGAGCGTCGGAATAAAATTCAGGGAATGCGTGCCATTGGGATCAGGTCATCAGGGGATGGATGGGATGCGGAATTTGTAAATTTTATGCCGAAATGGATGGAGGTTGTTGGATGGCGGGTGAACTGACACGTTGCGGTTGGAAAGGTGCCGAACGACAAATATCCTCTCCATTACTTCCATTACTGTAAAAAGATTCCCTTTACTTTACGGTTTGAGATTAACTCTCAGCTGCTTTGAGATTCGAGCTAGTGCAGAGGCAGTATTATTGGGCTTTGAGATTCATGCCAAGTTAAAAAGAACGGTCCAGATCCAGTAATTGTAAAAGATTTTCTACTACGGTACGGGAGGATGTGAATTCCGGTCCGTTCATCTTTGTTCCCTTTACTTGTTTTTACCTCTTTCCTGTTCCTGCTCATCTCATCTCGCCATGTGCTCCGTTTCAAATTTCCAATTCCACCGTGAACTGCAGATGCGTGTCCTCCGAATCCATATCCTCGACGGTACCGTAAAAGATTCCCTTTTACAATTAGCTATTTACGGTTTGAGATTAACTCCCAGCCGCTTTGAGATTCGGGCTGACGGAGGGGGCAGAATTATTGGGCTTTGAGATTCGTGCCAAGTTAAAAAGAACGGTCCAGATCAAGTAATTGTAAAAGATTCCCTATTACGGTACCGTCGGTGATATGAATTCCGTGTCCTCCTGTACCGTAATAGAATTAATTGTAGCTACAATTCATTTGTCAATATAATCTGCCTCTTTAAAATTCATACGAATTAATTGTACGCGAATTTTAAAATTTTAGAAATGAATCGAACGATTTCAATCAGACCAAATTACATAGGTTTTCAATGATCAATTCAAATTGACTGGACATGCTCCGTCCGTCCGTGCATCAAAAATAGCTCTTCAATGAATTCCTTTTAAAATGCTTGATAATTGAAATTTATTGATTAATAAGGAATTTCTTTTAACATTCTCCCGGGGAATAGTTACCAATGTCACCATGCACATTAATTGAAGAATTAAGGACTGTACGTAAATTAATAACTATCCTTGTCTTTGTTTCAGTTGGGAGGTAACAAGGGACCCATTTCATGGAGTTCAAATCTGCTGTTATTCAAATTAAATAACAGAAATATATTATTCCAAATCTAACTGTCGTTGAGATTCACATATGAAATAATCTAACGGTTAGATTTTGAATAACAGAGTCCTGTTATGGATAACAGGCAGATTCGGATCCCATTTCATGAGATGAGATTCTTATTTTGAGGAGTTGGGAGGTAACAAGCCAAAATTTTATTTATAACATAGTTCAAAAAAAAAAAATCAAATAACCATCGTTTCTGAAAATTTCGATTTTCACCACAGCCGCACCGGCATTCTGCGGACCCAAATGCTAGAGACCACACAGGCGTTCTGCGGATTCATTTTTTTTGTTGTTGTTTAATCGAGGCACCAGCGAGATATCTCAAATTTTTGGTTCTTCAATATTTTTTGGTTTTCTAGGAATACGTGCCACACATAAATGTGAGATATCTCAAAGTTTGAAAACGAGATGAAAAAAAAAAAGAAAATGGATCCGCATAATGCCAGTAGGGCCGTGGTGGAAATCGAAATTTCCAGAAAAGATGGTTATTTGATTTATTTTTTTTAACTATGTTATAAATAAAAATTTCGGGGTAACAAGATAACAAGGTATGTAAATTAAGGACTCTACGTAAATTAATAACCCATTTCATGAGATGAGATTCTATGTATACATTATGTATGTGTGTATGTATATATGCATTTATGTATGTGTTGATTAATTAATTATGTGGTTGGGAGTTGATGTCACACCCCTCAACTATGCACAAGACCGCATTCATTATTCATTCGGTTCGGTAGCATTTACATTAGCATATTTGCATATGTATGTATATGTTCATTAATGATGTGGATGGGGAAATTGTATGCAATTGTAATGGCTTCAACTTTGGGTATTAAAGATTTAAATTTAATCAATAAATATCCGCTTGCTGAATGACTTTTGGAGATATTACAACAATGATAAGAAAGCTTTGTGGATAGAGATATTGAATGAATTTTTGAGTGTCTGCTACTTCAAAAAAAATTATGAACTAATTAATAGAATTACGTTCAGAATAATTTTTAATCGAAAAATAGTGACATGTTAATATGATTTTAATTGCATTATTAAATAATAGAGTTATATTTTCAATTTGTATATTAAGCTGCAGGTCAATATTTTGAAAAAAAGAAGAAGTATTTTTATTGAACATGATGTACATACTCTTATTTATGACATATATATATATATATATAGGGTCCGGCTAATTTGCTGCCGGAGGCATTTCGGCCATTTCCGGTGTTCAAACAACAAATTTTTTTATATAGATGTTCAATCTATATTAAAATCTACTTGGAGACCAAATTTTACATTTTTTGGAATTTTTTTACTATTTATTAAGCCACTTTGAAAATTGCTGATCCGGGTGAACAGTAAAAACAGTGCAACAAAATTTTGGACCATGTGATCTGGAATTTTCAAAGTGGCTTAATAAATAATAAAAAAATTCCAAAAAATGTAAAATTTGGTCTCCAAGTAGATTTTAATATTTAGAACACGTTGAACGGTTCGGATCGGCTGTTTGAACACCGGAAATGGCCGAAATGCCCCCGGCAGCAGCTGGCCAGAATGCTGCCGGCAGCAAATTAGCCGGACCCTATATATATATATATATATATATATATATGCTAACTATATAAGGTAGTATACTCACCATCTTAAAAGTTAAAACCCATGAATATGAAAAAATAAATTATATACATGACAGACATGCATGCTCTCCTAGTGGGTAAACTACAAATAGAATGTCTGTACGAAAATGTAAAAAAGCATCAGATCCAACTGCCCGTTAGCTTTTGGATGCCAGTAAGCTTATATCTAGCTATGAGATATAATTAAAGTTTTAAATTTCTTATCTGTATTAATTAATTAGAGTGAGGCTACGGTACTATGCATAGCACGGTTTGGTCCGTGCTACGGCTTAATATTTGAATTTTCAAAATTCTAACGGTCGATCCAAACCGTTCAACATGATTATAAAATGAATATGTACTTGCAAACTAAATTTTACATTTTTTTAAATTTTTTTACTATTTTTTAGAGAGGTAGAAAATCACTTGATATGAAAAATTCTGGACTATCCAAAAACAGTGATTTTCTAACTATCTCAAAAAATAGTAAATAAATTCGAAAAAATGTAAAATTTGGTTTGCAAGTACATATTATTTTATAATCATATTGATGGTTTGGATCGACCGTTGGAATTTTGAAAACTCAAATATTAAACCGTAGCACGGACCAATCCGTGCTATGCATAGCACCGTAGCCTCACTCAATTAATTATAATATTTTTCAGTACTGCTGATCGACCAAGTCAACTACTAATACTGTTTAGCCATTTCCGTTCTTCTAGGCGCAATTTAATGTTAATTAATGAGGTTCCTCTATTCATTTTAATTCAATCCTTGTCCGAATTAACTCTGCCCCTCTATTAATTTACAACTAGCTGTCATTCAATTCGCCACCGTATAATCGGGTAAAAATATTGACAGAGTAGTTTTTGCTTCATATAGTGTACGGACAATAGAGTCAAAAGTCAAAACAACGCTCCATATAACTGTTGCATTGTATGAAACAAAAATTGCTCTGTTAATCTCATTGTATGACTAGTTTATTTCATGCATCATTTTTCCTTCTTTAAAAAAAAAAAAAAAAAAAGATGGATGGAGCAGGTTGCTTCCATGACGTTCACATGCATATATACCTAAATCGACTTTGCTCTGAAATTTGTCAAACGCCAGCACATGGACATGTCACCTGCTAATTCATCTTCTATTACCATCTGTTTATTTTTTGAAAAAAGACAAAAAGGAAGAGTGATAAGCAGTGTCTTGTGTATTTTGGCTATTACATTTTGGCAATATTATGCTTCAAACTTCATTGCTATATGTATTTAATCCCTTAATTATGAAAATGCTTATATATAAAAATAGGTTGAGATTTACTGACAATTCTTAATAGATAAACTTGATTAATTACATTTGTCCGATTCAATTACGTCACCATTAAAACTAAAGGTCATGAATTGCAGCTTTTCAAATAAAACATTAAACGCATATCATAATTCCAAAACAAAAGGTCAATTCTTTCACACATCAAGTGAATGGATGCAGCCTGCCTGTTAGGAGAGGTCAGATTTTCCATGTTTTTGTAATTGACAAACGAATCTTTTCTTTATTGAAAAATTGACAAATGAATCGGCACGGCTGACAATTGTACTTTTGTACACGTGCAGGGCTGCAACTTGCCATGTTTTTGCCTAGTGCTCAAGGCAGCCTATCTTTGAATCTGTCAATTTTTCCTCAAAGTTTGTGTGTTCCAAATATATTTGTCAAAATCTCTGAATCTGCCAAATTGGTGTATGGTGAAATTATATTCGACAAAAAGAAGAGGACGACGAGTCTATGTATATTTTACATGGAAATTTCAATGGCTGTGTGACTGTGTTTCCTCTGTTGATTCTTATTTTAGGGATACTTGGTACCTCAATATTTTGAAATATAATTGTCAAATACATAGGGTGAAAAATGGACAAGAAAAATTGCAAGGTTTTCTTCCACTTCTTACATGTAAGAGAAGAAAATATCTTCAAGAAGACAGAACTTCTTCCACTACAAATTATATACAACAAAAACTTTTATTTCCTACCTTTTTTATTTCTAAATTATTCTTTATCGTAATTATATTTTTTTATATACACCAACAATTATAATAATAATAATTGTAAGCACTAAGGATATAATATTAATACTGACACTTAGAGTAGGGTTAAAATGTCTCATTATTTTCATGCTTCAATCATACCTCACATTCTTATTTTCGTTTTCAAAATTCAAACTGTCAATTAGAACTGTTCAACATGATTTTCATATTAAATGTGCTTGGGAACCAAATTTTATATTTTTTAGAAACTTTTAATAACTTTGGATAGGTACAAAATCACTGTTTATGGATGGTCCAGAATCTTCTAAAAAATAATAATTTTGTACCTTCTAAAAAAAATAGTATTTTGTTTTACAAAAAATATAAAATTTGCTCTCCAAGCACATAATATAAAGATCATGTTGAATGATTTAGTACAACAGTTTGAACTTCGAAAATGGATATGAGGATGTGAGACATAATTGGGGCACGAAAACAATATGATATTTTAACCATACACTAAGCATATTATATTACCAACATGATCATCATTATTTTTTTTTTATAATTATTGTCCTCATTATTACTGTATTGCTACTATTATTTTTATTTTTAGGGTATTCTGAATCATAATAATAATAATAATAATAATAATAATAATAATAATAATAATAATAATAATAATAATAGATTAGGGTTCAAATACCTTCATTTTTTGTGCCTGCATCATGCCTCTATTTTTAAAACTACAATAATTTAAAATTTAAATTTAATGTCAAAATAAAAACCATTAGATATAATCTATATTATTTTCTCTATGCACACTTAAAAGTTCAAGACATGTCAATTTCGTTTTGATTAGTATCAAGAACTTGCAAAAATACACCGATATGGATAAATTATGGACGTTAATTTCTCAACTTATTGATTCATATAAAATCAAAATTAAAAAAATAATAATTTTTTATGTGCATGTAAAGTATATAATTTTTGTATTAGAAAATTTAAAAGTAGAGGCATGATGGAGATACCAAAAAAGAAGACATATGAACCCCCTCATAATAATAATAATAATAATAATAATAATAATAATAATAATAATAATAATAATAATAATAATAATAATATAATTTAAAGTATATCAATGACTTCAACAACTAGAAGAAGATGAAAGACAGCTAGTAGAACACGAAAAACAACTAGAAGAAGATGAAATACAACTATAAGGAGATTAAATACAACTAGTAGTAGATGAAAGACAATCAGTAGGACATGAAAGATAATCAGTACAATATGTCAACAAGACGAATATCCCTTATTCGCATCCTGGTGAATCCTGAGTAAGCAATGATGTCTCTGGACCCCTTGATAGAGTTATATTTTATGTGCACACTATGATTGAATAGTTAAATCATGGATTATAATATAGTACTCACGGATCAAGAAACATAATCAATGATACAGCGGGAATGACAATATCCTATCTTGCATTCATCATTAGATATCATGAGATATTGAAAACAACACAGGCAGTGAAATCATGCATTGTCTACATGGGATCACGATACTGTCATGTTACATATTGTCTGTATAATTGGGTAATCAAGACGTGTTACTAGACACTAATCTTGATTATTGGAAAAGAGCTTTCCAATTGCCAATATAATATAGTTCCAAGTCAGTCATACCTACAAGATCCCTGGTCGAGATGTCATACGAGTTTATGACACCGTGCTAAGATGTTGGAAACAACATGCACAACGAATCAAATAATGTAGGACATTATATTGATGAACACTATAAGAGACATGAGGACTAGTTAAATCAATTTGGTACCTGACTGTACAAATTATGATTTGATTATGTGAGGGCATATGCCTAATTGCCATTTTTTACATCTATTGTACCGTTAACTTGCATATTGGATCTTATTCTTATTGGATCCTGCCTTGATTAGATGTAGAGATAAAACCCTCAATTGTTTTCGAGTAACATGTGCTTAAATTGTAAAATATTACTATATTGAAGGGGAGTGCATAAATTGAGAGGGAGCACTCCGTAATTGTTTACTTTTCACCCTTTTGTCGATTTCCAAAAGGGGGAGAAATAACAAGAGATGCAAAAACAATAATATGGGCAAACTAAATTGGGAACAAATCAGTTTATGCACGTACTTGCTTTGTATATTTTGCAAATCGTCAAAAGGTGATATTGTTGTTCTATGCAATCTTCTAATTATTTTGTTTGACTAATTTGCAAAATATACAATGATTGTATTTAACGATTTCATTTTATGAGTGAGTTGCAGGTTCAAGAACATTATAATTGCAAAATTAAAGTTTGAAGAACCAATGGAATCAACAAGACTTTACGAAGATTAAGATCATAAATTGTAATATCAAATAGAAAAGTAAAGTACATTTGAGTTGTTGATTTTAGAAACTATCCATTCGATACGGAAGTAAACCGTTTAGTACAAAATATATTGAATGGTACCGGACGAATAATGAAGCGTTACAGTACAGAAGAATTATTACGTTTGACAACCATTTGGAACAGAATAGTTCTATAGCATCCAAGGACTTCCAGTTTCATTCTGTTCTGAATGGGTACTGTTCGTACTATACGCTACTCAAGTTTACACAGAATTGAGATAAATACATGATGGGTCAAAATCAGAGCTAATAATATTTATAACCCTAACTGTCTACTTTACAATTGATTCACAAGAGCATGAACCTATCGTATAGTATAGATCGGGGTGTCGATCCACATGGATAGTGTGTTAAGAGATTAATGGCAATCACTTCTAGGTTTTTAGTTGTTTTGGTTGTTTGATTTGGTTGTTTGGGTTGTTTGGTTATAGGAACAATTAAAACAGTAAATAGATATTTTGTGTATAGAAGATGGGCTTCTAGGGATCATGCTATCTATTATTCTTACTGGTTTAATCTAGTTTCTGGTTACAAAAGCAAACGCATGCAGTGCTGTCACCAACCGCATGCAAGTGCCAAACCTGTCAATTATGGTCTCTAACTCCAATCAGTGTCGCATGCAGTTTGAGTAGAACCGTGTGCACCCTTTACTAGTACCAAATGAAAACCTGAGAGTTGCTAATCCCATCTTGGTGCTAATCACTGCTACTCTATAGCACCCTAACTGAGAATGACTGGCAAGGGGATGGTACCCAAACCTCACCCTAATCCAATGTTTTAAAATACGATTTTCATGCGGTATGCGGATTTTAATGCGGACTTATATATGCGGAAGTTATTAAATAAATTATACTATTACAAGTATTCATTTGCAATTTAGTGATTAAATAATGGATAAATTATAATATTACAAATCTTAAATGGCATATATAAAATAATGGGCAAATAAATGGGTAATTAAAATAATAGATAAATCAATCAATCAAAAGATGTAATCAAATAACGACAAATTGATGCTATATGCAGTAGAGGCACTTTTCTTCAACTTAAATATTTTATTAATTAAATAATGGCTGAATATCATACAAGCCCAGTAAAGGATGTGTGTGTTTTGAAAGTTATCTTTTTAATAATAATTTATATGTTGTTCATGATTTTGTTATGAATGTTATTATTCATGCTCCTTGAGATTTATATGTTATATCTTTGAAAGTGTTCAAGAAGATGCTCTTGGTCTTGAAACATATGACTCCTAAGATGAGAAACATTTAATCACTAAATATGTTCACAATCGTGGTATTTAAGGAGGAACATTAATTACCGAGAAAGATTGTCATATCGATTAAAGTACATTGAAGTTCTATAAATGTTGATAAAGCATTATCATTTAATAACATGAATATATAAATGTTTATTTCATATATTGAACATGACCTAAATGAATGGAACATTATATGGATTGTGTTTTGTGTCATTAATGTTTCCATTGTGTCTTTGGAATCTTAGATATGAGATGTGTAGGTTTTTCACATGAGAAGTATATAATGTGATTGTTATTTAAATACTATCTTATGATAGGAATAAAATAGTAGTCGTTGTGTACAACTTGTGCGGAAGAAATCTATATGTTAATATTATTATTGTTCCTCAATTTGAGTTACGATATTATTGGGCCCCTTGGTAAAGTGAAATTATATCGCATGCAATATAACTGATGTAGTTATAATTATAATTCACTTGAGAGACCAAGAAAACGAATATAATGCAAGAATGACACGATTCTATTTTGCATATTATTCATAATATATGTGACAAGGATAGACACAAAATTAGTGGATTGAGTAAATGATTACTATGTCGTTTGAATAACTATAATGTAATGATAGAACCTCTTATAGTCAATAATATAAAGTTTTATATTATTAGATCCTCTATACGGTCACACAACTGAAGAGAAACAACAAGTATTTTATATTTCATAATGATGTATTAGATAAAATACATGAGATGAAATACTAAAATAAAATGTCATAATATGACATGCTTAGACCATAAATAAATTTGTGAAGTTATGCAAATATTATTTGGTATAATATTTGAATGCATTATAAGAATAATAAGAATATTGCATAATAGAATAATATTATTAATATTATTTATTCATAAATTAATTTATTAAACAATCACAAGATGTGATTTAAAGAGATGATAAAATGGCTAAATAAGGCTAGTGGCATTTGTGTAAATAGTTTAAACTTTACACAAATAGTAGCCCTAAGCCCTTGCCTATTTAAAGGGATATAATTAAGGAAAAATCATGAAAATTTCTGCTCATTTTCTCCTTGGCCGAAATTTCCAGCAGCAGCCCTTTTGTTGTTCTAGGTCGAAAATTGAGAAATTTCATCCTAGGCCGAAAACCCTCATCTCTCATTTCTTCTTGATAGGTTTAGCCACCAAGAAATCAAATAAGTTATTAATTTGAAGATCAAGAGGTGGTTGGATCTAAGCCTTGAACTTCACATCCATTTATTTAAGAGGTGTGCAAGTTCGTTGTTTAGGTTCAAGGTGAACCAAGAGGCGCTTCCGAGAAGAACACGAGATCTAGAAGGGAAACCGGCTTCTCTCCATCAGGAGATTTGACAATCTCTTTAGGTAAAGGTTTACATCCTTTTCTCTTGAAATAAATTAGATGAGATTATTTATATTAATTTAGTACACATTAGTTTGTTGAAGAAAATCTTGTTTGTTTTTGTCGTATAAATAAGATCTTTTGTGTATTGAGCCAAGCGGTGATAGGAAAATTTTAACTTCTCACTACATAGGCATACACGTGAAATCCTAATACCCAGCGGCCCAGTTAGCCCACATAAATTGCAAATCTGCGTAGGCGAAAGAAAGAAACCGCTTGGATGAGAATCTGCACAGAGTTCCTTCTTTAGTCCCATCTCTTCTAACTAAAACAACAGTATCTCTCCAGAGTCTATAAAAGCAAGCAGCTAAGGGAAGTTAAAACGTACTCGACTGGACCTTGTCCGGATGAGAATAAGGATTTTATTTCGGTTATTACTGGGTATATGATCTGTTTCTGTTAAATAAAATTATTCGGATCCAATTAGAATTGGATTTTATTAATAAAAATATTTGGATCCGATTTGAAACCGCATAATAGACCGCATATTGGTTTTCTATGTGGATTGGAACCGCATAATAGATCGCATATAACTCGATAATTGGCAATATTTCAGGCTAAGTGATAGGGAAAAACAATGCTTATTTCAGCCCTATCAATACACTATCCATTATGTATAAACATAAACATACTGAACGAATAGTATAAAG
The DNA here is from genome assembly GCA_025461045.1 of Carex parvula. Classification (NCBI taxonomy): domain Eukaryota; kingdom Viridiplantae; phylum Streptophyta; class Magnoliopsida; order Poales; family Cyperaceae; genus Carex; species Carex parvula. Next base: position 138,710 of record JAJGRW010001237.1, on the reverse strand, counting down.
TTAAAAAAGGTGAAAACCCTAAACTACAATCACATTTGAACATGAAAAACAACCAGTACAAGATGAAAGGCAGCTAGAAGAATATGAAAATAAACTATTAGAAGATGAAATACAACCAATAGTAGATGAGAAACAAAAAGTAAAACGAGAAAGACAACCAGTAGAACATGAAAGACAACCTAGACAAGATGAAAGATAACTAGAACAAAATGAAAAACAACTACTAGAAGATGAAAGACAATCTGTACAAGATGAAAAACAACTAGTAGAAGATGGAAAACAACTAGTGAAATATGAATGACAACTAGAAGAAGATGAAATACAACCAGTACAAGATGAAATGATACTAGAAGAAAATAAAATACAACTAGAAAAATAAAAAAATACAACTAGAAGAAGATGAAAGATAGCAAGTAGAACATAAAAAACAAACTATTAGAAGATGGAAAACAACTAGTAGAATATGAATGACAACTAAAAGAAGATGAAAGACAACCAGTACAAGATGAAAGGATACTAGAAGAAAATGAAATACAACTAGAAGAAGAAAAAAATACAACTAGAAGAAGATGAAAGATAACAAGTAGAACATGAAAACCAACAAGTACAAGATGAAATATAACCAGTAGTAAATGAAAGACAACTAGTAGAGCATGAAAGACAACCAGAAGAACATGAAAGAGAACCGGTACAAGATGAAAGACAACTAGAAGAAGATAAAAAATAACTAGTTGAAGATGAAAAATAACTTGTAGTAGATGAAATACAACTAGAAGAAAGTGAAAGACAACCAGTAGAACATGAAAAACAACCAATACGAGATGAAAGACAACTAGAAGAAAATGACGGACAATTAGTAGAACATGAACGATAACTAGTGCTAGATGAAAGATAACTAGAAAAAGATGAAATACCACCCATAGTAGACGAAAGGCAACAAGCAGAACGTGAAAGACAACAAGTGAAATATGAAAGACGACCAATACAAGACGAAAGACAATTAGAAGAAGATGAAAGACGATCAGTAGAACGTTAAAGACATCTAATAGAACGTGAAAGACAACCAATAGAACACAAAAGACAACCAGTAGAACATGAAAGACAACCAGTAGAAGATGAAAGACAACCAATAGAAGATGAAAGACAACTAGAAGAAAATAAAAGCAACTAGTTAAACATGAAAGACAACCGGTTCAAGATAAAAGACAACTATAGAAGATGAAATACAACTAGAGGAAGAAAAATAACAAATAGAAGACGATGAAAAGACAGTCAATAGAACATGAAAGACAACCAGTATAACATGAAAGACAACCAGTATAAGATGAAAGACAACTAGAAGAAGATGAAAGACAACTAGTACTAGATGAAATATAACTAGAAGAAGATGAAATACAACCAGTAGTAGATGAAAGACAGCCAGTAGAATGTGAAAGACAACCAGTACAAGACAAAAGACAACTAGAACAAGATGCAAAACAACTAGTAGAAAATAAAATACAACCAGTAGAAAATAAAATACAACCAGTAGTATATGAAAGATAACCATTAGAACGTTAAAAATAAGAACCAGCACAACATAAAAGACAATTAGAAGAAGGTGAAATACAACTAAAGGAAGAAAAAATACAATTAGAAGAAGATGAAAGACAGCCAGTAGAACATGAAAGACAACCAGTACAATATGAAATGCAACTAGAAGAAGATGAAATACAACAAGTAATAAACAAGAAAACTGGGAGAACTTGAAAGACAACCAGTAGAACATGAAAGAAAACATGTACAAGATAAGACAACTAGAAGAAGTTAAAAAAACAACTAGCAGAAGATGAAAAATAACTTGTAGTAGATGAAAGACAACTAGAAGATAATGAAAGACAACCTGTAATAGATGAAAGACAACCAATACGAGAAGAAAGAGACCTAGAAGAAGATGAAAGATAACCAGTATAATATGAAAGACAACTAGTACTAAATAAAAGACAACTAGAAGAAGATGAAATACAAGCATTAGTAGACTAAAGACAACTAGTAGAATGTGAAAGACAACCAGTGGAACATGAAAGACAACTAGTACAAGATGAAATGCAACTAGAAGAAGATGAAAGACAATTCGTAGAACGTTAAAGACAACCAATAAATTATTAAAAACAACCAGTATAACATGAAAGACAACCAGAAGAAGATGAAAGACAACCAGCTGAACATTAAAGACAACCGATAGAACCTGAAAGACTACCAGTACAAGATGAAAGGTAATTAGAACTAGATGAAATACAACCAGTAGTAGATGAAGGACATCTAGTAGAACAATTAAAGACAAGCAGTACGAGATGAAAAGGAACTAGAAGAAAATGAAATACAGCTAGTAGTAAATGAAAGATAGATAGTAGAACGTGAAAGACAACCAGTAGAACATGAAAGACAATTAGTAGAAGATGAAAGACAACTAGAAGAAAATGAAAGACAACAAGTTAACATGAAAGACTCGGTTCAAGATAAAAAACAACTAGAAAAAGATAAAAAAAAAACTAGTAGAAGATGAAAAATAACTTGTAGTAGATGAAAGACAAATAGAAGAAAATGAAAGACAACCAGTAGAACATGAAAGACAACTTGTACAATATGAAAGATAATTAGAAGAAGATGAAAGGCAATCAGTAAAACATGAAAGACAACTAGTACTAGATGAAAAAAAACTAGAAGAAGATAAAATACAACCAGTAGTAGATGAAAGCCAACCAGCAGAACGTGAAATACAACCTGTAGAACATGAAAGACAACTAGTACAAGATGAAAGACAAGAAGAAGAATATGAAAACAACTATTAGAAGATGAAATAAAACCAGTAGTAGATGAAAAATAAAAAGTAGAACGAGAAAGACAACCAGTAGAACATGAAAGATAACCTAGACAAAATGAAAGATAACTAGAACAAGACAAGTACTAGATGAAGAAAGGCAATATGTACAAGATGAAAAACAACTAGTAGAATAAAAATGACAACTAGAAGAAGATGAAAGACAACTAGTACAAGATGAAATACAACTAGAAGAACGTTAAAGACATCCAATAGACTGTGAAAGACAACCAATAAAACATGAAAGACAACTAGTAGAACGTGAAAGACAACCAATAGAAGATGAAAGACTAGTAGAAGATGAAAGACAACTAGAAGAAAATAAAAGCTACCAGTTAAATATTATAGACAAACCAGTTTAACATGAAAGACAACTATAGAAGATGAAATACAACTAAAGAAAGAAAAAAAATACAACTAGAAGACGATGAAAGACAGTCAGTAGAACATGAAAGACAACCAGTATAAGATGAAAGACAAGTAGAATAAGATGAAATACAACCAGTAGAACATGAAAGACAAACCAGTACAAGACGAAAGACAACTAGAATAGGATGAAATACAACTAGTAGAACATGAAAGACAACTAGAAAAAGATGAAAGACAATAGTAGAAAATGAAATACAACTAGTAGTATTTGAAAGACAACCAGTACAAAATGAAAGACAACTTGAAGAAGGTGAAATACATCTGGAGGAAGAAAAAATACAATTAGAAGAAGATGAAAGACGGCGAGTACAACATGAAAGACAACCAGTACAATATGAAAGGCAACTAGAAGAAAATGAAATACAACTAGTAAAAGAAAGAAAACTAGGAGAACGTAAAAGACAACCAGTAGATCATGAAAGACAACCAGTAGAAGATGAAAGACAACTAGTAGAAAAAAATAGAACCAGTAGTATATGAAAGACCACTAGAGGAAGACGAATAACAACTAGTAGAAGATGATTGGTAATTAGAAGACGATGAAATACAACTCAAAGAAGATGAAATATAACCAGTAGTAGATGAAAGACAGTAACAAAGACACCAGTAGAACATGAAAGACAACCAGTACAATATGAAAGGCAACTAGAAGAAGATGAAATACATCAAGTAGTAAAACAAAGAAAACTAGGAGAACGTGAAAGACAACCAATAGAACATGAAGGAGAACCTGTATAAGATGAAATACAACTAGATGAAGATAAGAAAACAACTAGTAGAAGATGAAAAATAACTTGTAGTAGATGAAAGACAACTAGAAGAAAATGAAAGACAACAAGTAGAACATGAAAGACAACCAGTATAAGATGAAAGACAACTACTAGAAGATTAAAGACAACTAGTAGAACATGAAAGACAACTAGTACTAGATGAAAGACAACTAGAAGAAGGTGAAATACAACCAGTAGAACATGAAAGACAAACAGTAGAACATGAAAGACAACTAGTACATGACGAAAGACAACTAGAAAAAAATGAAGACAACAAGTAGAACATGAAAGACAACTAGAAGAAGATGAAATACAAATAGTAGTAGACGAAAGACAGCTAGTAAAACGTTAAAGACAATCAATAGAATATTAAAAACAACCAGTAGAACGTGAAAGACAACTAGAAGAAGATCAAAGACAACCTGCAGAACATAAAATACAACCGGTAGAAACCGAAAGACAACCAGTACAAGATGAAAGACAATTAGTACAAGATGAAATACAACCAATAGTAGTAGATGAAAGACATCTAGAACATTAAAAAAACAAGCAGTACAAAGACAACGACAAAAAGATGAAATACAACAAGTAGTAAAAGGAAGACAACCTCTAGAACATGAAAGACAACCTGTACAAGATGAAAGACAACTAGAAGAAGATTAAAAAACAACTAGTAGAAGATGAAAAATAACTTGTAGTAGATGAAAGACAACTAGAAGAAAATGAAATACAAATAGTAGTACACGAAAAACAGCTAGTAGAATGTGAAAGACAACCAGTAGTACATGAAAGACAACCATTACAAGATTAAAAACAACTAGAAGAAGATGAAAAACAATTATTAGAAGATGAAATGCAGCCACTAGTAGATGAAAGATAGCCAGTAGAACGGGAAAGAAAATAAGTAGAACGTGAAAGACAACCGGTAGAACATGAAAGAGAATATGTACAAGATGAAGGACAACTAAAAAGAATATAAAAAAACTAGTAGAAGATGTAAATGACTTGTAGTAGATGAAAGACAACCAGTAGAAGAACATGAAAGACAACCAATATGAGATGTAAGACAACTAGAAGAAGATAAAAGAAAACCAGTAGAACATCAAAGACAACTAGTACTAGATGAAAGACAATTAGAACAAGATGAAATACAACCAATAGTAGTAGATGAAAGACATCTTGTAGAACATTAAAAAACAAGCAGTAAAAGATGAAAGACAACGACAAAAAGATGGAATACCACAAGTAGTAAAAGGAAGACAACCAGTAGAACTTGAAAGACAACTTGTACAAGATGAAAGACAACTAGAAGAAGATGAAATACTAACAGTAGTACACGAATGACAACCAGTAGAATGTGAAAGACAACCAGTAGTACATTAAAGACAACCAGTACAAGATGAAAAGTAACTAGAAGAAGATGAAAAATAATTATTAGAAGATGAAATACAACCATTAGTAGATGAAAGACAACCAGTAGAACGGGAAAGAAAACAAGTAGAACGTGAAAGACAACCGGTAGAACATGAAAGAGAACATGTACAAGATGGAAGACAACTAAAAGAATATAAAAAACAACTAGTAGAAGAACATGAAAGACATCCAATACGAGATGTAAGACAACTTGGAGAAGATAAAAGAAAACCAGTAGAACATCAAAGACAACTAGTACTACATCAAAGACAACTAGAAAATGATGAAATACAAATAGTAGTAGATGAAAGACATATAGTAGAATGTGAAAAGACAACCAGTGTAACATGACAGACAACTAGTACAAGATGAAAGGCAACTAGAAGAAGATGAAAGACAATTAGTAGAACGTTAAATACAACCAATAGAATTTTAAAAACAACTAGTAGAACGTGAAAGACAACTAGAAGAAGATCAAAGACAACCAGTAGAACAAAAAAGACAACCAGTACAAGATGAAATATAACCAATAATAGTAGATGAAAGACATCTAGTAGAACATTAAAAACAAGCAGTACAAGACAAAAGACAACTACAAAAAGATGAAATATAACAAGTAGTAAAAGGAAGACAACCAGTGGAACATGAAAGACAACTTGTACAAGATGAAAGACAAATAGAAGAAGATGAAAAAACAATTAGTAGAAGATGAAAAATAACTTGTAGTAGATGAAAGACAACTAGAAGAAAATGAAAGACAATCAGTAGAACATGAAAAACAACCAGTATAAGATGAAAGACAACTAGAAGAAGATTATAGACAACCATTTGAACATGAAAGACAACTAGTACTAGATGAAAGACAATTATAAGAAGATGAAATACAACCAGTAGTTGATGAAAGACAGCCAGTAGAACGTGAAAGACAACCAGTAGAACGTGAAAGACAACCAGTACAAGACGAAAGACAACTATAAAAAGATGAAAGACAACTAGTAGAAATGAAAGACATCAAGTACAATATGAAAGACAACTAGAAGAAGATGAAATACTACAAGTAGTAAAAGAAAGAAAACTAGGAGAACGTGAAAAGACAACTAGTAGAACAGGAAAGAGAACCTGTACAAGATGAAAGACAACTAGAAGGAGATAAAAATACAACTAGCAGAAGATGAAAAATAACTTGTAGTAGATGAAAGATAATTAGAAGAAAATGAAAGGCAACATGTAAAACATGAAAGACAACAATACGAGATGAAAGACAATTAGAAGAAGATGAAAGGGAACCATTATAACATGAAAACTACTAGAAGAAGATGAACAAACAGTAGACAAAAAACAACTGGTAGAACCCGAAAGACAACTAGTACAAGATGAAAGACAATTAGAACAAGATAAAATACAACCAATAGTAGTAGATGAAATACATCTAGTAGAACATTAAAAAACAAGCAGTACAGATGAAAGACAACTAGAAAAAGATGAAATACAACAAGTAGTAAAATGAAGACAACCAGTAGAATATGAAAGAGAACATGTACAAACTGAAAGACAACTAAAAGAATATAAAAAAAACAACTAGTAGAAGATGAAAAATAACTTGTAGTAGATGAAAGACAACTAGAAGAAAATGAAAGGCTTCCAATAGAACATGAAAGACAACCAATATAGATGAAAGACAATTAGAAGAAGATTAAAGACAACCAGTATAACATGAAAGACAACTAGTAGAAAATGAAATACAACCAGTAGGATATGAAAGACAACCATTAGAGCGTGAAAACAACAAGTACAAGATGAAGGACAACTAGAAAAAAGCAAAACACAACTAGAGGAAGAAAAAATACAATTAGAAGAAGATTAAAGACAGCCAGTAGAACATGAAAGACAACCAGTACAATACGAAAGGCAACTAGAAGAAGATGAAATACAAAAAGTAGTAAACGAAAGAAAACTAGGAGAATGTGAAAGACAACCAGTAGGAGATGAAAGACAACTATAGAAGATGAAATACAACCAGTAGGAGATGAAAGACAACTATAGAAGATGAAATACAACTAGAGGAAGAAGAAATACAAATAGAAGATGATGAAAGAGAGTCAGTAGAACATGAAGGACAACCAGTATAAGATGAAAGACAACTAGAAGAAGATGAAAGACCACCAGTAGAACATGAAAGACAACTAGTACTAGATGAAAGACAACTAATTAGAAGAAGATGAAATACAAACCGTAGTAGACGAAAGACAACAAGTAGAACATGAAAGACAATCAGTACAAGAAGAAATACAACTAGAAGAATGTGAAAGACAATTCGTAGAACGTTAAAGACCACCAATAGAATATTAAAACAACTAGTGGAATGTGAAAGACAACCAGAAGAACATAAAAGACAACCGGTAGAACCTGAAAGACAACCAGTACCAGATTAAAGACAATTAGAACAAGATGAAATAGAACCAGTAGTTGATGAAAGACATCTACTAGAACATTAAAAGACAAGTAGTACAATATGAAAAGCAACTAGAGGAATTTGAAATACAGCTAGTAGTAAATGAGAGATAACCAGTAGAACGAGAAAGACAACAAGTAGAACATGGAAGACAATCAGTAGAAGATGAAAGACAACTAGAAGAAAATGAAAGACAACCAATTAAACATGAAAAACAATCGGTAGAAGATGAAAGACAACTAGAAGAAGATAAAACACAACTAGTAGAAGATGAAAAATAACTTGTTGTAGATGAGAGAGAACTAGAAGAAAATGAAAGACAACCAGTAGAACATAAAAAGCGACCAGTATAAAATGAAAGATAACTAGAAGAAGATTAAAGACCACCTGTTGAACATGAAAGACAACTAGTACTGTATATGAAAGACAACCAGTACAAGATGAAAAACTAGAAGAAAGTGAAATACAACTAGAGGAAGAAAAAAATATAATTAAAAGAACATGAAAGACAAACCCGTACAATATGAAAGGCTACTAGAAGAAGATGTAATACTACAAGTAGTAAAAAGAAAGAAAACTAGGAGAACGTGAAGGATAACAAGTAGAACATGAAAAAGAGCCCGTACAAGATGAAAGACAACTAGAAGAAGATAAAAAAATTAGTTGAAGATGAAAAATAACTTGTAGTAGATGAAAGACAACTAAAAGAAAAGGAAAGACAACTAATTAGAACATGAAAGACAACTTGCACAATATGAAAGAGAACTAAAAGAAGATGAAAGCCAATCAGTAAAATACAACCAATATAACGTGAAATACAACCAGTAGAACATGAAATACAACCAGTACAAGATAAAATACAATCAGTAAATGACAACCAGTACTAGATGACCGAAAACTAGAAGAAGATAAAATACAACCAGTAGTAGATGAAAGACAACCAGTAGAACGTGAAATACAACCAGTAGAACATGAAAGACAACCAGTACAAGATGAAAGACAACTAGAAGAATATGAAAATCAACTAATAGAAGATGAAATACAACCAGCAGTAGATGAAAAACAAAAGGTTGAACGAGAAAGACGACCAGTAGAACATGAAAGACAACCTAGACAAGATGAAAGATAACTAGAACAAGATGAAAAACAACTACTAGAAGATGAAATAATTTGTACAAAATGAAAAACTAGTAGAAGATGAAAAATAACTAGTAGAATATCAATGACTACTAGAATAGGATGAAAGACAACTAGAAGAAGATGAAATACAACTAGAAGTAAAAAATAATACAACTAGAAGAAGATGAAAGACAACCAGTAGAAGATGAAATACAACCAGTACAAGATGAAAGTAAAATAGAAGAAGATGAATTACAACCAGCAGTAGATGAAAGACAAGTAGAAGAAATTGAAAGACAACCAGTAGAACATGAAAAACAACCAATACGAGATGAAAGACAACTAGAAGAAGATGACAGACAACCAATAGAACATGAACGACAACTAGTACGACATTAAAGAGAAGTAGAAGAAGATGAAAGACAACAAATAAAACGTCAAAGAAAACCAGTGGAATATGAAAGACGATCAGTACAAGATGAAAGACAATTAGAAGAAGATTAAAGACAATCAGTAGAACGTTAAAGACATTTAATAGAACGTGAAAGACAACCAATAGAACATGAAAGATAACCAGTAGAACGTGAAAGACAACCAATAGAAAGATAACCAGTAGAACGTGAAAGACAACCAATAGAACATGAAAGACAACCAGTAGAACGTGAAAGACAACCAATAGAAGATGAAAGACAACTAGTAGAAGATGAAAGACAATTAGAAGAAAATAAAAGCAACCATTTAAACATTAAAAACAAACGGTTTAAGATGAAAGACAACTATGGAAGATGAACTAGAGGAAGAAAAGATATAACTAGAAGATGATGAAAGACAGTCTGTAGAGCAAGACAACCAGTACAAGATGAAACACAACTAGAAGAAGATGAAATACAACCAGTAGAACATGAAATACAACTAATACTATATGAAAGACAACTAGAAAAAGATGAAATACAACCAGTAGTAGATGAAAGACAGCCAGTAGAACACGAAAGAGAACCCTAACAAGATAAAAGACAATTAGAAAAAAATAAAATACAATCAGTAGTATATGAAAGACAACCATTAGAACATTAAAAAAACAAATAGTACAAGCTAAAAGACTACTAGAAGATGGTGAAATACAACTAGAGAATGAAAAATACAATTAGAAGAAGATGAAAGATAGCCTACAATATGAAAGACAACTAGAAGAAGATGAAAAATACAAGTAGTAAAAGAAAGAAAATTAGGAGAACATGAAAGACAACCAATAGAACATGAAAAATAACCCGTACAAGATGAAAGACAACTACAAGAAGATAAAAAACTAGTAAAAGATGAAAAATAACTTGTAGTAGATGAAAGACAAATAGAAGAAAATGAAAGACAACAAATACGAGATGAAAGACAACTAGAAGAAGGTGTAAGAGAACCAGTATAACATGAAAGACAACTAGTCCTAGATGAAAGACAACTAGAACATGAAAGACAACCAGTATAATATGAAAAATAACTATAAAAAAAAACAACTATTAGAAGATGAAATACAACCACTAGTAGATGAAAGACAACCCGTAGAATAGGAATGAAAACCAATAGAACATTAAAGACAACCAGAACAAGATGAAAGACAACTAGAACAAGATGAAAAACAACTACTAGAAGATTAAAGTCAACCAATACAAGATGAAAAATAATTAGTAGAAGATAAATACAACTAGTAGAATATGATAGACAAGGAAAAGATGAAAGATAACTAGTGTAAGATTAAAGACAACTGAAAAAAATATGAAATACAACTAAAGGAATAAAAAAAATACAACTACAAGAAGATGAAAGACAACCAATACAAGATAAAAGACAACTAAAAAAAGATTAAAGACAACCAGTAGTAGAAGAAAAACAAGTACAACTTGAAAAGACTACCAGTAGAACACGAAAGAGAACATGTACAAGATGAGAGACACCTAAAAGAATATAAAAAATAACTAGTAGAAGATGTAAATAACTTGTAGTAAAATGAAAGGCAACCAGTAGAAGAACACGAAAGACAACCAATACGAGATGTAAGACAATTACAAGAAGATGAAAGACAACCAGTAGAACATCAAAGGAAACTAGTACTAGATCAAAGACAACTAGAAAAAGATGAAATAAAAACAGTAGTAGATGAAAGACAGGTAGTAGAATGTGAAAGACAACCAATGAAACATGAAATACAACTAGTACAAGATGAAAGACAACCAATATAATATGAAAGGCATCTTCAACAAGTAGTAAAAGAAAGAAACTAGGAGAACTTGAAGGACAACCAGTAGAACCTGAAAGAGAACCTGTACAAGATGAAAGACAACTAGAAGAAGATTAAAAAACAACTAGCAGAAAGATGAAAAATAACTTGTAGTAGATGAAAGATAATTAGAATAAAATGAAAGGCAACATGTAAAACATGAAAGACAACTAATACGGAATAACGACAATTAGAAGGAGATGAAAAAACAACTAGCAGAAGATGAAAAAAAACTTGTAGTAGATGAAAGACAATTAGAAGAAAATGAAAGACAACCTGTAAAACATGAAAAACAACTAATACAAAATAAACGACAATTAGAAGAAGATGAAAGGGAACCAGTATAACATGAAAACAACTTGTACTAAATTAAAGACAACTAGAAAAAGATGAAATACAAACCAGTAGTAGATGAAAGACAACTGGTAGAACCTAAAAGACAACAAGTACAAGATGAAAGACAATTAGAACAAAATACAATACAACCAATAGTAGTAGATGAAAGTCATCTAGTAAAACCAGTGTTCTAAATAGCGTCGCTATAGCGTTCTTGGACCCTAAACGCTAAGCTATGGCATCAAAATGCGCTAATTGAGCTACGAGCGCTATAGCGCATAGCGTGTAGCGCAAATAGCGCGCGCTTTGCATAATGGGCTTTTTTAGGCAATTTATATGGGCTTTAAATAAATACCTAAACAAGTTAAATAAAAGCCCAAACCGAAATCAATGATGTCTAGGTTATTTTGAAATTTGAATATTAAAACAAATAGATTATGTCATGAATCATGATGTTTAAGATGTTTTGAATAGAAAAAGATCGATAGTTTATTTAATATGGATATTTTTAACTGCAATTTCGACACTGGTTCAATATGAATATTATAATTTCTTAATTAATTTGGTGTTATTTATTGTTCTATGAGACTTTAGATAATGTTGATATTTAGTACAAATATATAATATAATTTTTGTAAAAAAAAATGCTTTGTAGCATAGCTTCCGCTATAGCTACACTATTTGCTATAGCTTTTTTTGTAGCCTTCTCGCTACGACGCTATAAATGCTATTTAAAACATTGAGTAAAAAGATGAAAGACAACTAGAAAAAGATGAAAGACAATTCGTACAATGTTAAAGACAACCAATGTAATATTAAAAACAACCAGTAGAACGTAAAAGACAGCCAGAAGAAGATGAAAGACAACCAGCAGAACATAAAGAGAACCGGTAGAACCTGAAAGACAACCAGTACAAGATGAAAGACATCAGTAGAACATTAAAAGACCAGCCGTACAAGATGAAAGGGAATTGGAAGAAAATGATACGACCAGTAGAACGTGGAAGACAACTAGTAGATTATGAAAGACAACCAGTAGAAGATGAAAGACAACTAGAAGAAAATGAAAGACAACCAGTCAAACATGAAAGACAATCGATACAAGATAAAAGCCAACTAGTACAACATGAAAGATAACTAGAAGAAGATGAAAGACAATCAGTAAAACATGAAAGACAACTAGTACTAGATGAAAGATAACTAGAAGAAGATAAAATACAACCAGTAGAACATGAAATACAACCAGTAGAACATTAAAAACAACTAGATGAAAAACAACAAGTAGAACGAGAAAGATAACCAATAGAACATGAAAGACAACCTAGACAAGATGAAAGATAACTAGAACAAGATGAAAAAGAACTACTAGAAGATGAAAGATAATCTGTACAAGATGAAAAACAACTAGAATAAGATGAAATACAACTGTACAAGATAAAAAACAACTTGAAGAAAATGAAATACAACTAGAAGAAGATGAAAGCCAACCAGTACAATAGAAAGTTAAATAAAAGAAGATGAAATACAAACAGTAGTAGATGAAAGACAACTAGTAGAACGTGAAAGACAACTAGTAGAACATAAAAGAACCTATACAAGATGAAAGACAACTACAAGACAATAAAAAACTAGTTGAAGATGAAATATAACTTGTAGTAGATGAAAGACAACTACAAGAAAATGAAAGTCAACCAGTAGAACATGAAAAACTACCAATACGAGATGAAATACAACTAGAAGAAGATGAGAGACAACCAGTAGAACATGAATGACAACTAGTACTAGATGAAAGACAATTAGAAGAAGATGAAATACAATCCGTAGTAGATGAAAGACAACGAGTTGAACTTGAAAGACAACTAGTGGAATATGAAAGACGACCAGTAAAAGATGAAAGACAATCAGTGGAACGTTAAGATATTTAATAGAACATGAAAGATAACCAGTAGAACGTGAAAGACAACCAATAGAAGATGAAAGACAACTAGTAGAAGATGAAAGACAATTAGAAGAAAATAAAAGCAACCATTTAAACATGAAAGACAACCGGTTCAAGATGAAAGACAACTATAGAAAATGAACTAGAGGAAGAAAAAAAACAACTAGAAGATAATGAAAGACAATCAGTAGAACATGAAAGACAACCAGTATAAGATGAAAGACAACTAGAAGAAGATGAAAGACAACCAGTAGAACATGAAAGACAACTAGTACTAGATGAAAGACAACTAGAAGAAGATGAAATACAACCAGTAGTAGATGAAAGACAGGCAGTAGAACGTGAAATACAACCAGTAGAACATGAAAGAGGCAACCAGTACAAGACGAAAAATAACTAGAAAAAGATGAAAGACAACTAGTAGAAAATGAAATACAACCAGTAGTATGTGAAAGACAACAATTAGAACATGAAAGACAGTACAAGATGAAAGACAACTAGAAGTAGGTGAAATACAACTAGAGGACGAAAAAATACAATTAAAAGAAGATGAAAGACAGCCAGTAGAACATGAAAGACAACCAATACAATATGAAAGGCAACTAGAAGAAGATGAAATACAACAAGTAGTAAAAGAAAGAAAACTAGGAGAATGTGAAAGACAACCAGTAGAAAATGAAAGACAACCAGTACAAAACGAAAGACAACAAGTAGAAAATAAAATATAACCAGTAGTATATGAAAGGCAACCATTAGAACGTGAAAGACAACTAGAGGAAGACGAAAACAACTAGTAGAAGATGATAGACAATTAGAAGAAGATAAAATACAACTCGAAAAGATGAAATACAGCCAGTAGTAGATGAAAAATAATCAGTAACAAAGACACGAGTAGAACATTAAAGACAACCAGTACAAGATGAAATACAACTAAAAGAAGATGAAAAACAACTACTAGAAGATGAAAGACTACTAGAAGAAGATGAAAGACAATCAGTACAAGATGAAATACTACTAGAAGATGAAATACAATCAGTGGTACAATCAATCACAAAGACACCAATAGAGCATGAAAGACAACCAGTACAAGATGAAAGAATATAAATGACAACTATAAGAAGATGAAATACAACTAATAGTAGATGAAAGAGTAGAACATGAAACCAACCAGTATAAGATGAATGACAACTAGAAGAAAAAGAAAAACAACTAGTACAAGATGAATGACAACTAGAAGAAAATGAAAGTCAATTAGTAGAATATAAAAGACAACCAGTACAAAATAAAAAACAACTAAAAGAAAATGAAATACAACTAGAAATAAAAGAAATACAACTAGAAGAAGATAATAGACAACCTGAACATGAAAGACAACTAGTAGAAAATGAAAGACAACTAGTAGAATATGAAAGACAACTAGAAGAAAATGAAAGACAACCAGTATAACATGAAAGACAACCAGTATAACATAAAAGACCACCAGTATAAAATGAAAGACAACTAGAAGAAGAGAAAAAACTAGTAGAACATGAATGACAACCGGTAGAACCTGAATGACAATCGGTATAAGATGAAAGACAATTAGAACAAGATAAAATACAACAAATAATAGATGAAAGACATCGAGAAAAACATTAGAACACAAACAATACAAGGTAGCGAGTCAACCTGGAAGTTTTGACTATACAACAATATGTGCTGCTCATTGGTACAACACTTACATAGGTAAGCATGAAGTGTTTAGATCTAATTTGGAGAAAAAATTATCTTCTTCGGAGATTTTAAACAAATATACTTCTGCTTATTCTAGTACTGGAACTTGTTAAAGTAAAACTAATGTGAAATCAAGCGAATTTTAAACAATGTGTACTAAATTTAGTGTTCTACTGAGATGCGGTCTTTCAAGAATAAAATGGAGCAAGAAAGGATAAATTTTAAACAAGGTGTACTAAATTTAGTGCTCTACTGAGATGCAGTCTTTCAAGAATAAAATTGAGCAAGAACCAATTAAAAACATACTAAAGGATTGAAATATGGAAACTTCTTCAAACAAACATGTTGTCTGTTTTCATGTCAAGTTTTATTAAGAGTAGAACAGCTACCCTTTTGATCATGGGCTCTGTGAATGTTAAATATTTATCTAATAAATTTGGGTTGCAAACAAAATGTACAAATTCTACTATTAAAGGGGAGACAAAAATGATAAAAGAAGGGTACTGGGGACCTCCGTCCCTTAATACATCATATATTTACCTCACATCTATGTATATAGATATGAGCTATAACTAAAAACTGGGAGTCGCTAATTGGTTAAAACTTGCTAGCTACTGATCATATGGTGAGATTCTCTTGTATACCAAATGAAGTGCCACTTATGTCCCCTCCTAAGTCGGGGAAAGTCTTACAGCCAGGCAGGGATGTTACCTTGCCGCTGCGGTCCACGTGGAGAGGATACTTGAGGAGGTGGCCTCTCATCTCTGTTACTTCATCTGCCACAAACTGCATCCAGTTGACTTCTCCCATGGTACGTACCCCTTTTACACATTCAAGGCTCTGTGGTTGATCAAATACTTCCTCACTGGTACCAGTGTGCTCTGCCCATAATGACCTTCTGTAGCCATATATCTGCATTTCATATAGTTAATGTTTCGTCATCAGATATATATTATGCGGTCAGCTCACCCAAAACAAATAATGAGTTAATTACCTGACCACGGGGAGCAGATTGCCTTGTAGCCCATGTGTATTGCGGCTGGTATGCCCCCATTGCAATCTCTGTATCTCTGGTTCCTTCGAGAGATCGCTGGTTTATGTTGGCTGATCCAATTATGACATACTCATCATCCACTATCATACCTTTCGAATGAACGTATATCATAAACCTCCTATTTTTTCTTGCCTTTTCCTGAATATATATAGCAAGCAGTTCATACATGTCAATATAAAAGCTTTTTTCTCTGGTATCATGACCTATTTTTAGTTTGCTTGTTAGCTGGTGTCTATCATGACCTATTTCTTTATCAATTAATACGACTAACTAAAATCAGAACACACAATTTAATTAGTAATTACCTGGGGGTTATTTGAATTAGCTGAACTTTTTCCCAGCAGTTCTTGGTCTGGAGACTCACGATTACCAAGGCAAAAGAAATTGAGATAATCTTGTGGCTCATATATATCCTCCAGGCCAGCATCCTTTAGAGCCTTATATATTGTCTCATACATCATTTGCATTGTCTTCTTCTGCAATAATCAAAGAAAATTGTTCTACTATAACTAAATAATTGTGCTGATTTGTTTATTTTATTGGTCAAATTGCCCTGCTACTGCACTATAGGAGAACCAGGAAATGAATTCTTATTGATATATCATCCAGTTTTAGGCTTGAGTGGTTCAGAATCTGTTGGATTATTGTCTCATACATCATTTGCATTGTCTTCTTCTGTAATAATCAAAGAAAATTGCTCTACTGTAACTAAATAATTGTGCTGATTTGTTTAGTTTATTGGTCAAATTGCCTATAAAAAAACCTGAAAATGAATTCCCATTGATATATCATCCAGTTTTAGGCTTGAGTGGTTCAGAATCTGTTGGATTATCCCGCTTGATTTCCCAAGTAAGCTAGAATTTAATTATATAGCATTTACCAACAACAAGTAAATCATAAACTTTTGTGAGCAAGAATTGATTTTACCTAAATTACCTCTTCTGAAACTTAACTCTACAATAATGCTTCAACTACCCATTATAGCTACTAAATGTCACTCATGACTATAGAAAGGAAGCTGGGAGGCAAGAACGCAAAAACAAAACAAAGACAACCTGAGAAAGGATTCAAAGTATGGTTCAACTCATGGCATCACTACAATGTCCTATAAAATCAGGTAAAGACCTCACCTGTATATATTGGATGAAAGTCATTGGCCTCAGAGTCAACTACTACTGATCTTGTCAAATTGTAAATACTTGCAATATGCTATTATACAATAAGGAACTCATTAAAAGATGAAGCTAACCTGCCAATATAGAATTGATTGCGTAGGCGCACTGGTTGGATTACCCTCTGGCCACATTGGAATTACAATGTATGCAGCAAATCTCTCATTTGCTTTTATCTTGTTTGTAATTTTTAAGGCAATTTCAACTGGTATCAGATTATTGGCACCTGCAATTACATTAGTGATAACAAATTATTAATGTGAAATTTCTCGGATAATATCATTTTACGGGGAAACACAAATGTAGAAATGTAGCTTTTCAATGTACTGGAAAGTGCTGTAATTTTATCTTTATCGTACTAGATTAAAATGTGTTACACTTTTTTTGGTACTAAAAGGAGCTATGGTAGTGCTGGTCTAGAGCGAAGCAACCAAGGGGAGTGTTTTTGGCCCCAAAAGAAATAGAAAACTGCATGCCACCAGTATACACATTAGGTTCCAGAGTGTCATTTTACATCCACAAACGTGCACCACACACACATACCGCACCTTTAAGCCAATAACTAATTAAACTTTTCCTACACAATTATTTTGATTTTTAATCCAAAAACAATTAAACTTTTCTTATACAATTTTTTGTGAATTTTTTAGCTGTTAGTGTCACTCTTAAGATAGAAATACATGGGTGAGATTCCAAATATACTTAATTCAGTCATTGACTAAAATGCAATTGGTATATTGCAAGAAAAGGAGGCTGTTATGAACTTTCGAGAGGCTTTAGAAGTGAAATCAACATTTACCTACGTCTTTATGGGAATTCCAATTGAAGGAAGAACCAAGAAAATACTGATTTTCAATGTAAATGAAGTGCTGGGCTGCACGGATGGCATTTACATAAGCACTATGGATGCTCATATCAATCAAAACATTCTTCCCACAGACAAGGTTCTGTTAGTTAAAAAAAAAAAAAATTTAGACACTTGATAAAATGTAAACCAAAAATAGCATCAACCAAAGGTAAGTGTCTTCTTGCTGGAATTACAATACGTACCCTTATGCTTGCTTCTCTGGGATCCTTGGGGAAACCTTTGGCCGAGTTTGAGTCGATAGATCTAAAAATCTGATTAGGCAATCAACAAAGGAAACAGCAAATTAAGAACAGGAGTTAGCATCTGAATAAGGTGCAGCACCTGTTGAAATTACACCACCAATCCAAATCAATTTGGAAGAGGCCCAAAATTCACTCTATAAATTTCTAGAACTCTCTAACCGATTATTTAGTCGGTAATAATGGAATGTGGTAGAAATCTCTCTTATGATATTGTATATTTAAAGTTTTCTAGACTTTCGTACACAAAGTATAATCTAGAAATATCCTAACCGACTTTAGGATAGTATAAATAGATATAGAGCTTGTGGCATAGAGGGTGGTGAATCAGATTAGATAGTGAGGCGTGAGTGTATGTGAAAAATATATCACTTTGTACTCCTCTTGAGTAATAAAAGAAAAAACTATATTATACTCTTCTTTCAATACCACAATCCGAGTTACAATTTCTAACATTTGATATCAGAGTTTCATGTTCGAATAAGAAGTTAGCGAAGAAGATAAGGGCGTTCGTAAAATATAAGAAGCATCCTAAATTGATGTCTTCAGGAGGCGCAATCACGGCGCAATCGACGGTTTCCATTTTTATGGGAGAAAACTACGACATGTGGAAGATCAAGATGCGGACGCTGCTGCTTTCTCAAGGATTGTGGGATATAGTCAATAAAGATTCTACGGTGCCAACTACGGGAGAATTGACGGCAAAGCAGAAACAAGAACAAATGAACGAGCCAAAGTCCTGTTTCTAATCCAACAGGGTGTTGCAGAAAACTTGTTTCCACGGATAAGTGGGGCTACTACATCCAAGAAGGCATGGGAGACTTTGAGAGAGGAGTTTGAAGGCTCCGAGAAGGTGAAAGCGGTGAAGTTGTAGACGCTAAGAAGGCAATTTCAAATATCCAAATGAAGGAGTCGGAAAAGATCAAGGAGTACTTCTCACGAGTCGTCGAAATTGTCAACCAGATGCGGACATATGGAGAAGACATCTCCGATCAGAAGGTAGTTGAGAAAATTTTAATTAGCCTCACTGACAAGTACGACTACATCGTTACTGCCATAGAAGAATCGAAAGATCTATCAATGCTTTCGATTCAACAATTGATGAGCTCCTTGTGTGATGTCACACGAAGAGAGAAATTAAAGCTCCAACACGAAGTAAATTTGGTGGAAGACGCATTCCACTCCAAGCTAAGCTTCAGACCTCGATATAACCCCACGAGTCAACAAAATATCCAGAACGAAGGTGGTGCGAGACTAGATGCAGAAAAGCAGTTTGCGTAAAAGGAGAAAGCACCAAGTTTGAGTTATTCAAATTTATGGTGCGATATACACAAAAGATAGAACCACAATACATCTGAATGTTGGTCAACAAAGAGATGCAACAATGCAAGAAGACCGGCCACATAGCTAGAATGTGCAGATCAAGAATCAACGACCAAGCTAACTTCATAGAAGAAAATGAGAGTCACGAAAGTATTTTCTATGCGTGCCACTCAGCCAAAAAAGAGAAAGGTGATATCTGGTTCCTTGACAGTGGTTGCACAAATCACATGATCGGAAACCGCAAATTATTTCACCACATTGACTATTTGTATGAGACAAAGGTATGTATGGGAAATGGCTCAATTGTTCAAACAAAAGGAAAATGAAGTATTGCCGTACAAACTAAGATGGGTCCGAAATTTATCCGAGATGTACTATTGGTTCCGGACCTAAAACAAAACCTGCTAAGCGTGGGGCAATTAATGCAAAACGGGTATGCAGTTCATTTTGAAGATGAAGGCTGCAAAATTTTTGACCGAAGAAATAAAAATCAAATAATAGCAAGAATACAAATGGAGAAGTCTAGAAGTTTTCCACTCCTCATAAGCTCCGCTCCGCATTTGGCGCTAAGAAATGAGGTGATCGAGCCATGAGAGAAATGTGATACACAACGCCAAGACGGGTCAAATTCAAGCACTACTTCAAGTCCAGGATCAAACCCGAGTGCTAGTCGAAGAGCTAAAGAAGGGTCTATGATATAGAGTCATTCCCCAAGCAAGTAAGATTTTTACCTGAAATTTACGAGTCGTCCAATTTCTCAATTGTTGAACCTCAAATCTTTGAAGAGACCGAGAAGCATGAAAATAAGAAGAAGGTCATAGAGGATCAAATACACATGATTGAAAAGAACAACACTCGGGAGCTTTCAAATTGACCAAAAAATCGTCAAGTCATTTACAAGACAAAGTTAAATCCTCACGGCGAAGTTAAAAACTACAAAACAAGAATGATGACAAAAGGCTTCAAACAAAAATCCGGTATCAACTATTGGGAGATGTTCCGATGAGAAAGCTAGCAACTCAAAAGAAGTGGCAATCATATCTACTTGGCGTTGGATCGGCATTCCAAAATAACTACATTGATAAAAAAAATTACGTGAAGCAGCCACACAAAATTTTAGCTCAAGGAGGAGAGAATAGAGGATACAGAAAATCTATCAGCAAATTAAAATTTTGACAGAATCGAGTTGGTGCTAAGGAGGAGTGTTGAAATTACAGCACCAATCCAAATCAATTTGGAAGAGGCCCAAAATTCACTCGGTAATAATGGAATGTGGTAGAAATCTCTCTTATGATATTTTATATTTAAAGTTTTCTAGACTTTTGTACACAAAGTATAATCTAGAAATATCCTAACCGACTTTAGGATAGTATAAATAGATGTAGAGCTTGTGGCATAGAGGGTGGTGAATCAGATTTAGATAGTGAGGCGTGAGTGTATGTGAAAAATATATCACTTTGTACTCCTCTTGAGTAATAAAAGAAATTATATTATAAACACCTCTTCTTTCAATACCACAATCCGAGTTACAATTTCCAACAGTACCAATGAGTATATGCACTTGTGTTGTTGTAATGTTATAAAAACATGAAGAATTTAGTGTGATAGATGGCGCAAACCTGGACATGCCAAGACTCTGGATTATGGTCATTCATGTAAGGCGTATGATCAAGGAACATCTCAGGAATACTGTTAAGATTGAGCAGCGCGTCTTCGTAAGTCTTGCCCATTTTCTTAACCCCATGCTGCTTTCCGGCTTTCCACCAGCGCTCTTGAAAATTTGTGAGCACATCATAGGCTGCAGGACTATCAATCTTAGAGTGCAAGTCGTGCCATGGCTCTCTGGGACCGCAAGTGTTGAGTTCCTTGAAAAAGGATGAAAAGGAGATTGTTAATTAGTAATGAACAAGACAAGGGATGAGGATTCATGATTGGAAAAGCAGAAAGAAAGTTAAGTAGTTAGTTACTGCAAAGTTGGGGTTGTGAAAGTCATTCTTGTGAATTGTTTTGAGAGTTTTAAATAAAGGATGTGTCGGGGTGTCGTATCGGCCTCCGCACAGATCAAGTCCTCCGACAAATGCAACTAATTTTCTTCTGTAGTTGCCAGCATCAGCATCCACAACAACAGTTTTCTGATGATGCGTGAAGATAGTTCCTGTTTCCTGCACTCTCCCGTCAGGTTGTACTTGTATCAGCTTTCATCAATTTCTTCCCAACATAATTAGTAAATTAATAACTAGATGCTCAGTCACCTGTTGTTTGACAACGCTGTGCTTCTTGCCAGCAGACCGAGGGCAGAGCAACACATTCACTGAAGAATGTTTAAAAAACCGACGTGTCTCCTCGTCATTAGTGCCCATGATCCCAGCCTGTCAACACAATTAATGTCTATTATCTTTTTTTTTTAGTTCTACACTTTTGTATACAGAGATAAAGAGACAGATCGATTGACGGATCTTCAAAATAAATAAATATGAGTATATCAGTCCTCACAGTTTTGATACCGAGAATGCTCCTCGAGGTGGGGTCATCCCAAATGAGAAGGCAAACCCAAGCCCCTTCTTGGGACTTGCTGTTGAGAACTAAGCATGATTAGGGGCTAATAGCCTCAGTTATACCCATTAAGGGTTTATGTCATCATAGGCTATTCTAGAAACTAAAAGGAGCAACTAAATATAAAGTTACTCAACCTTTAGTTTCTAATTTTAGAAGATTACCGTTTACTTTAATTCTAACGGCTCCTTGTACTTTTACGCTTATAAAAGCCCACTGTATGCAACTATCACTGTAGACCGAAAATATACAAATTTCTCAGTATTTCATGTTTCTTGTTTCACTGTCTCTCTAAATCACTCTATTTCTGCAAAATTCAACATGGTATCAGAGCACTGATCCATCAGTAAACAAACAAGAGCCTTAGAAAGAAGAGGCCACCAAAGACTGTGCAGAAAATTCTGCTACAGTCACTCAAAAAAAACCCAAAGACTGATTCAATTCAGCACCCAAAACCAAAGACTGATTTAATTCAGCATTCATCAACACCAAACAAATCACCATGTCTCAGCAGTTTGACAATTCCAAACTCACATCCATAACACTCAATGGCAGCAAAAATTATGTCCCATGGTCCAGATCGATAACAATCGGTCTCAGTGGCAGAGGAAAACTGCAATTTGTCACAGGTACCAAGAAAAAACCCCAAGCAGCAAAACCACTGGAACCAACAGATGAAGAAACACAAAAAATTGAAGAATGGCAACAGACATATCACATGATCATGTCATGGATATTAAACACCATGGAGCCCCAAATTGCCCAACCTTTCATGTATGCCGATTCTTCAAAAGAAGTGTGGGAGAAAGCAAAAAATTGATTTGGGCAGCAACGCAATTTTTCTCATATATTCAACCTCAAGCAAGAGCTGGCACAAATCAAGCAAACAAACCAAAGCAATTCTCAAATGGTAACCGAAATCACAACCAAATTGGAAGAACTCAAAATTTATCTTCCACCAACAAACGATCCAGATGAAATACAAAAAAGAGCTGATCAAGATCTAATCTTTACTTATCTGGGATCTCTTGATTCGAGTTATGATGCAATCTGGTCCCAAATTCTTCTCTCAACTGAGATGCCATCATTCGATGAAGTAGTGGCAACAATTGATGGAGAGGAGTCGAGAAGGCTTCTCATGAACCCGCAAGAAACCCAAAATCCAGATAACAAAGCTTTCAAAGTTCAATCGCGACAATTCTCAAACCCTAATCATAAAACCGAGATGCGGGGAGACCCAACCTCCAAGTGCGATTACTGCAAGAGAGATGGACATCGGCGGGAGGGATGCTGGTTCCTCTACCCGCACCTCAGACCAAATCGCAAAGCTTACGGAGGCAACAACAAAGGGGGAGAGAAGAAACAATGGGAAGGTCGGGATGAGAAGAAAGAAAAGAAGGGGTATGCGGCGGGACCGACTCAACCCAATTCGGGTGTGGGTCAAAATAGCGGTAGCGGGTCCAACCCAGTCGGCTCTAACTCAACAAATCCGGATCATATGCGGCAACTACTGGAGTCACTCACTGTGTTGCTAAAGAATAATAATAACAACAATTCTAGTATGGCAACTCATTTAATTTATAATTTAAATTCTACAAATTGGATTTTAGACTCGGGAGCCACTGACCATATGACGGGTAATAAAACCCTATTGAATAATTTTGAAGAATGCAGAAGTAACAAATTTGTGACCGTAGCTAATGGTGAAAAAATGCAAATTAAAGGAATGGGTACAATTAATATATTTTCCAAAGAATTACCAAATGTGTTGTATCTAGAGAATTGCTCATCAAATTTGTTATCCATTAGTAAAATCACAAATGAATTAGAATGTGAGGCTATTTTACATCTAAAAATGTGATTTTTTTAGGAATGGATAACCAAGAGGATAATTGGTGAAGGAGTTTTAGAGAATGGACTTTATATGTTGAGTCAAAAACAAACTAATTTAAGTGCCATGAGACAAGAAGACTTAAGCACTCTTTGGCATAGAAGAATAGGGCATCCTTCCGACAAAATTCTAAAATGTATTTTTAATTTTTCAAAATTAGATTGTAGTAATTGTGAGGTGTGTAAATTAGAGAAACACACTAGATTACCATTTTATTCGTCAAGTAGTAAAAGTGAAAAACTTTTTGATTTAATCCATTCGGATGTATGGGGACCGGCACCTATAGAATCATTTAATGGTTACAAATATTTTGTTCTTTTTATGGATGATTTTTCTCGCACAACTTGGTTGTATTTAATGAAACATAAAAGTGAAGTTTTTTCACATTTTCAAGAATTCTACAATTTTGTAGAAAATCAATTTAATGCAAAAATTAAAGTATTTAGAACCGATAATGGAACGGAATTTGTAAATCAAAATTTCTCAAACCTTTTTAAACAAAAAGGAATTTTTCATCAAACTACTTGTGTATACACACCCGAACAAAATGGAGTATCGGAAAGGAAAAATCGTCATATTCTCGAAATGACACGAGTTTTATTATTTCAAAATAATGTTCCTAAAAGATTTTGGTCGGATGCCGTTCTTACCTCAACATATTTGATAAATAGACTACCTAGTGCTATGCTAGAGTATAAAAGTCCGTTAGAACTCCTTTACCAACGGAAAATTAATATCGATCATTTGAGAATATTTGGATGCACTTGTTTCTTACATAAACATAAACTAGATAAATTGGATTACACATCGATTAAAGCAATTTTTTTGGGATACTCTTCTCAAAAAAAGGGGTATAAATGCTATGATCCAATTCATCACAAGTTTTATGTTTCTAGAGATGTGACCTTCTTAGAAAATGAACCATACTACAAAAATGTTGAAAATAAGATCAACATACAAGAACCATTACAAATGCCCATAATGTCACAAATTGAACACTTGGAGAAAGATACACCTCAAATAGAAAATGAAAATGAGATAGAAGAAACTTCACAAGATGGAGACAATGAGGAGAATATGGAAGAAAATAATGTAGAGGAAAATCCAATACGAAGATCATCAAGGACTACTCAACCATCGACAAGGTTAAGAGATTTTATCACATATGAGGTACAATACCCCATTCAAAATTTTATTTCTTATGAAAATATCTCAAACTCACATAGAGTATTTATTACCTCTATTTCTAAAGAACAAGAACCAACCAATTACCTTGAAGCCGTAAAAAATCCTAGTTGGAACAAGGCCATGAAAGAAGAGTTGAAGGCTCTTGAAAAAAATGAAACATGGATAATCGTACAATTACCAAGTAATAAAAAACCCGTAGGGTGTAGATGGATATATAAAATTAAGTATAATAGTGATGGTACTTTAGAACGGTACAAGGCTCACTTAGTAGCCAAAGGGTACACACAAACTTACGGTATAGACTATTACGAGACTTTCGCACCCGTTGCCAAAATGAATACCGTAAGGATTTTGTTTTCAATTGCGGTAAACCAACATTGGAAATTGTACCAAATGGACGTCAAAAATGCCTTTCTTCAAGGGACACTTGAAGAAGAGGTATATATGACCCTATCACCTGGCCACGAACAAGAGAAAAAACATGGATTAGCTTGCAAATTGAAGAAGGCTATTTATGGATTAAAGCAATCTCCTAGAGCATGGTATGGCAAACTAAGCTCTCATTTAATCTCTTGTAATTTTAAAATTAGTAGTGTCGATCACTCTTTATTCATAAAAATTGAAGGAATTAATACTACCATTATATTAGTATATGTTGATGACATTATAATCACCGGAAATAACCAAGAAGAAATTAATAAAATAAAATTCCAATTAAAAGAAAAATTTGACATTAAAGACCTTGGTTATTTAAAATACTTTCTAGGAATAGAAATTGCACATTCTAAGAAAGGCCTATTTATCTCTCAAAGAAAATACACCTTAGATTTGTTAAAAGAAACCGGCCTCAACACCAATAGATGGTAGGAATAAATTAAATACCGAAGATGGAGAACCATTAGGAGATATAAATCAATTTCAAAGACTTGTAGAAAAATTAATATATCTAACGGTAACTCGTCCGGATATATCTTTTTCGGTAAGTCAAATTAGTAAATTTATGCATACCCCTAGAACACCACACTTAGAAGCAATAAATAAGATTCTAAGATATCTAAAAGGTACACCCGGAAAAGGAATTTGTATGAAAAATAACAACTCTAATGATGTGTGTGGCTATTCCGATGCAGATTGGGCCGGAAGCTTCGATAGAAAATCGACAACCGGCTTTTGCACATTTGTAGGCGGAAATCTAGTCACATGGAAAAGCAAGAAACAAAATGTCGTGGCTCGATCAAGCGCCGAAGCGGAATATCGTGCCATGGCGTCCACCGCAAGTGAGTTGACATGGATCAAGCAACTCCTTTCGGATTTAGGAATTAAAATTCATGCGCCAATGCAAATGTTTTGTAATAATCAAGCGGCACGACATATAGCGTCAAACCCGGTGTTTCATGAGAGAACAAAACACATTGAAGTCGATTGCCATTTTATTAAAGAAAAAATTCAAGCGAAAGAAATTGAAACTCCGTTTGTTCGAAGCGGAGATCAATTGGCGGATGTCTTTACTAAAGGTTTAGATCCAAAACCGTTTGAAGAAAATATAGGCAAGTTAGGCTTAATTGATATCTACACGCCCAACTTGAGGGGGGGTGTTGAGAACTAAGCATGATTAGGGGCTAATAGCCTCAGTTATACCCATTAAGGGTTTATGTCATCATAGGCTATTCTAGAAACTAAAAGGAGCAACTAAATATAAAGTTACTCAACTTTTAGTTTCTAATTTTAGAAGATTACCGTTTACTTTAATTCTAACGGCTCTTTGTACTTTCTCGCTTATAAAAGCTCACTGTAAGCAACTATCACTGTAGACTGAAAATATACAAGTTTCTCAGCATTTCATGTTTCTTGTTTCACTGTCTCTCTAAATCACTCTATTTCCGCAAATTACAACAGGCCAAAGTGAAAATAATGCATGAGCGGCGGATCCTTTTATATATCCTGCATCATTGTCACAATGAACAGTAAATTAAGTCAACTTGTTAAGGAATAACTGGCGCTCTCCAGTTTGTCCTTACTGGACAGTTACCTCTCTTCTACTCCAAAAGAAAGATTAACAATGTTATCAGAACCGGACCGGACATCGAACCGCTAAAGCTTTGGTTCAATGATTCACTGGTCGGGCAGGTGGTTCAACCGGTTCAATTGTTGGTTTTTTTAAATAGATATAACTTATTATTAGAAATTAAAATTTTCAACCTATCCAAAGCATCTAATTTATACAGTATGTTTTTCTGTCATCATCATTGCACAATGCAGTTTGCAGCGATGAAATTGAATCCAAAGTATATGGTCACAGTATATAGATTGTAACCTGTAACATGTCTCAGACTTTATCTATTTTTTTTAGAAAAAATAAGGGTCATGCTCATATTTAATTGAAGATTGCGGTTAAGTTTGTATATATGGATAAAAGGTACTGAAAAATGCTCAAAACAGTTGAGCTCGAAACAGTATAAAAAATAAATGAAATAAAGTAAAAAGGGAAAATTAGACCATAAAGATTAAATGAGTAAAAAGGGAAAACTAAACCCTACACCTTATAGCCACATGCATGCAAATCTTTGCAATAAATTAAAATTATAATAGCAATGATTGATGACAACAATACTGCAAGAGAATGATTTCAAATTACGGTTTAGAAATAAGGGGCAAATGAACAATAAAGGGATGTACCAATTTTTATCAGGGTATGCTCGCAGTTTATAATGACAATCATTTGTTTTGCTTAGTTGTATGATTTAAGATCAGCCGGTCTCAGATTGTGGTTTATTGAATAAGTTGAGGCTTCTTGGAAAATGTGAAGGGTGATTTGTGCTCTATTAAACAGTTGTGTGGGTGAGGGTTAAATGAGGCAAATTTAGACTAAATAGTGACTTGCTGGACGAAACTTGATCAGAAAAACTTACATGAGTGCAAGATAGAAGTCATAGAACTTTATTGGGTTTTAATTAAGTGTGAGGCTTTTATATGTTATGAGGACCTAATTGAGACATGGTTGCAAACTAAATAACTAAAGCCTAACTGGTTTTGTTTTCTGGTGTTTCAAGGAGGCATCTGATGCTGTAACAAGTACCATGGCTACAATAAGTGGGTATCAGATTCATCTTTCAAGTACCATGGCTACAATAAGTGGGTATCGGATTCATCTTTCAAGTACATATATCAACTTATTATTAGACACTCACGCACAAATGCACAATCATTGACAACTCCACTACCATCATCTAAAATCTTATTTTGGTCTGAGCATCAAACACCTTTAATGCATTCAATAAAATCATCTAAAATGTTCAACTTTTCAAGAGCATATTTTACAAATTGGAATTAAATGATTAAATGAGGTTACTTACAGTATTTGTTGCAGGTTCTTTGCTGATTTCGTTTCAAGCCTAGACTTATTTGAATGAGATTAAGCCACTGTGCAATACACCACAATAGATATAAGAATACAGAAGGAGAAAGACAACTTGAAAGATAAATGAGAGCCAATTTCTCATTTCTTTCCATCTTAGCGTGTGAAGAAAAAGGCAGGAAATGGAGAATTTAGCGAAAATGGAAGTTATGCGAAATCAGAAGAGCAAGAGATGAAGATTTTATCAAATTTGATTTGTAGTGCAGTTTTACACGGTCCGGCCAGCGAAATTATAATAATAACCGGCCAGTTTAATCGGTTTTAACCGATTCAATAACTTAGGTGATAATATAAAAGAACCGAACCGGACAGGTGACTGGTTCTGATTTTTTCTGATAACACTGGAAAGATAGCTTCTGCTTGAGCGACTCACGCAATACACAAAGATAAATTAAATAATAAATTACTCTACTAATATAGTTAGAATATTTTTGAGTAAAGGTTGAAAATCAAGCCACCTGGTTAGGAATATAGATCATGGTTAGATAGACTAGTTCATTACCGCTTCTCCTTTCTTATAAATAAATACAGCTTGTATCATGATTTTCAAAAAAAAAAAAATATAGCTTGTACCTGTAATTTGGGTGAAATTTAATATAGGGGGAATTTCATGTATACTCCTCAAAAACTTTAAAATTACGTATTCCCCCATCTAAACTTCAAAATTACATATTTTCCTCTTTAAACTTCAAAAACTCACAAATTTACTCATTTTATTGTTTTTTATATTAAAATTCATTTTAAAAATGATAAAATACCTATCTTACTATTAAAAGCATAAAAAATGATAGCTTGTTTAAGAATAATGTCGGTTTTATATTTGATTGATTTTCGAGAGTAAAATGGATATTATTAAAGGATAAATAACATAATGAGTATATATAATGGAAAAAAATGGAAAGATTTGAGAATTTTGATATTTATCTCATGCTAAAAAAAAATAACATATACACAAACCATAAAGAGAGGATAATGATTAATTCTTGGGTGAACCAAGCCTTTAAATAAGTTGGGAAGAGTGAGCAAATTGTGGTGTCCGGAGAAATGAGTAATTATAATATCGTGTTCTTTAGCATCAGTTGTCCAATTTATGAGCCTAAAAGTTGAACCATGCGAATTTAAGAATAAGGAACGGAATAGAAAAATACACAGACCGTATCAGAACAGATGAAATGCACAAAGAGATCAACGAGTGCCGAGGTTCATGCTCACTAACAATTTAACGTACTATTGTTTTTCCTAAATATAGTGTTGTATTAAATGCTTGTATATGTGTATTCAAGAAGTGATGTACTAGCCAGCTAACCTGTGTCATTTTAGGCCTTTTTTTGTATGAATAATTAAATATGTTCAAGTGAATCTTTATAAGATCATCATCAGATAAGTTTTCCAGCTAATGCCTTATATCAAAGTTTGCTATAAGAAAGTAAACCGTAGACTGGATTAATTTGCAATGAAGAGAACATTACATGATGATGATATACATTTTGGAAATTATAATAAACCAGTATTCATATTATAGTGGTAAAGTATTTAGTCAAAACTGAATATTAAAAACAAACCTGTACGTACTAGTTAAGAAAACCTAACTGATCTATGTTTGAGAAACATGAGCAACCAAAATAACATAAACCTAACATAGCTGAGTATAATAACAATTCTGTATTATTACAAAATAACATAAACCACTAATCTATGTTTGAGAAACATGAGACCCCAAAATGAAATTCCTCAGCAAACGCAATCTCCATTATTAGGAGCGGTCACAACATCTTGTTTATTTCCCTATTTCCTTTTCATAATACAGACTTAAAGTATCTGAATGAATTCCAGTTAATTCCTTTTCTAACCATTTCATCCATCAATTCTCTAGATTTGTTTAATTCGCTGCTACTCATAAACCCACCAATCATCATGTTATAAATTTGCACATCAGCATTAAACCCTGTCCTTTCCATGCATTTCACCAGTTTAACCATTTTATCTACATCGCCTTTCTTAGCCAAACCACCTATATAATCTCAAATGGACAAACATTTGGAATGAGGCCCCTAATGAGCATTTCATCGAACACCTAAAAATGGTACAACAAAAAATGTAGTAAAAAACAAAATATACAGTAAATAGCCTACATGTAGTTAAAAAAAAAAAATGGTACAACAAAAGAAAGAAAGAAGAAGAAAAACTAAAAGAAATTAAGAATTCAAAAGGTAGTGATAAATTCTTTAACATCTAAAAAACTTAAAAACATATTTCTCTCGACGATTCCACCTATGAATTTACAAGAGCCGCAAGTTTACAAGAGAGGTACCTCACCAAGCTGATCTTCCAATTTATAAAGTAAATAAGTATCAATATATCATTACAAAAACATCAACTCTTAAACTCCAACAATATCATATACGTAATAAATTTAAGGTAGAGTGATCGAAGCTGAGAGTTCGGTATCGTTAGAGCTCGGAGCATAGAGTCTCTACTCCCATCTTGATCGGAGCGCGGATCCGATCGTGGAGAGAGATGAAAATTAAGATAATAGGGTAATTAAGAGTGTATATAAGTAGGATTAGAAGATTATAGTAGTTTGGAGTAGTTTGGAGGATTTCGTGAGAATAAAAGAATAGATGAAGGAATTAGGGTTATTTGATTCGTTGTAAATACGTTTTTTTATCAATGGAATCGTTAGTTGGCATTTAAAACCACTAACTTTAAAAAAAAAATGTGTCCAAATAAATGAATTTAATTAGCTATGACTGATTTATTTAATGTATTAATTTTTTTATCACTTGATTTCTAATGAATATAAAATGGACAGTAAAAATAATAAAATTTTAATTGCACATTTAACATTTGAATTCAATTCTTAAATGAAAAATAAATAAGACCAACATTTTTGAATTTCATATTTTAATTTTTAAATATAATTAAAAATTTGACTACGTGATATTTTTCGTTCTTTATGAAAATAGGGATCACGTCCCTATTTATATATTGAAATTAAAGTTTTACAAAATAACAGGTTTTGATATATAACCTGTGCCCCTCCTTACAGAGTGCAACTCACTTTTGAGTCATCTAAAACTTAAAACGAAACCGAAAAAGAAAATGAAAACCCAACCCAACAGAAATCATAAAAAATTAAACCTGAACCTAGAAGGGCAAATGCCCAAAAAAAAAAAAAAAAAAAGGTTTACTATGATTAATTCAAGTAAAACCAGTGATTGTTCATCTCCTCTGCCAGGACATCCGTTGTATTGTATTTTTTTCTGAAATAACCTGGCGCATCTTTCCCTCCATGTCAAGAAATGTGTGATGACTGATGACCTCCGTCAGAAGTTTATAGTATCAGAATTCCACCCGCTGACTTCATTCGGAGAGACTGAAAATCTGTTGAAGGTTGCAGTTTGAGTTTTTTTTTGTGTCTGACTATACTCCGACTGCACCCTTAACTTCACTGGTATCATTTTAACCTGCTGGTACGGGATGTCCTCCTGTACCAGTTTTGGTACCGATTGTACCAGTGCTGGTTCTGAAAACTGCAAGCTGATTGCAGGTTTCCGAATAGGCCTCTTGTACCCGTGTTTATTTCTGTCTTGGATTTCCCCTTGTACCAGTACAATGCTTTTTTGTACCAGTAGTGGCAGTTTGTAGGAAGCCTCTCCAATATATATATATATTTTGGGTACGTGATATTTTGTAGTATTAAAAACTTGTGGTATTAAAACTCTCATCTAAAGTTAATTAATGTTCAAAAGAATGCATGGAGCTTTTTTTTCTTCTCCCTAAAAGATAAGAAACTATGTGTATTATTGCATAAACATATATATACACAACCTCTCTAGATCTCTTTCATCTAATTTGCTATGGTCAACTCTGTACCAAGCCAGAGGTAACATTGCAGCAGGTGCTTCAGCAACAAGACATATCTCAATTATTCAGGCCAGTCTTCTCTTGGCGCACTCAAGAACAACTCAACCAAATTAACAGGGAAAAGGAACAATATACCGGCAACAGAGACAAACCTCACAGCTCAGTCTCGATGATGATGCTCACTGGAAACCAAACCGAAATGGAGTCTACTCTGTCAAATCAGCTTATTTCACTCTATGCAATAGTCCCAACATCAAAAAACACATACATCAAATATGGAAAATCAAGGTAACGCATCGATTTAGAGTATTTCCATGGTTGTTGATAAGGGATATCTAAAAATCTAAAGAGGAGAGGCTATTAACTGGTAAGTATTAAAGCATATGCTATATGTCAAAAGCCAATCATGAATCCACGCAGCAACTCTTCTACGAATGTCAGGCAACCACAGGAATATGCATTTTAATTAGTTTGATTTTGGCTTCTCAGAACAGATAGAAGACAGACAGGACTATATTCACCAGCTAACAGCAAAAGATACTGGCAACACGAGAAGACAGTCTCAAGTCATCGTTTGGAAGCAACGAATGTAATCAAATTTTCAAGAAGCAATCGGAAACTACTGATCAGCTTCAAGAAGAGATAAAGAGTGATCAGTGGAGAAGTTCATCAACACGTTGATTAGCAACAACATGGATAGACACTTAGACAGGGCATGCATAGGATAAATCTGTTTTCTGTTTTTTCTTTCTTTCTTTAAATTGTACACAGCCACTTTCACATCCATCCCCCCCTAGAAACGTTCTATTTTTTTTTCTTTCTTTACACACACTATGGGCTTTCTATCTTGGAATCCCACCACATGTAACCATTTACGGTTAATATAAAATGAAGGCTCGACTCTTATTGTTTCTCGAAAAAAAATCAATATGATCAACTCACTTATATAGTTCCAGATCTAGCAAAATCCACCAGAGAACATTTATAAAGCTCTAATCAAATTTTAGTGTTGTAATTTCAAATTTTTATAAGTTAAATTTTGATTATTTCATATATATTCATATCTCTGTTTTCAAAATTCAAATGTTTCAACATGATTTTCATATTAAAATGTGTCTAACAAACTAAACTTACATCTTTAAATTATGGACCATCTAAAAATAGTGATATTCTACCAACGGTTTGAAGGTAAAATTTGTCTTAGACTGAGATTTTTTTTTTTCCTTAGACTGAGATTTGAAGATATTTAATTAAGCAATGGTTAGACTAATGTATTTCATGAAGTAAAGGTTATATCTTACTTCATATTCATATATCTGTTTTCAAAATTCAAATAATTGATTCCAATGTTTCAACATGATTTTCATATTAAAATGTGCCTAACAAGCTAAATTTTACATTTTTAAATTATGGAACATATAAAAATAGTGATATTCTACCAATTTAAATAAATAATAAAAAAAATTAAATATTTGTTTTGCAAGCACATTTTAATATGGAGATCATGTTAGAAGGTTCGGGTCAACAGTTTGGACATTGAAAATAGAGATATGAATGAGAAGTAAAACATGACATTTACTCCATCATATACATTAATTAGCCCAACTTTATTTATATAAAATATATGAATAGAGAGGCTTCCATTTATATTGATAAAAAAAAAATCATCATGTATAAGAATGATTGTTGCTTCAATAGAACTTCATGAACCTCAACTAATTTATATGTTTTTCAATAATATATGCATAACTAAAGATAATCAAAATAATGGCGAAGTACAAAAAAAAAATGCCCATATCATATAACATGCATAAATGAATGCGGACAAAAGTTTAGAATGCATGATATCGGTTCAAATTAACTATATATTATAACAGAAAACAGAAAAAATGTAGCTCACATGTGACTATGTGAGGGAAATTATAAAAGTAGCTCACATGTTATTGTAAGAACGACCACATTTAATTGTAAACCAATTCTACCCGGAATGAAAAGTAAAGTAAGAAGAGAACATGTTTGCCACTTGCTCCAACATTTTCTCATATTTTTTCTGCATCTCAACCTCTGAGGGAAATTGTGTTGCTGCATTACTAGATACATGATTGATGGGCTTTGAGCCTACTATTATCTGTTACACAAATACTTATATATACAAGATGCACAGGACCACTTTTGCAGTATTTTCTTAGTTTTTCTGGGGCTTAGCACCGTATGACGAATCATGTTGCTTCATGATTCTATGTTTGTTTCTTTATGTTCACTCACTATATGAGATCTAAGCATGACCATGATGTATGTAGTTCTATTGTCTGTGCATGAATTTGAAAGCATGAAATGCAAGATGATCATCTAAGAGAGATTAGAATCATCAAATGTCCGCTATTATAAGATATGATACTTAGAAAAATGTTTAAACAAGAAACCAATGAACTTGCTCACACGTGAGCTTTGAATCAACATTATTTGTGGTTTCCTTTTTCTGAATAATGATCAAATTGTTGCTTAATTAACAAAATAAAAAGCGTACTGCTTATATGATCCATTTTAATGTAGTTAATTACAGCTATGACAAAAAATATATGATTAGTCAAGAGGAAGAACCAGAATTTGTACATGGACTTAATTATCTGGAATCACTATATATATATTAATGCACAAAATGTTGAATTACATCTTTTACATGCTATGAATTGATTACATATATGCAGCTATGAATTGAATTACCTTCCAACAGATGATATCAAAATTGACACCTTCTAATTTAGGTTGAAGTGAGATGTGCTTG
Source organism: Carex parvula (assembly GCA_025461045.1). Taxonomy (NCBI): domain Eukaryota; kingdom Viridiplantae; phylum Streptophyta; class Magnoliopsida; order Poales; family Cyperaceae; genus Carex; species Carex parvula. The sequence continues at coordinate 103,055 of JAJGRW010001237.1, read as the reverse complement.
GTGGAGAGGTTGGGCACATGAAAAACTATCCGTAAAAAGCCCCATAATTTTTATTTTGAGAAGATCTGACCTTAAAAAAATGAAGCATTTTAATTAGATAGTCATGCACGTGCCCTGCTTCTCCATCTTGCACACCTCTCCATTTTTCTTCATTTCTCCATTAGCAAGATTAACTTTATGTAAAGTTAGCATGTGTGTCTCCTACAGGTGATAATGCCTTCACCTATTTATAGGAGATAAGAGAACTTCTCTGATGTCTATGTTGTTATTACTTTATGTTTTGCAGATGAGTACCTCAATTTTCCCAGTTAAACAAGTTAGAACAATATGGGATATCTTTTTGTTTTTTAATCCAGTCAAAGAAGAGGGTCCTTTGAAAGGTTGATTTTGAGATGTAACCATTAGTTGCATGTACGTGTGCAAATAATAAGGGATTAATAGAACCCCACTATCTATACATCGTGATGACTTTTGTATCATTTCGAGAGCAAGTTGACTATGTCTTCAAAAATGTTTTTTACCTTCTTTTTTTTTTCTTTTTTTTATATTATGGTATGAAAAAAAAATGTCAAAGAGGAAACATAAAAAAAAAAATATTGGGTGTATTCTTACTAATTCAAAGGAATGTGTGGGTATATCTGCATATTTTACTTGACAGAATAAAACACGGATGGGTCAGAACAGCTCTATGTTGGTTGAGACCATAATGAGACAACTAATTAGGGTTACTCCATAAAAATAAATGAATGAATGAAATAATAATAATAATAATAATAATAATAATAATAATAATAATAATAATTGTAATGATATAAAAATACCAAATTTTCTGTTATAGATCTTGGGAGAATTAATTCTTGGGCCTACATTATGACATAGGGAGTAAATCAACCATCAATTTTGTTTGTCTATCTGTTTCAATATTTTATTATAAATTGCAGAGGACTCCAACATTGGTTTTCTAATAATGCTAACATATAAGATTCCATTTTGTTCTCTTTTTGGTATTGTATAAGGTATGATGTGTAATGATTATGAACAGAAGAAACAGTTGTACTAAAGGGAAAAAAATAAAACATCCAAAAACCAACAATTGGTATTATCTTTAATTATTGCAGCCACTTTGGTCAATTTCAGAGTAGAACAGTGTCATATCTATCTCCTAAATTAGAATTTACAAAATAGAAAATAGTATTGATATATATCACATATTGTGGTTGCAAGTCACCACCAACAAATAATTTCTGCATGGATTTGATAGAGACATGTTGCTTATATAGCAAACAAAAGTATACTTGCTATGGAGCACATAAATACAAAATACTGCAATTAATACATAGTCTGCTAAGAGAGCAATTAAGACAGATCATGCATATCTATGTGCCTCTGATTGGTTGCTTGTGTCCAAATTAAATAAATTAAGTATGACAGGAAGAAATGGAAAGAGCACTGTTTGATTATTGGTCATTGTCATAATCATTCATTTTTTGTGCTCTTGCACCAATTTAAATTGTTCCCCTTTTCCTAAGATAATGAGATGTACCTGTGCCTGGCAACAAGGGCGGAGCAAGACTTTTAAGTTATAGGGGTTAAACATGAATAGGATTAGTCATATAAATGGGAATGGGGATCAATATTACCGTATGTATAGCATTTTACTCTATACTATATAGAAAATCATGTATAAGTACAAAAAATTTTAAAATAAATAAGGGTCAATTGATTCCCATTCCTTGAATGTAGCTCCGCCTGCCTGACAATGTTGGGACCTAATATATATATATAGAGGAGGGATCAAGTTACAACAAAGTTACCACAACCATTTTCTACATTTTGAAATTTCAAATTGTCGATCCAAACCGTTCAACATGATCTCCACAATAAAATATGCTTCCAAATCAAATTTTACATGTTTTTGAATTTTTATACTATTTATTAAGTATTTTACAAAAACTAGTCAAATTCAGACCATTGAATTTTGTACCCATCTTAATAAATAGTAAAAAAATTCAAAAAAATGTAAAATTTGATCTGGAAGCACATTTTATTGTGGAGATCATGTTGAACGGTTTGGATCGACGATTTGAAATTTCAAAATGTAGAAATGGTTGTGGTAACTTTGTTGTAACTTAAAATTGTTGTAACTTAGATCCCTCCTCATATATATATATATATATATATATATATATATATAGGAGTTGGCTACGGTGCTACGCGTAGCATAGATGGCCTCCGTGCTACGGCTCAATATTTGAGTTTTCAAAATCCTAACGGTCAATCCGAACCGTTCAACATGATCTCCATATGAATATGAACTTGCAATATAAATTTTACATATTTTAGAATTTTTTTACTATTTTTTTAGATAGGTAGAAAAACACTTGATCTGAATGGTACAGAAATTTTAGATCAAGTGATTTTCTACCTATCTAAAAAAATAGTAAAAAAATTCTAAGAAATGTAAAATTTAGTTTGCAAGTACATATTCATATGGAGATCATGTTGAACGGTTCGGATCGACCGTTAGAATTTTGAAAACTCAAATATTGAGCGGTAGCACGGAGGTCCTCTATACTACGCGTAGCATATTAGCAATTTCCTATATATATATATATATATATATATATATATAGAGAGAGAGAGAGAGAGAGAGATAGGCTATGGTGAGTTGCGAAGTAAAACGTCGTTTTACTTCACGCCATATTTTCATTTTGAAAATTCAAACAACCGATCCGAACCGTTCAACTTTTTCTAAATATTGAAATGTGCTTGGAGACTAAATTTTACATTTTTTGGAAATTTTACTATTTATTAAGCCACTTTGAAATCGCTGATCCAGTAAAAAACAGTAAAATTTTCTAAA